>JASPKZ010007762.1:0-199068 GCA_030220185.1 Diploptera punctata | reverse complement strand
GAATTATTATTAGTATTTTGTATTACATTTATTTATTATTATTATTATGATAGAAATTATTATTATTATTATTAAATTATTATATTATTATTATTATTAAATTATTATATTCTATTATTATATTACAATTATTCTATTATTATTATATATATTATTGTTTTATTATATTACTATTATGTATTAATAATTACTATTATTGTTATTATTATTATTACTATTTATGTACTTTATTATTATTCTGTTACTTAGTTATGAGGATTATTATGATTATTATTATTATTATTATTATTATTATTATTATTATTATTATTTTTATGTTCTAATAACATATTGTTACTAGACAATGTCATTTTTGTTATAGCAATGTCATTTTGTTACTAGCAATGTCAGAAATTGCTTATTACCGATGTCATTTTTGTTATTACCAATGCCATTATGGTTATTACCAATGCCATTATTGTTACTTACCAATGTAAGGGTTATTACCGATGTCATTATTGTTATTACCAGATGCATTTATTGTATACGATGCCATTATGTTATACCGATGCCATTATTGTTATTTACGATGCCATTGATTGTTATTACCGATGCCATTATTGTTGTTACCGATGTCATTATTGTTGTTACCGATGTCATTATTGTTATTACCGATGTCATTATTGTTATTACCGATGTCATTATTGTTATTACCGATGTCATTATTGTTATTACCGATGTCATTATTGTTATTACCGATGTCATTATTGTTATTACCGATGTCATTATTGTTATTACCGATGTAATTATTTTTATTACCGATGTCATTGTTATTACCGATGTCATTATTGTTTTATACCGATGTCATTATTGTTTTATACCGATGTCATTATTGTTTTATACCGATGTCATTATTGTTTTATACTGATGTCATTGTTTTATACCGATGTCAATATTGTTTATTACTGATGTCAATATTGTTTATTACTGATGTCAATATTGTTTATTACTGATGTCGTTATCGTCGTTGCCGATGTCGTTATCGTCGTTGCCGATGTCGTTATCGTCGTTGCCGATGTCGTTATCGTCGTTGCCGATGTCGTTATCGTCGTTGCCGATGTCGTTATCGTCGTTGCCGATGTCGTTATCGTCGTTGCCGATGTCGTTATCGTCGTTGCCGATGTCGTTATCGTCGTTGCCGATGTCGTTATCGTCGTTGCCGATGTCGTTATCGTCGTTGCCGATGTCGTTATCGTCGTTGCCGATGTCGTTATCGTCGTTGCCGATGTCGTTATCGTCGTTGCCGATGTCGTTATCGTCGTTGCCGATGTCGTTATCGTCGTTGCCGATGTCGTTATCGTCGTTGCCGATGTCGTTATCGTCGTTGCCGATGTCGTTATCGTCGTTGCCGATGTCGTTATCGTCGTTGCCGATGTCGTTATCGTCGTTGCCGATGTCGTTATCGTCGTTGCCGATGTCGTTATCGTCGTTGCCGATGTCGTTATCGTCGTTGCCGATGTCGTTATCGTCGTTGCCGATGTCGTTATCGTCGTTGCCGATGTCGTTATCGTCGTTGCCGATGTCGTTATCGTCGTTGCCGATGTCGTTATCGTCGTTGCGCGATGTCGTTATCGTCGTTGCCGATGTCGTTATCGTCGTTGCCGATGTCGTTATCGTCGTTGCCGATGTCGTTATCGTCGTTGCCGATGTCGTTATCGTCGTTGCCGATGTCGTTATCGTCGTTGCCGATGTCGTTATCGTCGTTGCCGATGTCGTTATCGTCGTTGCCGATGTCGTTATCGTCGTTGCCGATGTCGTTATCGTCGTTGCCGATGTCGTTATCGTCGTTGCCGATGTCGTTATCGTCGTTGCCGATGTCGTTATCGTCGTTGCCGATGTCGTTATCGTCGTTGCCGATGTCGTTATCGTCGTTGCCGATGTCGTTATCGTCGTTGCCGATGTCGTTATCGTCGTTGCCGATGTCGTTATCGTCGTTGCCGATGTCGTTATCGTCGTTGCCGATGTCGTTATCGTCGTTGCCGATGTCGTTATCGTTTTCTAAATGAATAGGCCTAACTGTTATTATAGAATGATCTATTTTTCAAACTTTCTCGCAAATATTTTGTACGTGCTAAAATGAGTCAATTAACAATACTTTGCGTATAACGGCAAATTAAATACCTTTCGCATCAATTATGCAGACCCAGTTATTTTTGTACCCATACAATTGTTAATCTTACACATGTAGATGGATTTGGGTTCCAAATAGTGAGTTCCAGATTTTTGCCATTTTTTTCGAATTTTGAATTACTGTGCATTATAATTAACACGTTGTAATGGACAATGTTACAAATTTTAATTACAACATGTACTTGGATCTATAGTGGCTACATATTTTGTTAGAATATAAAAAAAATTGTCAAATTTGACCTACCGGCTTTGAAATAAGACGCTCCCGCTGGTTGAAGATTCGTTAAATAAAATACAGCTTTCATTATTTATTATGCACTAGCGTACCCCGCAGACGTTGTCCTGCCCGATCGTTCAATTCTCATGTCATGGGCGGACGATAAAAATATGTTACTTTTTTATCATTAATTCAGCAATTAGGACATAATTATATATTATTAAATAAGTTCGCAAGAAAACCTCTACAGCCTTATGCTGTGGTTCAAGAAGTGTGAATGTTTACGTCACACAGTCATGAACATTATAATTGTACCCTCCTTTGCAGATAAGTTAAGAACCGTCATATTACAATAATATTATAGTGAGTCAAAAGTTTTTTTTTCAGCTAGATTTCATTTCTGACCCACTGTGCACCGGTTCCATACTGGCCGACATTCCATAAGAAAAATTTATTCCCGTAGAGACTCGAACCAGCGTAAGTCCCGTAGTTCTGCTCCAAGACTTCTTGCCTTAACCACTCGGCTACGGCGCGAGACTCTTGGTATCAATGAAAGACAAAAATGGTTATTGTGAGATATCCGTAACAGATAAGGGACTATTGGTACCAATGAAAGACAACAATATTTTGTGATTTATCCGTAAGAGATGAACATATGCTGTCGCGGACTTTTTTTATAGAGCTTTTTGAGATATTAAATTCTGTATACACTAATTTTGTGTATTTGGTATGGTTTAGGCAGCGTAAGCCATTTAAACGTCCAAAGAGCTACATTTATTTCACGTTTTCCACTACAAAGGGCGATTTTTAAGGGTGTAGGAGTTGAGTATCACAACTCTCTTATAGCCTATGTTCATCCCGGGAATCTCCTGAACATTTTGCAAAAAAAAAACCCCACCACAATCGGATCAACGGTACGGCCGCGCATAAAGTACAAACAAATATACAAACAAACAAACAAACAAACAAACATTAATTTTCATATATAAGATATGGATTTATTTAAGGTTTTATATTTATATATCTGCTCAGTTTATATGTATATACATTTAAAATATTTACTGTCCTGTGCATTTTCCAATTCATATTGGAACTCTTGTTTTCAATTTTTCCCTTTCCCAATTTGATATTACAAAATGATATATAAATAATTATTTTTATTTTAATAATTTTTCATCATTTTGTTTACCTTTGTGCAATTATAAAATAAAAGTTTGAAATAGAGGCAGCAGTATATCATACCAACATTTGATTCGACAGAAGTAAAGAACCTCTAAAAATATTTAAATGTTTTTGTAATCGACTTGAGTAAATCGAAATAAGACTTTTCCCATATTGCAAACAAAATTTCATTATGCATGACTCGATATATATTTTCTTAAAGTACTTGTTGGTGTGACTGTATAGTCATCTGTAACGTTACAGTATAGAAATATAAAATCTTTTTGTAAGACTAATATTATCACTTATAGTATGTGCAAATATGTGAGAATGTTGATCTGTCTGTTCTCCTCGACGCCAGGAATGTCTCGAATAGAGAATTTTCTCTTCGACAAGTAAATTTGTTACGAGACACATTTATCGTTCTGACTTCTTAGCTTTGTTTTATAACCCACTTTAATATAATAAGATGATATTTAAGAAATGAGTCGCTCTGAGATGAAGACATAAACTGCTGCAACTTGTTTAATATCTCGAGGTGAAGAGAGACTGTAATGCAGTTTTACTTCAGTTTCGTTGACCTTTTATCATAAATTATAAACGTCTCTAGTTTGCTTGTTTGCACTATAAAAAGGAAGTTAGTTACTTAAATGAGGAAGAGTACCAGAGATTTCAGATTGTAGGGTTAAATTGGCCGTCTCTATTCAATATCCATTATTTGAACGCTAAACACTGTTTTTTTACCTTTTTGCGTCTTATTTTTATATGGGTACTGTTATTTAAAGTGAATAATAATAATAATAATAATAATAATAATAATAATAATAATAAATTTTGTTAATGAGTGTCATGGCGGATTGTGAATAATAGTGAAACTGGTCGCTCGTGTTTTTGCACAATTTTCAGCAGGTGTTAGTTTGTTTTTATAAACATAATTGCGAATCTATTTTGTTTGTAGCTTAATTTTACTCATAATGGCTCCACGTAAAAGAAGAAATAACAAAGCGTGTGGTCCAAGAATGTTTGCGGGATCCAGCCATGTTGCAGCTGTTGAAGGATTCCGTGCGTGAGGTTATTGTATCGGAGCTAAAGATAACTATAGACCGTAATACAGAAATTATTAGGCAGTTGGAACTCTCCCTTCAGGAGAGGGACAACAAAATATTAAAACTGGAACAACAGTTATGTGAGAAAACCGACTCCCTAGAGCAATACCAACGTCGACAGTGTATACGTATTTTCGGTATAAACTGAACAGGATGGTTGAAGATACGGACAATATAGCAATCGACGTGGCCTCCAAAATTGGGAGTTAAATTAGAAACCTGTGATATCGACAGGAGTCACAGAGTTGGGAAAAAGTCGGATCGGCCACGGCCAGTTATTGTTAAGTTCATTTGTTACAGAAAGAGAGAGGGAGGTCTTTCAAAATACAAAAACAATGGAAAGGCAATGGGATCACAGTAAGAGAAGATCTTACCCAAATTATATATAAATTGTTTAAGGACTACATCACAAAATTTGGTGTCACAAATGTGTGGATAATTGATGGCGCAATACATGTGAAAAATGGAGACACCCAAACCCTCATTACCAGGGCCTCGGATATATAAATCCAGCTGGTGCAAACACGCCAGTGTTACCATATCCCGAATTTAGCACTTTCATTTTAATTTTTAAAATTATATTTAGAAATTTTACATTAATTATCAGTATTATATTTAGAAATTTTACTTTAATTATTAATATTATATTCAGAAATTTTAGATTAATTATTAATATTATATTTATAAATGTTACATTAATTATTAATATTATATTTTTGTAAGATATTATTGGCTTTTTCTCATAATTCTAGTTAAAATATTTTAGAAATTCTCCACTCAAATAATGCTATTCATTTGGCGGTCTCTGACAGGTTAGAGGACACTACCCTTCTCACAACCCTTCCAAACAACAATAATGCAAGACAGTTTCTAAAAACAGCATTCTCCCCCTACCCCACTTCCCTGAATGTAGCCCACTTGAATGCACAAAGTTTAACGGCACATGTAGACGAAATTAGAATGATTTTTTCTTGTTCCAATACTCATGTCATTCTCGTATCAGAAGCATGGCTCACTCCCTCCATTAATTCTAGTATAATTGACATGGACGGTTATACTTTTCTTAGACATAATCGTGTACATAGTCAAGGGGGCGGTGTTGGTGTCTTCTTTAGAACAGACCTTTGCCTTAGGACTGTATATTTTTCTAATAACGAGACATCTCCTGAAATTATGTTTTTAGAAATATATGAAAGCTTCAAAAAATGCCTTCTTTGTGTAGTGTACCAACCCCCTAAAATGAAAAGATAGCAGAAATAAAATCCGCTCTACAAAACGCACGTATACAATATGAACACGTTATCGTCCTGGGGGATACTAGACACTGACAACAGACATACATAACAGCTTATGTCCGCGTTCCAAACTTGTGATACGACTATCATTCCCCTTCAGCCTACACATCACACCAATCACTCTGAGACTTTACTTGACTTAATTGCTACTAATAATCCAGACAGAGTACTAACCCACGGGCAACTGTCAGCTCCCGCAATATCAGCACATGATATTATATTCTTAGCATATTCGCTGCAGTGCCCTAAACTAACTCGTAAAACTATCACATATAGAGACCTAAAACATATAAACAATGCAACTCTACTTGAAGACGCTATAAAATTACCCTGGCATACTATATGGACGCTGCATTTGGTTGACGAAAAAGTTGAGGCATTAAATAACCTTATATTACAACTATATGACATATTACAACTATATGACAGACACGCCCCACTGAAAACTAAACTAGTGAAACGGTACCCTGCTCCCTGAATGTCTACTAACATTCGTAACTTGATGACTGAAAGAGACGCGGCATTACGGAAATATAGACTCGACAAAACTGACATAAATCTCAATCACTATAAACGGTTACGTAACAAGACTACTCAAACTATCAGAAACGCCAAACTTAGACATCTATACAGCCTTACTGAACCTAATAACAGTAACCCAGATATTTGAAAAAATCTGAATAAAATGGGTGTAGGAAGGAAAGACACAGGTAGAAAAACTACCTGTTTCCCTGGACACACTCAATAACCATTTTACAAGCACATTCTTTACTCCTAAAGACGAAATACAGAAAATAAGTGAACTACTATTGTCAAATCCACCAGACAGAGAACATTTCCGTTTCTCACATCCTATAGAAAATGACATAAAGAAAGCTCTCAAACGAATAAAAACAAAAGCAGAAGGTACTGACCGTATAAATATCACTCAACTTAACAAAATAATCGACGTTATACTACCTACCATAACTCATGTTTTCAACTCCTCACTACAAACCTCTATATATCCCACATTATGGAAGCAAGCAATTGTACGCCCACCCTTCAAAGTAAAAATTCCCTTAACTTCTAACGATTGGGGTGTCGACCCATTTAGATTTTTACCTACCCTTTTCAAAAGCTTTGGAACGATTAGTCCCAGAACAACTGACAGCTTACCTAACTGAACATGACCTTTTAGATCAATACCAATCACGCTTTATGACCGGGACACAATACAAAATACTGCTCTACTAAATATAATATGTGAAGGCATACGCGAAGCATCTGATAATCGAAAACTTACTAGTTCTTACACAACTTGATTTTAATGAAGCATTTGACACGGTAGACTTGGAATTATTGTTGATTAACACATTGGTGACCGACAGCTCTGCGTTCCACCCACCGCTGCTGGACCGGACAATTCTGTCAGTAGGGTGGACTTTTAAATTTTAAACCGCGCTAGCACAGTGTGGCTTTTACATCAATATATTTACAGTCAATAACAATAATGCATAAGTAAATCTTTATTAGTGTTCTCACCAGACTTTCTAGTAGAAATTGAGGGTTTGATAGCGTTGGAAACATTTCCCTTTATGTAAAGGCACAGTGCAAAAGAGCATATGTAGCGAGTTTGTTTTCTTGTGTTCACCAAAAATGCGACAAAGTTTGGAGGGTATTTTTTTCTTTCCAATCACAGTTGGTGTTAATTTATTTTTCTTAATGTCTTAGCCTGCCTGGTGGGTCGTGAGGTGGTCTCCTAGAAGTGGTTTCTTTTCTCTCTGTCTTTCCTCGTCTTCCCTGTCATCTGTTCCTAATTTCACGACTGCCAAACAAGAGGCAGTTTCAAGCAAAAAACTTCTGTTTGACATTTTGCTGTTAGAATTTTGAAATTTATAGACCCTGAAAGCATTAAAGAGTGCACAATCCATAAGCCACAATACAACTTTCTAGCTCCATTTCACTGTTTTTCTAAGGATGGAGTAATATGATAGGTACTGGTCAGCCCTGTCTACACCCTTACATACTTGTTATATTGAAGTATTCAATAGGACATTTTTACAACTTTACTCCTCCCACTCTCGTGTTGCCTGATGCAATGTTCTAACCATTCTTACGTCTCTTTTATCTTCGATGTTTGTAGCAAAAGGTCCCCCCTTACTACAAAAACACTTTCTCCTGGTTTGAGTTTATTTCCTGCTTCCACAAATGATTTCGGAAGCCCTCTGTTAATATTTATTGCTTCAGAAACTCTCGTCTTTCTTTCGAGCAAATTTTCAGCTATAGCCACACTAATATAATAATTATCCTGGTGGACACGTTGCCACAGATATATATCGGCTCCAGAACGCAAAATTGAGTTTCTTTTAATTTTTCCGCTCTGCAACATATATTTACAGGTTACATACGTATTCTGTAATCGCCTAACTACCCGCACTAAAATTCGATATTTCACCAGCCGTCTGTCATAAAATTGTAAACAACTCTTTCTGTTAAGTTGGCAATTTCATAAAGGAGAAGAGAGGGGTACAAAAACAACTAAAAATTATTTCACAATGAGAAGAAACAAAATTGAATGCCTCATTCTAAAAGTGAAGAGGCAGGGAAGCCATAGAAAACGTAAACACGGAAATCTCCGTGACCGGTCGTCTAGCGCTGGCCATTTAAACACGGAGATCTCCGTGGCCCGTCACCAATGTGTTAAAGTAAAAAAAAACTCAATTTCTGACAGTGTCACGCAATGGTTCACCTCCTACCTTCGCTAGCGCCAGCAATATGTTGTAGGAAATTCAACATTACGCACTTCTTGTACCTACCGTAAAGCTGGAGTTCCACAGGGCTCGGTGCTCGGCCCATTTCTTTTTTCAACCTATATAAATGACATATCTGACTCCCTGAAACATTGCAAACATCATTTATTTGCGGACGACATGCAGATCTACTCTCACTCAGACAAATATTCTTTAAATGGCGCGGTAACAAAAATTAATGAGGACCATGACTCACTAACGGCGTGGACGGAGAAATATGGACTTCAAATAAATCCTAGAAAGTCACAAGCAATCATTATGGGTCATCAGGGACTATTATCCTCAATTAACACAAATGCAGTATTATGTGTGTCACTTACGGGATTCAAATCCCTTACAGTGAGGCAGTAAACAATCTAGGAGTATTTATGGATACACACACTGCTCAAACAAATTAGGGGATATTGTAGAATAACCTATTAAGACTATGTTTTTTTGGAATAGTATTAGATGGAATCACTTTCTATTACTCCAAGATAATGTAAATAAGAGTTTGAAGTTGTTACGTAACCTCGGTACCACACCAGAGGGCAGTGTCTGTACTGTTGATGTGAAAGGGTGGTGTGGGGGTGAATGTTTTGTTGCTGTTTTTAAATCCAGTCCAGTTTTCAGTTAGTGAATGACTTGCCTTAGGGACAGTGATGCCTCGACAACGTGATTTACCTGAACCAATGGCTTGGAGGGCCATAGGAAGGATGGAAGCTGGACAGACACAACAAGAGGTGGCACAAGCCATTGGGGTGTCTCAAAGCGTGATTTCCAGACTTTGGAATCATTTTCAAAGAACATACTGTTCACAGAAGAGCCGGACAAGGTCCACCAAGGGCAACAACAGCAAGGGATGACCGTTATCTCTTGTTAACAGCCCGTCGGAATAGACAGCAGAATGCAACTCAACTGCGAAATACACTTCAAACAGCAACAGGATGCAGTGTGTCAACTCAAACTGTCCCTAATCGACTGCATGGAAGTGGTCTCTATGCCCGTAGGCCCATGGTGTGTACCAGGTTAACTCCACAACACCGTAGAGATCGCAGAAACTGGGCGGAGGAACATCGTGGGTGGAGGCATGCTGAATGGAGATCAGTTCTTTTTTTCTGATGAGTCGCGATTCAACATGGAATGTGATAGTCGGCGTGTATTCATCTGGAGAGAAAAAGGGACACGAAACAATCCAGCTTTTGTACGTGAAAGATCCCCATATGGTGGCGATGGATTGATGGTGTAGGCAGGAGTCAGTAGTGGTGGACATACGGACCTCTACGTTATCCAAGGTGGTACTTTGACTAGGATAAAGTATAGAGATGAGATTCCCCGACCTTTTGTCGTGCCTTATGCTGATGCCATAGGTGATTCTTTTATTTTTATGGACGATAATGCACGACCCCACAGAACTGGCTTGGTGGACGACATGCTGGAAGTGGAGGGTATCGAGCGTATGCAATGGCCAGCTTCCACCCCGGACTTAAATCCGATTGAGCATAAGTGGGATGCATTAGGCAGGTGCATTGCAGGCAGACCAGCACCTCCCACAACTGTTCCACAGCTGCACATTGCTCTTATGGAAGAGTGGCCACGTATCCCCCAAGAACTCATTGCTAACCTCATTGTATCAATGCCATACAGGTGTGAGGCAGTGCTGGCCGTTCGAGGAGACCATACACCATACTAAAGAAACATTTTCACCCATGTTAATGTTGCTTTGTTTGTTTCCCATATTCCTAATCAGGATCTCTTTGACATCTGGTGTGGTACAGAGGTTTCGTAATGACTTCAAACTCTTGTTGACCTTCTTTTGGAGTAAAAGAACGTGATTGCATCTAATACTGTTCCTAAAAACATAGTCTTAATAGGTTATTCTACAATATCCCCTAATTTTTCTGAGCAGTGTATTTATTTTGGAATAAACAAATAACATTTGCAAAACTATCTTCTCAATAATACACTCATTAAACCGTATAAGAAATTGTTTACCGTTTGCTCTAAGGAAAATGTTAGTAGAAACACTTGCAATGCCCCATATTTATTATTATGATACTCTTTTTACTGACCTAAATACCGTTCTTACCCAAAGACTTCAACGTGTTCATAGTTCTTGCATACGTTTTATTTGTGGTATACGCAGATTTGATCACGTTACACCATCCCTGGAACAATTGTCATGGCTTCGTCTACAAGATCGTAGAACCGTCCATTCCCTATGCCTTCTCTATAACATATTGCACACATCATTACCTTATTATTTATCACACCGCTTCACTAGACGCTCTGATACACATAAATTAGGTACCCGATCCCTTGAGCGCAGTGTCATTTACATCCCTTCTCATCATACTACCTATTACTCGAAATATTTTAAAATTTATCTTGCTAGAACTTGGAATTTATTAAATTGTCAGCATCAGAAAGCATTGGCTGTTTAAAAAAGAGGCAAAACAAGAAATGGTTTGATGAGGAATGTGCCGACATTGTAAAGAAAAGAAAGCTAGCAAAAATGAAATGGTTACACGAGCCAAATGAGGTAAATTTAGAGCAATTGGGTAGTATTAGACGGGAAACCACCAAGTTACTAAAGAGTAAAAAGAGGGAATATTTGAAAGAGAAGATTAATGATCTTGAAATGAATGCAAAAAATAGGAACATTAGAGAATTATATCAGGGAATTAGTATAGAGAAGAAAGGGTTTCAGGCTAGAACAAACATAATTCGGAATGAAAATGGGGATATGATTGCAGATTCTAGGAGTATATTAAATAGATGGAAAAGTTACTTTAATCAGCTATTAAATGTACATACAGAACAGGACATTGAGGAGGATAAGTTACAGACAGCAGAAATGCTAGTCACAGAGCCAACTGCATTAGAGGTTGAAATGGCGATTAAAAAATTGAAGATGTATAAAGCATCAGGTTCAGATGACATCCCAGCAGAACTGATAAAATCAGGGGGAGAAAAATTGATGGACAAGATACGCTGGTTGCTTAGTAAGATTTGGGAAAAAGAAGCTCTTCCAGATGAATGGAAGGAATCAATTATCATACCAATCTATAAGAAAGGAGATAAAACTGATTGCAACAACTACAGGGGCATCTCATTACTTTCAACTTCGTACAAAATTCTAACAAATATATTAGTAAGCAGACTTACTCCCTATATTGATGACATTGTAGGAGATCATCAATGTGCATTTAGAAGAAACAGGTCTACAACAGATCAGATTTTTAGTATAAGACAAATTTTAGAAAAGAAATGGGAATATAATGGTACTGTACGTCAACTATACGTAGACTTCACAAAATCATATGATTCAATTAAGAGGGAGAAGTTATATAGTATCCTGCTGGAGTTCGGAATTCCTAAAAACTTAGTTAGACTTATACGAATGTGTCTAAATGGCTCAAAGAGTATGGTGCGAGTAGGCAAACAGTTTTCAGACACTTTTGTAATCCAGATAGGGTTGAAGCAAGGAGATGCACTTTCTCCTCTACTATTTAATTTTGTACTACAGCATGCCATTAAATCTTTAGAGAATGCGGAAGGCTTACAACTGAATGGTATTAATAAGCTGTTAGCTTATGCTGATGATGTAGTACTACTGGCCGATAGCGAGGAGATACTAAAGACCAACATGCACACACTATTGAGTAACACTAAGAAATTAGGACTGGAAGTAAATATCAGTAAAACTAAACATATGGTCACAGGTAGAAATTCAGTATATAATGGAAATGGACAGCTAATGACAAATGAGGGAAATTTTGAGGAAGTGGCTGAATTCAAATACCTAGGAACAATAATCACAAATAGGAATGAGACGCACAAAGAAATTAAACATAGGCTCAATTCTGGAAATGCATGCTATTATGCATTGCAGAGACTTCTGATGTCCCAACTCCTTTCAAAAAACGTTAAGCTGAAAATATATAAAACTATTATTCTACCAGTTATATTGTATGGGTGCGAAACATTGACTCTTACTTTAAGGGAGGAAAGGAGATTACAGATATTTGAGAATAAAGTACTTAGGAAAATTTTTTGGACCAAAGAGAGATGGACAGACAGGTGAATGGAGAAGACTACATAACAATGAATTATATGGTCTTTATAGGAAGCCAGATATAATAAGAACAGTTAAGTCTCGTAGACTGCGATGAGCAGGACATGTTGCGCGTATGGGGAATGAAAGACGTGCATGGAAGCTTCTTGTAGGAAAGCCAGAGGGAAAACGGCCAGTTGGTAGACCAAGAATGAGGTGGGAGAACAATATTAACTATGATTTGAGGGAAGTAGATTATACAGGGAATGATTGGCAAGAATTAGCTCGGGATAGGGATGTATGGAGAGCTTATGTCCGCGCGGCCATGAACCTACGGGTTCGATAGTGCCAGTGTGTAAGTAAGTAAGTAAGAACTTGGAATTCCCTTCCACCCTATGTCAGAGACTGCCAAACTTTACCATCTTTCAGAAACATATTGAAAATAAAATTATTAACAGAAACAACTCGCTAATATTACTTTTTAAAAATTGTGTTTTTCGTTATTTAATAAAAATAGTTTTAAGATCTGTTAATATATTTACCTAATGCCTTGTATAATAAGCGATAGATTTATTCATTATAGTTTATTATTTTATTTTTATTTTTTCTTTCTTTTCTTTTTATGTATAGTAGATTCGAGCTGTTATTCCTTTCTGTATTCATTCTATCATTAATTTAATTTTAATTGTATTTAATTGTATTGTATTATTAGACATTATTTTCAGTACTATTCAATTTGACAGATAATTAATTGTTTAGTATGACTATTATTGTAATTTATTGTATTTATATGCAACATATGTTTGTCATGGTGAGTGGAAGAGAAGGCCTTAACTCCACCAGGCTAAATAATTCTGTTCTATTATATTATTAGTATTAGATTATCATTATTATTATTATTATTTTTATTATTATTATTATTATTATTATTATTATTATTATTTAGTATTATTATTATTATTATTTATATTATTATTTAGTATTATTATTATTAGTATTTAGTATTATTATTAGCATTTAGTATTGTTAATATTAGTATTGTTATTATTATTATTAGTAGTTCCCTGTAAGGGCCCATAGCCAGGGTTACGGTGAAGACCTCATCGGCAGAGTCGGTGCAGAAGGAATCCTTCAAACGGCGGATCTGGAGGAAGAGGCAACCCTACCTCCAAGGGAAATAGAGAAACGCTGCCTTGCGGTGAAGGATCTTCAAAGGCTATGGGAAGAAAAGCCAAACAGAAAATTCCCTGGTCCTCCAGGTTAGGTGTTGATGCCACGGGTTAACTCCCCATTCGTTGAAGAAAAAAATAAATTTTAAAAATCCAATGATTTATAGGCGGACAGATTTAAAAATATACGGAAATGGTTACGGTAACGGATAATGAAATTGGAACATGGAACATACAGGGATTAGGAAATAAATTTGGAAAGATATGTAAAGAATTAGAGAATAGAAATCAAGATATAATATTATCTGAAACAAAGAAGAAAGGAAATGGTACAGAAGATCAGGTGACTTTCATACATTTCTGTAGTGGAGTATCTAAATATGAAAGAGCCAATAGTGGAGTATCTATATTGGTAGAGAATAAACTAAAACATATGTTACAGATTGGGAGCCAATAGATGAGAATTTAATAGGAATTAATATAAATTTATATGGGCATAAAGTCACAATTCTAGGTGTCTATGCAATTAGTGAAGATGAGGACAAGATAAAAAATATGATTTTTCAATAAATTAGAAATGGAAGAGAAATCATTATTGCAGGAGACTTCAACAGTAGAACAGAAAAGGAAGAAATGTATACAATTGTTGGACCATATGGAGAAGATACTGTAAATAATAATGGAAATAGATTAATTGATATTTGTGAACAGAATTCATTAAGAATACAAAATGGATACTACCTACATATAAATTTACACGATATCAAGATACACTTCACCCAAGGTCTATTATTGATTACACAATAAATAAAAAACAATCAAGGCTGAAGACACAAGATGTGAGATTCTATAGAGGGGTAGTATTTGGTGACCATTTTTTGTTAAATACAAAAATCGTATTTCCTTTTATAATGAATGGAAGAGATAATCAAATGGAGGTTGATGAACTCGAAAAAATAGATACAAACATTCCAAAATATAATTTGAGGAGTTTTGAGGACGATAGCACTATTCATATATAAACAGAAATTAAATGAGAAATTGACAGAAACAACATTTGATACTATACATAATCAATACCAATACATTTTAGACAACCTGCATGAAGCAGCAAAAGAAGCTATTGGTGAGAAATGTGAAAAAAACAATCTACATTATTATTGGAATGAAGAAATTGAAAAAGAAGTAAACCTGAAAAGAAATTTCTATTCAAAATGGCTAAACACAAAAAACATAACATAAAGATAAAATAGAACTTCGAAAACAACAAGCAAAGATCAAAAAGAAAATCTCAGAAGCAAAAAACTTCATTTGGGGTAAAATATATGAACTACTAGGAGATTTATTTGAAAAAGTTTAAATGGCGAGGATGTACCAGAAGATTGGAAAATAGGATACATTTCCACAATACAGAAAAAAGGAAAAAAAATATGATTGTCAAAATTATAGAGGTATCGCAATTAATAGCACAATAAGCAGATTTTATGGTAAAATAATTAAATATTTCCTGGAAATAAAATAAGGGATCTAGAAGCAGAAGAACAAGCAGGCTTCAGAGCAGGTAGATTATATATTGATCATACATTTTGTTCGCAGCAAATAATAGAGAAAAAAATTAGAACACTACCCCTCCATTTGGTGTTCATAGATGTTGAAAAAGCTTATGAGAGCGTTTCATTATCACAATTATGGACAACTTTGAAATCAAACAAAATAAATCCTATTTTGATAAAAGCTATTAAAATTTTATATAAGAACTCATATGTGAATGTGAAAATAGGAAAATATTTGTCAAAAGGACTTGAAACCAACAAGGGATTTCGCCAGGAATGAGCATATCCCCCACATTTTATAAAATCTACACAAGAAAATCTATAGGAAGTTGGAAAAACAAATGTAGAACTATTGGAATTCTAATAGATGAGGGATCAACAATATATTCCCTCCAATTTGTGGATGATCAACTTATTTTGGCATAAGAGCATGAAGACATTGAATATATTACCCGAAAATTGATTCAACAATATAATAAATGGGAAAAAAATGTGAATATGAAAAAACCCAATTATATGGCCATATGAGACATTCATCAAGATATGATACTGGAAGATAAAATTGGGTTAATTAAACACATTGAGGAATACTAATATCTGCGAGTAAAAATTACAGAAGATGGGAAGCAGGAAAAGGAAATAAGATCAAAAATAAACTCAGGAAAACATATAATATCTGCCCTGAATGGAATATTATGGGATAAACATATCAAAGGAGAAACTAAAGTTGACATTTTTAAAAGAATAGTTAGAAGTATTATGACTTATGGTTCAGTGGTTTGGACTATAAATTATCAGATTAAAAGGAAATTAATGGTAGCAGAAATGGACTATTGGAGAAGATCTGCTAGGATATCAAGGAGAGAGAAAATTATAAATGAAGTTATAAAAGAGAATATGAATGTACAAAACTCAATTTTAGAATTTATCCAAGAAAAGCAACTAAAATGGTACGGGCATATTAGGCGAATGGAGGATTAAAGATTACCAAAAAAGGTAATGAAATGGACACCATTAGGAACGAGAAGGAAAGGACGACCAAATCTCACGTGGATCTAAGGGATTAGAGGAACTTTGAAGGAATGGGAAATAGAGGAAGAAATGTGTTACAATAGAGACGAATAGAGGAACATTTTAAAGCGAAATTGAATACAAATCATTGGTGCCGGAAAAAAATGTATCAACATTGTTAATACCGGAAATATACATATATATATATATATATATATATATATATATATATATTATTGTTATTATTAGTATTGTCATTATTGTTATATTTGTATTGTTGTTATGATTGTTACATTATTATTGTTATTACCATTATTATTCTCAGTATTGTTATGATGATGATGATTATTATTAGTATTGTTGTTATTAGTATTAATATTGTTTTTATTATTATTATTGTTATTATTATTATTATTATTATTGTTATTATTATTAGTTTTAGTATTATTATTATTATTATTATTATTATTACTGTTGTTGTTTTTGTTGTTGTTGTTGTTATTGTTATTACTTTTTTCTTTCTTTCCCTTGTCAACTTTATATTGTGTTGTCCATAATTATCTATTCTGTAATCATTTATCATAATTCTTATTGTATGTATAATTTAACCCTGATGAAGTAGTTGAGAAGACCTTACGGTCTTAAACTCCATCAGATACAATAAATAAGTAAATAAATAAATAAATAAATAAATAAATAAATAAATAAATAAATAAATAAATGAACATGCATGTAGTGATACTAAAAACATTATTTAGTTTAAAGGGCGAGTGCAAGGAGACTATTAGAAGGGGAGACAGTGAATTAATTTAGATGATTTAGTGCAATGAAAATGTAACTAAATTAAATTGATAGCGTGTTTATATATATATTCTGCAGTAGGTCTATATTCAAATGCAATGATAATCAAATAAAATTAATTTCAAAATATTCGGTATGTATCCTATTTTAACATATTTAAATACCCATTCTAATTTTTCGTAGAACTCATCCTTGATCTTATCATTATCTTTTATGGGTACATGTATATTTATAATTACAAAATCATGTCATTTATCCTACAGAATTATGCATGATATTCTATAGTTGACAAACGTAACATCTCGAAGAGGGGAGAGGATATTCCTTCGCATTAAAAAATCTGTTCCGAATTCAAAATTCTCTGCACCACCATCGTATAAAGCAAAGCTTACTGATTCCTGACTATCTTCTCCTACTCCATCTAGCTTACTGTAAAGCGACTGTATCTATAATTCCAGCGTTAATGTTTTACACCTGTGGAACCCATGTCCGCGTTTCTGGACTGTTGTATTTTTTTACGATGAAAGATAGTTACTTTTTCGATTAAGGTAATTTTTTCGTCTGGCTTATTGCCTTCGACTTCTCTAACATATGTAGGCCTAACTATTTCCGTATCAATGCAATCCTCCGGACCAAAGAGAGATGAACAGACAGTCAAATTGAGAAGACTATTATAACTGTGAGCTAAATGATTTTTACGGGAAACTAGATATAATAAGATCGGTAAAGTTTCGTAGACTGCGATGGGCAGGATACATGCCACCAATTGGGAGTGAAATAGGGGCATGGAAACTCCTTGTAGACAGCCGAGTAAAAGCACCCAGTAGATAGGCCAAGAATGAGGTGGGAAAATGGCATTAACAGTGATTTGAAGACAATAAATTACACAGGTGATGATTGAGAAACCTTAGCTCAGGATGAAGATGTATGAAGAGCATATTTCCCGCGGTCATCAACCGACGGTTTCGATTGTGTGAGTGAGTTAGTTATTTTAATATAGTTCAAGTAATCATATATACATATATATATCCTATATTGTCCACCGCTGTGGTCTCGAGGTAGCGTGCTGCCTTGTCACGCAGCGGGTCCGGGTTCGATTCCCGGTAGGTACAGGCTCCTAGGTGAGGTTTTTTCGGGGTTTTTCCTCACCTGTAAGACAAATGTCAAGAAGCTTAGGGCCCAACGGTCCCGGAAAAATCATCCGGCTATCATCATCCTTATCATCATCATCATCCTTATCATCATCATCATCCTTCCGGTGTGGACAGCAACGGGAAGCTACCGCACCCATAATTCCACCGTAAAGCTGCGAAGCATAGCATGAAAATGCTATGATTGCAGTGAAAGACCTATTACTATGGATGGATTTCCTATATTTTTCTCCATATTCTCTGCAAAAATTGTAATTTATACTTGCGTATAAATTTGTACTAACATTTGTGATTTAATTATATTTTACGTACATAATAAAAAAGGTAAAGTGATCCCACAACAGGCCTCAGGAGGCCCTTGGGGTAGTAGGAGGTTAAGACTCCCACTTTTTCTAGACAATCGGCACTTCATGTCAGCCGGGTTGTCAGCCCTGCGTGACGGCCGCCTTTACCCCAGAACAAGCGTCTGGTACTCATTTCAGTTAGAGGCTGAGTCGACCCCAGGGCCATAGTGCCGCCAGAGGGTTTGGGTCAGTTTAAAAATCCTGACCCCAACGGGACTTGAACCCTCGACCCTCCGGCTTGTAGCTCAGTGCCTTAACCACTATTCTACGGCGTGCCCCACCGTACATAATAAACAAGAGAATAAAAAAGCTAAAATAATCAATGAACTGGAATATATACTTTTCGGAATTTATTTGCTCTAAAACGCTGATATTTTTAAAATCGGGAATGTGCATTTATCTTGTTAATTTAGCAAGAGAATAAAATAGGCCTATCCATAAATATAGTTCATCTAATATATGGGATATTTTATTTTTCTTGTCTTTTCTTCAGATTTTAATAATTTTAAATACACTGCATTCAATATTTATACTAGCAACTATTTGCTATATAAAGTTGAAGTCCTTTATGAAGTGCACTGAATATGTGTGGTCACAAGGAATAATTAGAAAAAATGGCAAAAATTCGTTAAGTGTACTGTGATCCTCGCTCAAGACTTCTGTGCCCTGAAGAATTTGATAATCCAGAATAAAATTCTAAGAAGTCTCATCGCTGCAACTCTTCGATCATAACAGCTCGCGGTCCACGAGGAAGCTCACTGGATAGCTGACACTGGCAGTTTATGTCATTTTGATATAATTGTTATACACTCAAAAATTTCGCTCCCATCGTCGATCCTCAGACACGTTTTTAATTCAGTCTTAAACAAGCAGATCAGGAGAACTTGGAGAAGAAAACTATATACGAGCTTACTATCCGTTATTACAATGCCTGTTTAACTTATGCCCCAGGTCAGAGCATTATTTTGCAGTGACTGACTCTCCAACAAATAAGTTGAATGTAACAAATAATGACAGATTCCTTCGAACTGCACATTTGATAATTCTGTTCAATAATTTTGTTTTTAATAATGATTCTACTGAGGTGTTAACTAAAAAAATCAATAACCTGAAATATTGGTTATAATGTGGTTTGATGTTTCATTTTTTCTCCACTAGGTTGCATTCTTACAATATTGCGATGCTATTTGGCAATAAATAATATGAACAAATTGCAGTGCATGAACAAATGAAACATAACCAAACATTTCTCATTTGTTTTCAATCATCACCGTTTACATTAAATATATAAATATTTTAAAATAACTATATTTAAATAATGATTCGTAAGTAAACAACTTAATTTTATTCGTTAAATAGTCCTACAAAAATGCCACTCTTGATTTCCAAATCTTCTAGATAAATTGGAAATCACTCTAGGCATTACTTACGATAATTATCACCTGGACATCAGTTCCATTTAAAGTTTACTTATAGGCGTTAGAATTGCCATAGACACTACCTAAAAACAGCGTCATTCCTGTAACAATTAGGAACTAGCAAAAATATCACAGCACAAATTACAGCAACCACACATAAAGTTTTGAGGAAAATATTCGGGCCTACAGAGAATAATGGTTTGTGTAAAAAGAGGTTTAACTGTGAAATGTATTACCTGTACAAAGACATTCATTTGGTGCAAAAAAATTAAAATCAACCGATTGATATAACCCGGACGAATTCTAATTATCCAGTAAAGCGCATCGTCAATATGAATCCTGTAGGAAGAAGGAAGGTTGGACAATCAAGGACGGATGGTTGGAATGTGTTAAGAAGCTGGATATCGTGGATGCTAGGAACACGAGGAGGAGGGCAATCGATAGGAAGCAACGGCAGGAAATTCTTAAGTAGGCTAAGAATCATCCAGGTTGCAGCGCCGTAGATGATGCTGTTGACGCTGAAGGCCTCTATCTCCATCTTGAGAAAACATTTATATGGCCTGTCTCCAAATTCTGGATCTAGATTTTCCTCTTCTTTTAGATATCCAATTTCTACTACACAGTAGTTATATATTGTTTTATATAGGGAGTTTCGGGTAATGTGGACCCTTCTGTTTGAGTGGACCCTGTAAATATCTTCTTTAATTGGTGCTACCCTGGAAAAGAAAATATTTTAACTTCTACCCCTCAACAACTTTGAAGGGTTCACGGCCAGTTTCTTTTATGCTTTGTGCGAAGAAGGATTTATTTGTGATTTTTAATGAAAAAGTTTTTCAAGCTAAGAATCAATTCTTAATTTCTTCTATTGAATGTTACAAATGTTGAAAAAACTCCTACATATATTATGTAGATGATGTTTTAATATACTGACGGGTTTGGTTTGATATTATGTGACATGGTGGCTGTATAAAATAATTAAATATAACAATGGAATTCGGTTAATGTAGACCGTCCACTAAAATAGACTAAAAGCTAAAGTTGACTCTGTGGTCCACTTCATCTGAATATGGAGGTATTTTAATAAAATAACAATGCTATTTCATAGTTACAACACTAATGATAATCACTGTAATTAAACAAAATTCAAATCCCTTAATTAAAAGAAGAAAAACAACAAATTCAAAACAGGGGCCCAAATTACCCGAAGTTCCTCTACCTATTGTACAAATTCCAAATTCCATTTTATGTCTCTGTAGTAGGCCTAATTATTTTTTGTTTTATTTCTGCATGTCAAGTTTGCTTTGTCGATTTTGGCTGACACTATTTGAGTAACTCTATTAAAATAAAGTCCAGTGCCGCTGCCGAACGGTTTAAGGCATGGTGCCTTGGTGCAGAGCTACGGGACTAGCGCCAGTTCGGGTTCCCGTGGGGAAAGAAATTTTCTCATGGAATTTCGACCGATATGGGAACGGTGCCCACACAACACTGTGAGGAATTTGGATAGCTACAATAAGTAGTGGCTGCAGATTGATAAAAGCAGGAATAACGGCTTGCGACCCGACATACTGCTCTCATGTAACCCCTACACTAGCTAAGTGATCGTCTACCTCAGTGATCAACACATGTGGATATGATGCCAGCAGCCGACAGAGTATAGGCCAAGGACCTTCCAGACCTGTTGCACCATGAAGTTTATTAAAATAAAAATAAAAAAATCCGAATCATAAATGTGACTTTTTCTTGGTATCTCATATGAATAGTGAGTGTTATTTCACAGTTTCCACAGGCATTTCAGTGTATATTTTTCATGTAGTGTTTCAAAATTCCTAGAATTAATTAGGTAGGTAACGGTAAATGATGAAAGTTATTATAGGCCTACTCTGCCGTAATTTTTTTCAAGAATCTTTACAATGTGTCTATTGAGAGAACTAACAACACGTAAATATATTCTTCTTTATAAAATTTAAAGATAACATTATTATACCTGTAAATTGTATTGCAAAATTTTGATTGATGTATCTGAGTGCATTGTAATTTTTTTCTTCTTTCTTGACGATCAATTACGTGCTAATGGCAGAAACATATAAATGGGAATATTTGTTTTTGGCACCGCGCCGTAGCCGAGTGGTTGAGTCAGGAAGCTATGATACTTGCGCTGGTTCGAGTCTCCATGAGGGAAGACATTTTCTCATGGTATTTCGGCCAGTATGGAACCGGTGCCCACCCAGCAAAGCGAGGCAATTGGTTAGCTAAAATAACTAGCGGTTTCAGGTTGAGAAAACCGGCTATAACGGCTGTGTGACTCGACATGCTGACCACATGTCACCCCTACACTGGCTAAATGATCATCTACCTCTGTGATTGACATATGTGGATGTGAGGACACCAGCCGGTTGGTAGGCTAAGGATCTTCTAGGCCTGTCGTGCCATGGAATTATTATTATATTTGCCTTTGAAAGTTAAAAAAATGCCCTGAAAATTCCCAACTGTATGTATTAATGAGATTTTCTTTATTAAAATATGTTTATCTGTAAATTAACGTAACTTGCATTGCTAGCGAATACATATTTTATCATCGTACAGGAGACTAACTGAATCTTGATTAAAAATTGACGAAATAATACAAATTTTTACAACACTATATATATATATATATATATATATATATATATATATATATATATATTTATTTATTATATACAACTTTCCTCATTAGAGGATTACCTCAAGGACAAAGTGATACAGACAATTAATTTTTTGAATTTATGAAATACATTTTGTAAATAAATTAAAAAATTCTAATTGTAGGCCTAATTGAAGTATACATACTGCAAAGTATAAATTTTGTAAAAATGGTTTCTTAAAATTGAAATTGATCCTCTAATGGCAGCGATGGAAATTTTAGAAAGATACACCCTGTCCAAATCTAAGGAATTCCAAAATTTGGCTAGGAATCCTGGTATAGTATCTTGTGCCCCGATTATCAATCCTGTGACAGTTATACTATCTAGTTGGTATTTATCTTTGTAATAGTCAATTGTTGGCTCATATATGGCTTTCTTTTCAGAGTCAACTTCCTCAGGTTGGCCACTATGATACTCAAAACGAATTGTGGGATCTAATATCATACCAACATGGTCTAAATGTTACTCCCATTAGTGGCCACACCATGAACTTCCTCGTAAACTGTGTATCCAAAATCTCGCAAGGCTTCCGCCATCATATTTCGAATAGTGTGGTGCCGAATGTTTCTCAGTGATTCTCCAAACGGACAGGCCCCAAGGACGTGTGCAAGGGTTTCGTGCTCTCTGCGACAAAGTCTACAGAGGGTATCGTCCCTAGACCTACCCGGCAAAGAACGCACCGCCGATTCATTGGCTTGCATTTTAATCGCTTCTTTCCATTCGGAACAAGACAATCCCTGATGATCCACGGATCCATTGATTTGCCGGTGTATATTCATTGTAGAGAACAACGCCTTTTCCTTTATGAGAAAGTTGACTCCAGAGAACTACTTCTTTGTCTCTTAGTTGTTTCCTGAGTTTCCTTGCATCTGGTAGAAGACTTTGAGAGTTAATATTGATGTCACTAGGTTCAATGTTAAGGTCTCTCACATATTGTAAACTTTATCTTTTAGGTTTCGGAGTGTGGTAATAGGCCTATATGTATTATTGTCTTGGTAAAGAATGTGGCAAATGTTTATATGCTGTAATTTTGTTTCCCACGTTGCACAAAATAAACCAAGTTCTTTATTCCGACGTTCAGTATATAACATGTGATCAGGGACATCCATCGGAAGATGTAAAATTTCTTTAAGTCCACTTCTCGAAAGTTTATCACAATTCACTAAAAATGTTTTTGGTATTTGATTTGGTGGTACTGTTTGAAACTGGTAAATTAGAGTTGGAGATATGGAACAATTTAAAACTGTAAATTTCTGATCAGGCTGTGTCAGCGGTGAAGCAATGAGAGTTTCAATTATTATCCCGTAATTTAGTAAGGGTTTGCTTAGAATCAAAAGTTATACGATCTGAAAAGTTGTCGCCTATGTAACGATTTTATGGGCACGAATTACAAGTCCATCAAATTGGAGATCCTTTTTCACATAGTTTACCATTCTCGATTGAGAGCACTGCTGATTTGGAAACATTAATTTGAAGGTATATTTCCTGAAACCTCTGTAGAACAATTCTTGTCAGTTCACTGGCAGCTGCTACATCTTTCCCTATAATCACCGTGTCATCAGCAAAGCCCATAATTGTTAGATGAGGTTGATCCGGAAGTAGTAGGTAACCATATTGATTTGTTATTGATTTTTCTGAGAGTTCGTCGAGAATATGATTAGTTACAATGTTATATAAGAATGGTGATAACGGAAAACCTTGTAGAACTGCTCGATTGATAGTAATTGGTTTAGTTTTATTTTGATAGGTTTCAATCTGAGACGTGTTTCCTTCCTGGATATTTAATATTAATTTTGATAATTGTTTTGGCACACCGACAGTTTGTAATGCGTTCTTAAGATAATTATGTTCTATATTATCAAACACTTTACTTATGTCCAAAAAAACTATACATGCAGACTCTTTCTTTTGACTGTAAGATGCTATTTAGGATAGATGTATTAATGTGTGTGCCTGGAGAATTTATGAAACCTCTCTGGTGTTCATGGAAGGTTATGTAACTACACAGGCGTTTATTAAGGGCTCTCTCTGTTACTCTCCGAACTACTGAACAAATGGTTATAGGACGCCAGGTTGAAAGTTCGTTTTTATCACCGCTCTTATGAATTAATACAGTTCGAGCTTTCTGTAATACTGGTGGCACAATTCCTGAAACTAACTTGTTGCAATTAGAGGTATGATTTCAGCGGCAACATTGTTTTTAATTGCTCTTACAATTACATGATCTGGCCCACTGGCAGCGTCTATTGAAATTTTCCTAGTAGCCTCAATAATTTAATTTGTACTTATAGAAGTATCAAATGTTTCATCTAATTGAACAGCTTCAACTTCACGTAGTTTGTTTGGGTATTCTTCTCGAACAAAGTCATTGTGTGTAGAAAATACATTTGAGAAATATTCATGTAATGTAGGGCAGTCAATACAACATAAAATATTGCCTCCTTGAAATACTTGTCGGAGAGCCTTCCGACGTTGGTTGTAAAAATAAAATTGAGTCAGTTGATACCTATATGCATTTTTCCTCTTTAGTCTATTTCGTTTCGAAGCCCTTTCAGGATTAGTAGATGTTTTATAAGTTTGTTGATTATTTGCAGCTATTTTCTTTTTTCGTGCATCAAAATATCTTCTAGCAGGATGTTTGGGACCAGGTAAAATATGAACTGCAGATGCTAAGAAGGAAACGAATTCTTCAGCAACTAAATTATTAAACTGAAAATCATTTCAGTAATATTATTTTAAATTTACTTTACATGAAGTGACCATATTTATAAATTACGTGCATTTTTGAAGTCAGTTTTTTAAGTAATTCTTAATGGGGTGTATTTACCACCCCACCTCCCCACATGAGTAACATTCTATCACTTCCCTACTGAAGGGTTAAGACAAAAACAGTTATTACAGTCTGAAAAACCCAGGCAACCCTTGCACTCTAAACAATAGGTATCCATTTGTCACCGTTACTAAAAATATTTGCTACATTACACTAGAGAATGAGGATATTTGTAAACTATAAATATAGCTAAATAATTTTGACATCTTAAGCTGAAAGCTGACGAGTTCAAGAAATCAGTTTCTAAATTCCCTACATGTAATTTACGTAAGTAAGTAGCTTGGTGTTTCAAAATTAATTAATACTGTTGTGACATTGAAGTAAAGAAATCTATTTCAAACGTAAATATTAAATTAACGCATGTTACCGATGTTCATGTCTGTGCTGAACATAACAAGATTGCTGAGTTTTTTTCCATAAGAAGGTTCATTTAATGATACGATGGGAAGCTTGTCCAATCAAATTTTATGTTATAAAAATATACAAAATGTGCAACGTCGCATATGCTTATGAGTGGATAGAGTGGAGGAGACATCGTTTTCCTAATTAATCACGATCCTGTAATTACTTACTTCTCTCTCGGTAGCGAGGTCGCTAAGACCATCAAGAACTTATTTCGTCGGGGAGTCGACAAGAACCTCTCACTCAGTTGCGAGGCCCTGAAGAAATTTTAATTTAGTCATGGGTTCGACGCTTCTCCTCATTTAGTCGCGGGGTCGAATAATTAACTTAGTCTCGTAATGCGAGGGTCAAGTTAGTTAAAATGCACTTAGTAATTTTCTAAGTCAAATTGTATAGACAGTTTGTTTTGGACTTCACATATTTTCAATATATACTTACTTACTTACTTACTTACTTACTCACTGGCACTATCGAACCCGTAGGTTCATGGCCGCGCGGACATAAGCTCTCCATACATCCCTATCCTGAGCTAATGCTTTCCAATCATTCCCTGTATAATCTACTTCCCTCAAATCATAGTTAATGTTGTTCTCCCACCTCATTCTTGGTCTACCAACTGGGCGTTTTCCCTCTGGCTTTCCTACAAGAAGCTTCCATGCACGTCTTTCATTTACCATACGTGCAACATGTCCTGCCCATCGCAGTCTACGAGACTTAACTGTTCTTATTATATCTGGCTTCCTATAAAGACCATGTAGTTCATTGTTATGTAGTCTTCTCCATTCACATGTCTCTTCATCTCTCTTTGGTCCAAAAATTTTCCTAAGAACTTTATTCTCAAATACTCGTAATCTCCTTTCCTCCCTTAAAGTAAGAGTCCATGTTTCGCACCCATATAATATAACTGGTAGAATAATAGTTTTATATATTTTCAGCTTAACATTTTTTGAAAGGAGTTGGGACATCAAAAGTCTCTGCAATGCATAATAGCATGCATTTCCAGAATTGAGCCTATGTTTAATTTCTTTGTGCGTCTCATTCCTATTTGTGATTATTGTTCCTAGGTATTTGAATTCAGCCACTTCCTCAAAATTTCCCTCATTTGTCATTAGCTGTCCATTTCCATTATATACTGAATTTCTACCTGTGACCACATATTTAGTTTTACTGATATTTACTTCCAGTCCTAATTTCTTAGTGTTACTCAATAGTGTGTGCGTGTTGGCCTTTAGTATCTCCTCGCTATCGGCCAATAGTACTACATCATCAGCATATATTTTCAATATATATTCAACATAAACATATGCTACACTAAATTCATACATCGGCACTTTGTCACCAATAAACTCGTTTATAATTAATTTCGAGAATATTAAACCCCAGTCTTTTATTAATTTGTTGCCCACATCATCTGCTACGACGTTATGGCGAATCTCTGAGAATAGTGATCTACAGTCTATAGCAAGCACAGGCAAGATAGATAAATTACCTTGTATATGGACAAAGAGTCCACCGCTCTGATCTCGACGTAACGTGCTGCCTTGTCACGCAGCGGACCCGGGTTCGATTCCCGGTCGGGACAAGCTTCCTGGGCGAGGTTTTTTTTGGGGTTTTTCCTCACGTGTAAGACAAATGTCAGGAAGCTTTGAGGCTCAGATGGTCCCCCGAACATCATCCAGCCAACATCATCTTACTAAAAAAGCTGCAAACATAGCATAGCGTGAAAATGCTTTGATTGCAGTGAAGGACCCGTCCTAGGGTAGAACACTATTGAATAGAATGGTCAAAGTAATCATATTTTAATGCCGTATTATATTCATTTTCTCTCCTCCTTCTCTGCATAGTGGACAATTTGGTGTTGGGAACGTAGACCAATATTTTTAAGTGGCCGTTCAGGCAATCATGGCAAATAATAAGGCGGAACACCAACTACCGTGAGACGGAAGAAGGCAATAGCAGCTTTTCATGGCAATTCTGGAATTATTTCAGTATTTTTGTAATCCCTATTAATTTAGATTTGCTGTTTTCTTGAGTTATCTTGAAGGAATAATAGTTATTCGCTTTCTCTTTTACAAAACTTTGATGGATTCATATGGAATTTCATGGGCTAGCTTTTTGTTTAATATGGGCTCCTTTCTTTGCTGTAACATGTCAGCCTAATATTAACAGCAGCCTTAAAGTTTCGTTACCTCATTAAAAAAAAAGTATAAAATAATCTCAGTTATTGGTTATAATTTATTTTGTTTTGTATTAGACGAGTTTGACATGTCCGTCTGCATGGCGTGCTTAGTAGAGTCCTAATCGTCCACACTGACGGCTCGGGTTTGATTCCTGGATGGATAGGAGAATTTAAATTTCCACCTTCAGTCTAGGTTTGTATATGTGGGAAGCAAAATAAATACAATGACAGAGTTACGCGAACATAGAAAACGAAATGAAGGTTAAATGTGAAAACAAATAATGGTAGGCCTATTATTTATTCACTCTAGGCCTTCCCTTGTTCTCATCCAGAATTAATGTACCTAGTACATATTATCCTGAAAGTAACAAATCTACATAAAGTCGCCTAAGGTACCCAGTAATTACAAGTTGCATGTATTACGCCTATAACTCATCTACATATTACATAATAGTTTTATATTTTATTATGCATTAATCACATGGATTATCCTAGGGTGTCAAACTGCGTTCAGGTATGAACATTTAAGTTTATTTTACGCTAATTAAAACGTACTATACAAAAATAAAATAAAAGTATAATCATCAGAGTACATTGACGGATTTAGGCTATTTGTTGACCTGTTCTGGCCTCAAGAGAATCACCATCTATAGGTCTTTTGAGTTGACATCCTGGTCTTCTTCTTCCTGCAGGTTGACAGCTTGACATTTGTTTGGGTATCCTGTGACCTTCCATTCAATGAACACGTTGCATCCATCTTGACTTCTAATCAGTAATTTTGTGTTCTAAAGGTTCCATGAGTAATTCTTCTAAGTTGTCTTATTTTTTAAGATCTTAAAATAAAAGTAAAATAACGAAAACAAGCAAAGGTTTTAAGTCTTACAGTATTTATTTTGTAAATTATTTCAGTAATAAAACGCCATATTATTAATTATTTATTTATTGAGTTCTGGTAGCGCCGACGTAAAACGCTGGAGAGTTTTACAAGATTCTGCAACTGATGCATGAAAAACAGTGTAGTGAGAATATATCGATACTACAGACTGTTGTTGGATTCGTTTGTCAATGTTGTTATTATTAACTATGAAACATCCATTAAATAAGTAGAAGTTATTATACTTCAGTTATTAGAGAAAAGTGACAATGAATATTGTTATATTTTGAAAATTAAATTGAGATATATAAATACTTTCAGCGATTGGACTTAATAAGCAGTTTGTTAGATATAGTATAGGCTAGTGTATGTTACAGATGGGAGCATAAAATCTTTCACTAAACACGATTCGGTAAATAAGTAGAAGTTAGAAGTTTCAATATTAAAGGAAAGTTATATTGAATATTGATATATTTTGGAAAATTAACCACCAAATATTTTCAGGGATTTAAGTTAATAAGTATTTTGTTAAATATAATGAAGGCTTAACTAAATTAGTTTGAATAGTCATGTTACAATAAAAATATTTTATTAATTTTATTTTAAAATAAGGAAGTTAACTTCGTTATGGAGTAGGACAAGGAGACTTACTTACACTGGTCAACATGATTTTTGTCTCATGAGTACCAATAGTTGTACTTAATGCAGTTTTTATCGTGTTTTCAAATATGTTTGCGGAATTTCTCCATCACCCACAGTTTTTTTATTACAATTTCAATTAATGGATTTAAATAATTGTTGTTTTTTTAATAAACCTTTTTCGTCCATGTGTCCACTGTAAAATAAAACCAAATGAGCTAACTCAGGAGATTTCAGCTATGGAAATGATATATCAAGGCAAATGGAATCCTAATATGGTGGCCGATTACTGTTGGACCATCAAGAGGGATGCTCCACAGGCGAAATATAGCAGAAAATCGTCATTTCTTACTCTCTAGGTGAGTCAGAATGTTCGAATATTGTGTAGTTACGAATGTAGAAAATATTAAAGTGTTTGAAATAATAAATTCCTTTCTCTCGAAAACCTTGCGTGATGGAGAAAAACCGATATAATACTTGTATTCAGGAGAAAAAGTGCTATCAGAATCACATTTTTCTTTCTGAGACAAAAAAAAAGTTTTTTTGTTGCTCAGTGTTATTAATATAACACAATTGTGAAGAGTATTTTATTATAAGGTGCGGAAACAAGGACGTTGAATCGAAAACACAGAATTAAATTATTAATAACAAAAATTGAATTTTTAAGAAGATCGGCAAGAATTTCAAAACTAGACAAAATAAAAAATAATACAATAAGAGAAATTATGAATGTAGAAAAGGATATTTTTACAAGAGATTGAAGAAATCCAACTAAGATGATATGGGCATATAATGAGACGAAGGGACACAGAAACAAACAAAGAAGTATTGAAATGGATACCTCCTGGAAAAGGAAAACGTGGTAGACCAAAGCCAACGTTGCTAAAGGGAATTGAATACAACATGAAGTAGAGAAGTATGACAGAAGTAGACACGCAAGACCGGGAAGAGTGGAAGAAAAAATTTGTATAATTTGGTTGAGGATACTTGTGTATGTAACAAAAACAATCCTGAAATAAAAAAAAAAAACTTCGTTTATTCCGATTTATATTTGATTTTTCAGTTATATGTATTGAAAAGAAAAACAGTTTTGTTTGGATAAAAATAGACATAAGAATGGATAATAACATATACAATCCGTCTATTGGAAGCAACTGTATGTGAAATGGCTGAATATTAAAACGAGTCATTTAACTTTTCAAAGAATATCACAAAACGAATAATGTATGTTATTGCTGGTAGATGATTACGCTGTAAACATGGTAAATTAACTTCAGGCGTATTAATTAATTTCATTTTAGCTTTTATTTCCCTACATTTATTGAAATGTACGAGTATGTAATCTAACGAAGATAAATATGAGGTTAGAAAATATGATGTCATATTTCTTCGGTAATTAATTTTTGTTTGGTTTCGTGCTACAACTATATTTGTCACACATTTTATTTTGACCACCACATGTATCAATTAATGTAGGCCTAATTGGTGTGAATACTTGGGAACGAAATTCATTTATATTGGCGGTATATTATATTTTAGTCATTATTGGATTGCAAAACGTATGCGAGGCAGTTGTCTTTGAGTCGCATAAATTTACAGTAACAACACATCCTATTCACTTATTTAATAAGATAAATTTATTGTTCTTCATATTACACTTTACAGATTATTGGTGAACTCATGTATAAAATTGCACAATATTTTACAATTTACATTTTTCCAATTCATTAATTGCCATTATTATTATTATTATTATTATTATTATTATTATTATCATCATCTTTATTGTTGTTATTGTTGTTGTTATTGCTGTTGTCATTGTTGTTGTCATTGTTGTTGTCATTGTTGTTGTTATTGCTGTTGTTATAGTTGTTATATACCTGAAGACCATGGGTCTTCTTTTCTAATTCATTGGGGATAATTTATGGCCTACAGTTATCAAATATAAAAATCATTAATGCAATTTAATATAATTCATCCCTAGTGATGTGGAAGGGAAGATCCTACGGTCTTAACTTCATAAGGTACAGTATATGAATAATTTTCATCATTATGATATACATTTCTTCACCTTCTGAAATTTAATTTTAGGTTTTGTGCAATAATATTTTCATTAACTTTTATTTGCCAATGCTCTTCACCCAAGGTCTTTACCGTCGCAATTCAGATTTAGGCTTGAAAGGGCCGACAAATTTTGCTCGGGGACATTTTTATTAGGCCTGAGATATTTCTTTGTGACGTAAACCGGCATTAATTTCCTTTTGAAGAAATCCACACTCAGGATTCTATTGCCTTGAATAATCGGTTGATCCCGGCCTGGTTTGAACCCGCGAACCAAGATATTAGAGTACAGCATGGTAACCACTATTTATTGGGCCTGACATTTTGGACAATGTTCGGAATTATTTTATAATGTTACAAGTGTTATAATAAACTGCCTTCTGTATAAGCCAAAAGTTAAGCAAGAATATAGTGTATTTTTGTTACAACACTTCACAATTGAGAATTATAATCACAGTTATCGCTTTATTAGTTTCCATTTTTCATCAGTTTTATTGCAATATCACTGTATTTTATTTATTTCTCTACGTGTATTTTGTGTAAAAATGTGAATTGAATGATCTTTGGCTAGAGATCCGTGAAAGTGGTTTTATTTTTAAGGAAAATTCATTTTAAAATTTCAAGATTTCGATGTTATTGAGAATTTGGCGGTGTTACTCTAAAAAAATGTAATTCTGAGTTTAGTATATTAAACCCAATAAGAATGCTGTATCTGGTGGTTTAAGGTAAACGTTTAGCCTGTACAATTGATATCGACTTTATTACAACTAAAATGCATCATTTTGTTAAAAATGCATGTTATAGATATGTAATCCAATACAAAATGGATTTATGTAATTAAATTCTGTTTTAATTAAATATTTATCAATATGATATAATTACTCATGGTCCATTGTTGACTTATTCAAATTTGGCAGTGCTTGCATTATTGTCAGGTTACTGCTTATACTTAAATAAATGTTTTCTTCAGATTTTAACATACCATTATTTAATAATGATTGATATAAAATTGATAATTATGTCTGCAAACATTTAGGGGGGAGTGTATCTTACACGTTAATATAATTCGTATTGGCCATAGAACTTAAAATCTATGGAGAGACTATATTTGATCATGAAATGGACTGAAAGTATTACCTCTATGTTGTGAACTGTGTCGCAACCATTTCCCTTTGCAAGAGTGCATAGAGGAAGCAGATATGGTAGTTAAAAATAAAATGGAATCCGGAAACTGTGTTTAAAAATGTATAAAAATTTCGCGAATAGAACAAAGAATCTACGGAATTCGTTGAAAAAATTAAATCTCGGTGTTATTTCGCGTTATCGTAAGATTTTGCGTTATTTCGCGATTCGTAAATGCTTTTTTTGAGTTTTTGGGAAGTAGAGTTATGAAATTGTACAAGAAAATGGCAAAATTAGAGCATTTCGCGTTATTGCGACTCGCGAATTTCACGGATCTCTGCTATGGCGCGACAAGCATAGAAGATCTTTGGCTAATTTTCTCATATCCACTTGTTTCAGTAACAGAGGTAAACGATCATCTAGTCAGTATAGGAGCGACATGTGGTTAGTACGTCGGGTCTTTAGCCGTTGTATTTGGTTATCTGAATCTGAAACAGGTTATTACTTTAGTCATGAACAGGGCTAGGTTTCACATGTAATAAATATTGCTAAATATTTAAATGTGTATGGACTAAACATTCTCAAAATATGGAGTAAAATATGGAATAAAACTTTCTATGAAATGGTGTAGGCCTAAATGTTTTCTGGCAACAATATCAAACATTTACTTTATCCATATTTGGTTCGTCTTCCGGGCTTATAGGCCGTGGTCTGGTTGTCTTCTTACTCGACGTTTCGTCTACTGCTGCGGTAGACCTCATCAGGAGATACTGCGTGCTCTCTGTGAACTCCTCAACAGTCGGCTGCAGACTGACTGGTGGTTGGAAACTGTCTCTCTTTTTATAGCTAAACCCCCCCACCACCCAGGGTTTAGCTATAAAAAGAGAGACAGTTTCCAACCACCAGTCAGTCTGCAGCCGACTGTTGAGGAGTTCACAGAGAGCACGCAGTATCTCCTGATGAGGTCTACCGCAGCAGTAGACGAAACGTCGAGTAAGAAGACAACCAGACCACGGCCTATAAGCCCGGAAGACGAACCAAATATGGATCAAGACGCCGGCCGTGAAAGCCTACAATTATTTACTTTATCCTTTGTTAACAGTGTTCCATTCAGAAAATTATTTGCAATCGTAATTTTACGGATGATTTACTATCTGATAGCATTTCAATTATTCAAGATATCGAATGAACAAATATGTAAACCACACTGAAATTTCACTCAATGCTCTAACACATCAGGCGACTTTGTGAACTACTGAACACAACACGTGAAGCTAAATATCGGAACCCTGTGATCAATTTACAGTGGCTCTACTAATTTCCGAGGCCAGACATGCTGTGGTCAGGAAAAAGTAATTCCATTGTCACAGGTGATTCATTGCCGAGGCTCAACAATAAGAAAACAATGTGCCTAGTACAGCTTTAAAATTAAAATATTATTGAAATGAATTTAAAACAATTATCTGACAAGAATAATATTGAAACCATAAAATGTGAAAAATATTAAAATAAAAAGTTCAGTTACCTAAAGATATGTAGTATTTTCTCAAATGTGTAAAAATGTGTACTAGGTATAAATTATGTACAAAAATGGAAGAGACAAATATGTCTTGAACCATCACAACTCTCTAATTCGTAAACATATAATGAAATGTTAACTTCAACTAACGTAAAAAATGTGTATTTACAAATAAATCCTAGCCTTGGTTACGACTATATCAATCAACCTGTTTTGTGAGATTTATGGAATAGTGTTCAATGTAGTCTCTTGTGACATACCGTTTTTTCAGTGGGAACGTTATGTCCCAGTACAGACTTACGCGCAATGTTTTTAGAACAGCGCAAGGTGCACAATTGTAGGTTTACAGCTTCACTATGATGGTTGCCCCTTTATTTAAAAGCGGGTGCCGCGCAACAGTGTTTGACAATGATTAACATAAGGAATTACGGTAAAAGTTTAAAGCGTAATCGCATGGGACCATTTCCCCCCCCCCACATTAAACAACATTCCGCATTATAAAAAACAAACATATTAACCAATCTTAGAATTTACAGCACCGTATATGTATTTTTATGTACCTTGGACTAATTGCAGTTCCGCTGCCGTTGGAAAGTGAAGTACAGTATGTACGAGCGACTTCGACGGTATCGCGCGAAAAAACAGTCCCGTTTCGTCAGCGTTAAAAAATGTCTCTTAGGCGCGTATCCTGAAATTAAAGTGTACAGTGTCAGTTTCCACTCACTAACTATACTTTCGGCCACATCTTTTGATTTCCTGCAAAATTTCATTCCACTCGACATTGTGCCGTCTTCTAAAACTGTCCATAACCAACCTGAACATGCCTTGAAATCGTTATTCCCCAGTGATATATCGCAACAGCTATAGCTTGACTTTGGAACATCGGTCCGGAAATTTGGAGACTTTTTTGGTCGTGGGCTTGTAAAAAAATTCACACACCTCGTTGATTTTTCATTATGTATTTTTTTTCCCTCGTCATTTGACCATTTCCTTGCGTCCATTCATTAATTATTTTTTCTTTGTGTTTTAAAATATCATAAACTTGGGTTTTTCCACATTTAAATTTAGTCATTATTTCGCGTACTGAGAGTTTGTGTTTCTTTATCTTCAATCACTTTCACTTTTTCGTTTAATGGCAATGATACATATGATTTAGCCATCTGTATTCCGTAAATTCAGAACGCTACCTGTGAAAGATACGTACACAAACGCTCTCAGATCTTAAACTAATTTAAGATTTCACAGTATACTGGTTATTTGTAAGACAGATGTCACACGCCGAATATTTGTTAAATTAACCTGTATTTCGCAAAACGGGTGTGCAGTGAGGCCGAAAAAATAATTCCAGATACAAGTAGAAACTCTACTTCTCCCGGCGGCAGAAATCATCACTTATTGTTAATTCGCCTAATGGCAATTCAATGAAGTGGAAACTAATTTATTTATCTCTCTATCTTTCCGCCCTATAAGCATTTTGTTAATTAATTGTGTAGAAATATCCTTCCGTTTCCGTGTTGGACAGATTCCGTTTTATACAAAATAATTACATGCAGCAACTGCTACAAACACTTGGAGTCTGCATCGTCGTAAACAACAACTAGTATCACAAGCTCAACCTGCTGCTGATGGAACTTAACTTCCGAAAGATCTCCAGTTAATATTTTATATACATCACTTTAACAAAGTTGAGGACGACGGCACATGCCAACAGGACCATTTTAATTTTCAACTTTTATCTTACGACTATTCACCTCAATGGAATTTGATATGAATTTTATTAGCTTTGGATTGTATTTTGTCAACCATCCATTTTATAAAAGTCGATAAAATACTGTAGTATTATTAATTTCGTGTACATATCTACCATGTAGAACGTTTTGGTGGCACAGTTGCATGTTCCGTTTAATGTTTTCTTACTGTTTTTCTGGAGATAAATTGCATAGTTACGAAGTATATGATTTATTTCTAAAGTTTTCTCGAAAATATCGTGAAAATATTAGATATCCAACAATTCCTTACCACTTTCAAATCTGGTTCAGCCAACCGGAAAGAAGACTGGTGTGGATCATGTGTGAGTTATTTGTTTGCAACTGTTACAGATCTCTGCATAACAAATAAAATATTTAAAATAATTTAAACTATATGTATATATATTATATAAAAATAACAATGATAATAATAATAATAATACTAATAACAATAATAATATATGTAAACTGGGAGTTTTAAGGCAATAAAGAATTCTCTTCCACTCATTTAACGAAAATTATGTACAGAAAATTATTTACACAAGACCATAACATATACAATTATCAGTAAGTATTTATACATATTAAACCGAAATTATTACGAATGAAGTAAATCTAATTAGAGAAGCATAAACTCAGAAATTATCAATTATTCGACTGAAAATCCTATTACAAAGAAAGAGATTTAATGTATTTTAAAGCAAGCTAATATCAGGTAGTCCCTGATTTCTGATTCTGATGTCAGGGATCAAGCCGGGTTCGTCTTCACTTAATTTCGGCGTAAATAATCACACACACACAGAGAGACACACACTTACGTCGATTAAAATCTCACTTTACACTTTATATACTTCTACCAGTTATCAGTAACAGTTTGTTCACACTTGCCACTAACAATTTCTCTTGATTTAATGTTTATCTCACTCATAATTAATTCACAATTTCTGTTCAGTGCATTCGCTCTTCTCACACTTCATCAATCGCAGCCAAAAACACAACTGTCTGGCCTCCTGCCTTCGAATCAAATATATAGTGCAACGCAGGAAAACTTTTAGGATCGAGGTCGAGGCGCTTGAACATGGAAACATCTCGCCACCGATCTTTCCCGCATTGTTTGGTATGAATGTTTGAATGTATGGTGCATATTCTCTTAAAGTGTTCGCGTAGTCTCGGAGGTGGCCCTTGCACTGAATTGTTCATTCATCCAGGAAGACCCTCCATGTCCTTGTGTGGTCAAAAATTGTGTGTGATCAAGAGTTTAAAATCCTTTACCGACAGGTTGTGATCCTGTAAGGCCTGTGTAAATTGGGGCATGTAAAAGTACCTAGAAAGATGGTTAAACGAAGTAAAAATAAAGAAAGAAAGAAGAAGTGGTGAGTGGTGGTGGTGGTGGTGGTGGTGGTGGTGGTGATGGTGGAACTACACTCTTTAATACAGCGATTCATTGGTGTCGCAAATCCAAATTGAAAGTAAAAGCGCGGCCAAATTTTCGTTAAATGCCTTTATTTTAACTTTTTATTTTGGAAATGTAACACGAAACACGGAATTATTTCCCTACCGACTGAAGGTATGATCATGTTGATGATTATTATTATAATACTTATAATAATAATTATCAGTATTATATGTATTATTATTATTACTATTATTATTATAAATTGTATATTCCATTACGTAATATCAGAGTCGTATTTACTCGTTTTTTATTAATAAACATTTCGATTTTTGTACTAGAGCATGCCATCAAATATTCAGAGGATGAACAAGGTCTACAACTCAATGGTATTAATAAGCTGTTAGTTTATGCTGATGATGTAGTACTACTGGCCTATAGCGAGGAGATACTAAAGGTCAACATGCATACACTACTGAGTAACACTAAGAAATTGGGACTGGAAGTAAATGTCAATAAAACTAAATATATGGTCACACATAAAAATACGTTATATAACGGAAATGGACAGCTAATGACAAATGAGGGAAATTTTGAGGAAGTCGCTGAATTCAAATACCTAGGAACAATAATCACAAACAGGAATGAGATGCATATGGAAATTAAACATAGGCTCAATTCTAGAAATGCATGTTATTATGCATTACAGAGACTCTTGATGTCCCAACTTCTTTAAAAAAAACGTTAAACTGAAAATACTCGTATATGAAACTATTATTCTACCAGTTATATTATATGGATGCGAAACATGGACTCTTACTTTAACAGAGGAAAGGAGATTACGAGTATTTGAGAATAAAGTTAGGAAAAATTTTGGACCAAAGAGAGATGAACAGACAGGTGAATGGAGAAGACTGCATAACAGTGAATTACATGTTCTTTATAGGAAGCCAGATATAATGAGAACAGTTAAGTCTCGTAGACTGCGATGGGCAGGTCATGTGGCACGAATGGAGAATGAAAGACGTGCATGGAAGCTTCTTGTAGGAAAACCAGAGGGGAAACGCCCAGTTGGTAGACCAAGAATGAGGTGGGAGAATAACATTAACTATGATTTGAGGGAAGTAGGTTATACAGGGGATGATTGGAAAACATTGACTCAGAATAGAGATATATGGAGAGCTTATGTCCGCGCGGCTATGAACCCACGGGTTCGATAGTGCCACTGAGTTAGCTTCGATTCTTATATGGATTTTTTCAAATTTCAAGATTCAGTTTTTTGTATAATTTGAGAGTTTCGTGAGTTCTAAGATAAAATGGAGGGTGGAATATCGTTTAAACCAAGTTACTATCAAACTATATTTAAATTCCAATTGTTTTCCTCATTGCGGAGTGCAATATAATTTGCGGTAAATTGATGTTCGTTTGTTTTTTGTTTCAAATATCGGTGGTATCAGGAATGTGGATAATAGTACATAAAAATAGAGAACTAGTAATATGATCCTCGAGATTCCGCCGTCGTTGGAAATTCACTATCAACATAAGAGATCTCATATTTTTTCGTAATACTGACAAAATAGAAAGAGAACCACTAGATTGTTTTCTTGACTAACGTCTCCATTGCTTAGTAATATTATTTTTGGGCGAATGGAGTTAGGATATTGTAAACATGAGATTTTATCGACATCTATTCAATTGATGTTATGGCATCACCTTTTATTGAGTAATATGGTAACTAACCTCTATAATTAATATAGAAACATCAAGACCATCTTCGTTAGGTTTACCGTCACAGGTCACATGGCCTAAAACTGATTTGTTAAGGATTATGATGATGATGATAAAACATTCACTTGTAATAATTTTGAAACAGATGAGGTAAGAATGTGTCAATAAACTTAGGCCTTACTTGTCGAAAACAAGAATTAAAATGTCAATGAAAAAATATATTTCTGAACTATATACACTACATAAATATTTATTTATATTTTCCCAATTAAGTTGACTTCGTCAGAGAGCCAGCAAAATGTTTCCTCTTTTGTGACTTTATATGTGGGTTCTTCTGTCCACATCCTCCATAGGCGTTTCTGCCTTTTAAAAGAGGATTTTGTTTTAAAAATTTAACCTAACATATATTCGGCTTGTTAATAAAATCTGTTAGCGATGTTAATGCTAAGGCATATCGGTTTTACGGAAACTGTACATATCTTAAATTGTGTAAAATGCCTACATAACTTAATTTCTGATGCATTTTCCCTTATTACTTTTGTAACTTGGCTCTTCATTGCCTGTAAGCTATAATTACTCGAACAATATTGGATATAATGCGTTATTTTAACAGTGTCTCGGTGGTATTTTTATTCCTACGTGTTTGGTTTCTGAACACTTTTCAGAATGTATTAATTCATTATTTGGATGTAATGAAGACAAATTACTTTCTCTTTTCCATTCTCTTTTACTTTCCCCTCGCCATGGATGAAAACGTTTTTAATGATTGTTCTTTAAGGATCGGTAATAAAGCATAATTTGCATAATGCTTTTTGACAATACCACTGATATTTCCATGTTATATTGTGACACAGCATATAGTATTGTTGCGTTAATCGGTACTGTAAACGAAAAAGATTACTAATCAGCTATTATGATATTCACTTCCTTAAATGAAGTTTTGTTTCGAGAAAAAACGGATGTGGGATCCTTGTTGCGGATTTAGAAATGCTCCGGGCTAGGGTTCTCAAGTTCTTTCGGATTAGGTAGGCGTGAGACTAACAACAAAGTTACGACAGAAGAATGTCTATGGCGATAATAATGTCACTAAACTAATTGATGTTTTAAATTTATTTTACGAAAGTTCAGTTTGTGTACAGCACTTTTCCTTATTGTTTATTAGTTCAAAAATTATTTGGAATTAATATTCTCGGTAGTGCCGAAGTATGAATATAATAAATCGCCGTGTTGAAAGTCTGTCCAAAATAATTGAACAATTTACTTTAAGTGTTTACATTTTTGCCCGACTCTACTGAAAATTTATAACTATGGAATATTCTATAGCGTTTTGAATTCTGAAATTGAGTGCATCACTCACTTCATTAAATTTTTATACGTATTTTACGTATTTCAACTCACTATACATTAGAAAGAAGTGCTCGGAGTATTCTCGGCTGAAGATATGTTTATAGTTTAAGTTTGAAGAACCGAATATCAATTGAATAAGTACATTCAGTAAAGAAGATGGCGGAAGACGCGAGGAAAGACCCTTTCATAGCAGTGAGGAGAGAAACTATTACAAGAGCCAAAGAAATACCAATGGGTAAATGGGAGGTACACTTTCAAAACTTACTAAACAAAAAACAACACAGATATCGCTTACACCAGAAATGAAAACGAATTAGAGGAACCGACAACGAACCACAAAAATATCAAAATCACAACAACTCCAGAGGAAATAGAGAACATTATAAGACAGGCAAAAAATAAAAAGGCACCGGGACCAGATCGAATGTCAATAGAACACATCAAAGAGTCCCTCGGGAAATTACAACCACTATGGACCAACTTTTTCAACAACTGTCTAAACTCAGGTATACCAAACAGCTGGAGAAAATCTCTCATTAAAGTGCTATACAAGGGAAAAGCAGACACAAGTGACCCCACTTGTGGCACTTGAAAACAATCTCTTCAAAATATATATGAAGATCGTGACAAACAGACTAGAAGAAAGTGGTCTCAATCCCTGAATGTCAGTTTGGCTTCACACGAGGTAGAAGCACTCTACAAGCCGTCAGGTGCCTAATGGGCGAAATAGAAGAAGCCTTACGAAAACCCAAAGGAAAATACTATACTGTATTCATAGACTACAGCAAAGCATTCGACTACCTGAACAGAAAAATTGATCCATAAAATAAAACACATGATCGGCACTGAACATCCACTAGTAAACATAATAGAAGACGCTCTCCAATACAACTACATCGAAATAGAAGACGGTATCACCGGATCAAAGATCATCACGCAGACAAATGGAGTCCTCCAGGGCGACCCCATAAGCCCGCTACTGTTTAACATAGCGACGGCAGACATAGTGGAGATACTCGAAGGAAAGACTGCAACCACATTAATAATGTATGCAGACGATATGGCCTTAGGATCGCCCAACCGAGAAGAACTACAAGAAACTCTCTTAGAATTAGAAAGCTGGGTAATGAAAAACCAACTGAGCATCAATATGCAAAAGACCTGTCTGATGACAGTCAGAAAAGGAGGGCGGACATAAAAAAAGACATAATGACGCTATACAATGAACCTATAACAACAGTCAACAAATTCAGATATCTAGGCGTAACCCTACAAACAACAGGGAACTCGTTCAGATACCACATACAAGAAAGGACAGCAGAAGCCATGAAAGCGATGTATAGAATAAAGAACATTGCGTCCTTATCACTAACGTCAGCCACTACACTTTTCAACACGACAATATCCCCAATAATCACGCATGGGCTCGAATTAATATGGGAAAAAATTAACAATCAGTGACTTAGAACGCATTGAGAAAGTCAAGGCATGGTTCCTTAAATGTACCCTCAGAGTGGGAAAATATGCTCCATCAAGGCTGGCGTATGAGCTGGCCAAGGAAACTTTTTACATAGAAGATCTGAGACTCAGCCTACCATCTACCGGAGCCAGCAACAAGCTACTAGAACTGAGAAGAATGAAAAGAGCAGAGATATATATCGACTTCTATGGGACGACTGCAATGATCAATCGCAACTGGACCAAAGAGAATCAGGAGCAGAGACACATCATTACAAGACTAGCCATTCACGGCTTCCACCACAAATTATGCAAGAACAAGACATTCCACACCCCGAATGACCAATGTATATGTGAATTGTGCGGACAGAGATGCAACCAATATCATATCACCGAGTGCCGTGAAAGAACAAAATCGATCTCCGAATATTCGGGTGAACCTTCCATATTTATGTAATGCTGTTAACTGTGTTTTCCCCTTCCTTATAACTTCATGATTTAATAAACTCTTACAGTATTTTGTTACAACAATTCTCATTGGTCGTATACTATCCTAGACATAGTTAGTGGGCGTATTTTAAATAGATTTGTCTAGGACATTGCTAGATTTTTCTATGATTCCTTTTGAGATGGGTGGGTGGGTGGGTAGATGGGTAGATATATACAGGTCAAGCTAATATAAAGCGTGTAATAAGAATGAAGCTCATTCTTTGTCTCATTGCCCACCTCGTTACCTTAACAGATACATCTGTCACTACTAATAGCTTTCTTTAGCTATTTAATCCTAAAGAACGATGGAGAAATTTAATTAAGGGCATTTTTTTAATGTTTGTTGGAAACTGATGGTACTCTATAAGTCCGTAGTCATTTATATATATATTTATTTTTAATTCATGTTAATTACCAAGATTTCTTGGAGAAACCCCTCAATGACGAGGAAAATTCTCAAAATGACTTAATGAATAATATCTGCAGGAATATCAATTCCTGATTATGATTTCAGATTGAAGTACTATCATATTTGAATATTATTTAGTTTCCTACTTATTTGACATACAACACCATATATCTAGGACTCATGGGTCGTTTCGTATATATGCTCTTCTGAATATTTTTATCTGAAATAATTATCAAGACTTTTAAATCTCATCAGTTTAATGATGAATGAATCAAGATAAAAGAGGAATTTATACATTTTCTTTTCTCATTACTTCAGAAAATTTGATAAAATATAATACAATTATAGGAAAGTTAATAAAAATCTCCCGATGAAAACTGAATGAAATTAATTAAGAAACTCAATACATGTAGTCCAGATCGTTTGGTCAACCATAACCTCTTCAATGCATCATATAGATTGTACTTACAGGACTCATAATAAAGTGAAGAGTCTGTTGCTTGTTAAAGCAATTACGAACATTCAATACTGCATACAGTTTGTACTTATAGGACTTAAAATAAAGCGAAGTGACTCTTTCTAGTTATAGCATCGAAGAGCATGAGAAAAGGAAAACAAAAAAATAAATAAACAAGGATTGAGGAATGAAAAAAAAGGAAGGAAGAGCGTCACAGCCTGAGAGAATTGAAATTCTTGCGAAGAACTGCAGAGTATACTGAACGGGATTTTAAAAACATACGAAAGTTTCTTTTAGATGTGCTGAGAACGCAACGTGTTTTGGAACACTGTATTAAGCCTTGTCAAAATAAGCGTAACACCTAAAGAGAATGGTTGTTACTAGTTCCCGGGTTTAATGTAATATAAAATTAAGAAATATGTAACCAAAATTTGTAAATAAATATGTTTTGAATTAATTACATGTAAAATCCAAAATTTCATTTCTTTCCCACAAAATAGAGGTTCACAAGCATAGTAGCTAAATCTCGGTTAATTGTTAATCAGTTCACTTCTTCTACAAATATTAAAGTACAAGTGTCTGCCGTTCAAGAGTTTGTCACATTTGAACGGTATCCACAATTTATTATAAAGTACCTTTCCAAATATTCTGTTGTCATCTATCTGATATGTTTTTATAAATAGAGAAATATCGCTCAAGTTTGCAATAAGTCAACTGTGCATATTTATACAGAAGAATTGTGCTAGGAATAATATTTTCAGGGGGTTCTACAATTTCATAATTAAGTAAGACAAAATAATACAGTGGAGGAAATTTGTATAAAGACACTTGTTAAAAGTGTTAACACAAGTTTACTTACTCTTTATTTGGCATTTTTCTATATTAACTTAGAAGGTGATTGAGTATAAAGCACACACAAATAATGTCAAAATTAATTATCCATTTCCGTCCAATAAAGTACATGAAAACTGAAACCACTCTCACATATGGGTGGAAATTAGTATAAAGGCACTTTGTGTATTTCACAGATTAAACCAAAAAGACTGAGCACAAAGTTTACAACAACGTTATAAAATTTAGTTGAACCTCCATTGTTGTTAATTACTTGGAAGATTCTCTTTGGCATTGACTTGATGAGGGTGTTTATTTCTTCCACTGAGATTGAAGCCCACTCTTCCTGAATAACATTTTTCTGCTCAGTCACTGTCCCAAACTGCGGTCCATTGCGATACACACGCATTACCAGGATCCCCCATAAGTTCTCAATCGGGTTTTAATCAGGACGTCTGACTGGCCACGTCAAAAGAGGCATTTCTTTCTTCCTGAACCACTCCTTTGATTTGGCAGACACGTGAATGGAAGCACTAGCTTGCTGAAAAATTAGATCTTCGCCAAATTCCTCATACATTCGTATCAATTAGGACTCCAGAAGCTCCTCAGTGTAGGACTCAGAATTCATCTTGATGCGTATCCATGCTATTTTTGATCTTCCTTTAAAGCAGAATGCTGCCCAAATCATAACGCCTCCACCACCGAAGTTTCTACTTATTCTAACTTGCTCTTCAGTTCGGAGGTCGTTCCAGTAATACTGAAGGCCATCAGACCCGTCCAGATTAAACTTCTTCTCATCACTGAACGTTACTTTATTCCATTCTGTGGCCCAGGACATGTGTTCTTCAGCAAAAGTCATTCTAACTTTCTTATGTGCATCGTTCAGACGAGTTTTTTTTAATTTTAGGTTATTGTCTTCTGCCAGAATTTGTCTTACTCGTCTGGCTGTTACTGGCAACTTCAAATCATCCTGGATTTAAGAAGAAAACATACTCTTACCTTTTGCTTTACGTAAAATGAGACGTTTAGTGAGCTCAGACAATTTTCTTGTCCGTCCATATTTCCCGTTTTTTTTTCATATTGTGAGCCCAGTTTGACATAATTATCAATGACACATCTTGAAGCCCAAATATCGTAGGTATTTGTCTATTGGAAAGACCCATCTCCTTGAAGGCACTGACTCTTGATTTCTCTTCATTTGATAGAGGCTTCCCACGTGGCATTGTTCGTACTGTTGACTTGTAACTGATGAACGATGCTCATAGACACGTCGTCTCCATGTAATTGCAGTGTTTGTTTACATTTATGTCTCTGTAAGAGCCAGAAGTTGACCTGCCTTTATACCGATTTCCACCCTTAGGACAGCGTTTTCTTAGATTTTACGTATTATTTACATATATAATAAATACAAAATGAGGAGACCTGTATGAAATTGTCCAAGATAATCATATGTAATCTATGACACACATATGGTATTTGCATAAATATTTCAGATTGTTTTACTACTAAAAGTTAGTGGCTTTATACCAGTTTCCTCCACTGTATTTTTGTGTACAACTCTGATCTTCTGAACTGCATATTCCATTATTCCCACAGCTTCTTGGAGAGACATAATTGAAGTCTCCATTTTCTTGAAACCATCGGGAAGCCATCTGAAGTTACTTGCGATCTATAAAGTGGACTGAGCACATTAGAACTGTTAAAGGCTGACAAGGATTCATTCACATACATTGTAGAATCAGAATAATTCTTCTCCATCACTGACTTCACAGCTTTGATCTATGTTACCCACCTTGTTATCACTGGATCCGGAGGTAGAATGTTTGCAAAGGAAATGCTAAACCTGCTTATTGCAATATTCTAAAATTAATAAAAAATTTAAGCTAATTTTCTCATGTGAAAATGTAGGCTACCGAAATTAACGCAGACACTAGTGTACTTCCGGAGAAATAAAGTATCCGCGGTGGACAGAGGTCAAGTGTTGAACGGGTGGGATGAATTTACATGTAGGTGGATCCTTTAAATACCGTTGGCTAGTGATGAGTGGGGATTGTTGTATCGTTGTACTATACATAATAAATTAGATTAGCTGATACAGATACAAGGTGTATTGTTTTAATTTATTACACTCATAATGTCACACTAGTTTTAATTATATATAACATGTTATATTAGTTTTATATTTTAGATTAGTTATTAATAATGGTTACAACACATTGCCAAACTACGTTTTCGAAGTGTACAATACAACCTAGACTCGCGTTCTGTTCGGTTCAGCCGCATTCCTTATTCAGACTCTCTTTCCCTTGGAGTACAATATGTGGTACGAAACTAAAAATGGAAAAAAGATATCTCTGGCAAAATTTCAGAGTTAGGCAAGGTATTAATTCTATAGCGATGGAAGAGTATTACCTTACCACCTCTCTCTGAATTTTAACATTTCTCGGATGAAGTATGTATCTTGTACTGCTTGATGGATTTCACGGTGGGAATTAAAATTAGGTTGTTCTTGTCCATGTTTAAGCTTGGAGTAGGTTACTGAAGATTACATACTTGCTAAAGAAGTAAATCTATCCTTTCTTCAAATCGGTAGCAAGACATTGTAACGCATTGTTGATCCGCTGCTCTAATAAGAGCCTTTTAATTTATCGGGCGGCGTCAAGACTCTATTCTCGCCATATAAGTCATAACAAATTTGGATTCTGAACGTGTATCCCGTGTACAACTCTCAGCGATCTCTCCAGACGTGTTTTCTGGTAGGATCGCTTTCGTAACTGTTCGAGTGACTGCCAGTGGTATACTCATCAGCCGTCTCTGAAAATTTCTATATATCTTCGTCGGTTACCTAAGACCGGATGAGGACCGCAGTAGGCTAGTCGTGATCTCTCAGGCCATGAGCGCGTTGGGATCTGAGAATGTAGGTAGTGTTCTGAAGTAAGGACCTAAGTAATTGTGAAGAAGTGAAATATCAGATAATTTGTGTTTTTATAAGACTCAGAGCAGTAAATTCATACGTGCTTCTACAATGAATAACTCTGCATAAAATAAAAAATAATAGTTTTAAAAAACTAAAAGAACACGCTTTATTAGAAAACTAAAAAAATGAAAAATAATTTTAATTTCCAATATGCTTGGGATAAAATAAAGTAGTCAACAAAAAAATCATCTCCAACACATATAGAATAAAATTAGAGTTATCAACAAAAAGAAAATAATTTTGCCATCAAAAGCGTGGGGTGCTTTTTATGATTTTTACATTTTCTTCTTAGAAAGCTTACTTTTACCAATATCTGTTTATTATCAAATATATTAATTGATATAGAGCACCCCACGCTTTTGATGGTAAAATTATTTTCTTTTTGTTGATAACTCTAATTTTATTCTATATGTGTTGGAGATGATTTTTTTGTTGACCACTTTATTTTATCCCAAGCATATTGGAAATTAAAATTATTTTTCATTTTTTTAGTGTTCTTTTAGTTTTTTAAAACTATTATTTATTTTTTTATTTTTTAGTTTTAATATTTTACAGAATAAGATAAGAATGTAAATATCTTTAAATTCCATACTATTGTAGTATGAGCTAAAATTATTACTCTTCTAAAAAAAAATCCTCCCCAGCCGGATTCTAATCAGCGACCTATGGATTACTAAAATTATATACCACTAGTTCACCGCTCTACCAACTGAGCTCTGACAACGATTGACTAAAAAGTCGACAGGTCCGTAACCTATTATACCAGTTTTAATGTTTTTGATTTTCTGATGATTCTGGCCAGGAATTTAGAAATAAAATATGAAATTATTGTAGTGTCATGGGTCCTTTACAAGTATACAAAGTTGCAAGTCGATCCAATGCTTCTAAGTAGGTGAAAATCGTGTTCAAAGATTCCGTTACATAAATACAAAAACACTTTTTTTGATTTTATGATGATTCTGGCCAGGATTTTAGAAAATAAATATGAAATTATTGTATTGTCACGGAATCTTTACAAGTATACAAAGTTTCAAGTCGGTCCAATGTCTCTAAGTGGGTGAAAATCGTGTTCAAAAATTCCGTTACATAAATGCAAAAACACTTATTTTGATTTTCTGATGATTCTGGCCAGGATTTTAGAAAATGAATATGGAATTATTGTATTGTCACGGGTCCTTTACAAGTATACAAAGTTTCAAGTCTATCATATGTTTCTAAGTGGGTGAAAATCGTGTTCAAAGATTCCGTTACATAAATACAAAAACACTTTTTTTGATTTTATGATGATTCTGGCCAGGATTTTAGAAAATAAATACGAAATTATTGTATTGTCACGGGTCCTTTACACGTATACAAAATTTCAAGTCGATCCAATTATTTTAAGTGGGTGAAAAACGCGATGAAAGATTCAGTTACATACATAGATAGATAGATAGATAGATAGATAGATAGATAGATAGATAGATAGATAGATAGATAGATACAGGTCAAGCTAATATAAAGCGTGTAAAAATGGGATTTTTCGTGTAAACTGGTGTGAAGTTAAACTAAATAAAATTGAACTGTTCCCACGTAACCGCTATCTGGAACAATATGCATACCAGTACCCGTATATATACTATTATTTTACTGATTTTTGTTAGATTTCCTGTTGAATATCTTCGGCATTGTGCTATATATTTTCATTTGGCTTTGTGTGTCCTCTTTTTTTTAAATATCTTTAATAGTTTTATTTCTTACAAGCACGTTTGACAATATTTAGAGAATGTTTTTGCTAGAGCCGATCAAGTACACATACACTCCTGCTCGAATCTCGCTCCCCGAGCTTCCAATTTCGTTGCCTCTACGTAGGCACTTGGCGTGTTCAAGGAGAATGGGAGGAGAATTTCAACGCATGTGCGGGAGTAAAATGCAAGTCATTATATGTAAAATAACGTATACAATGACTGCGAAAGCTAAAGAGAACGTATGAAATGCTTTATCTTTTGTAACCTACATTCTAGAAGCCTTACCTTTGAATATTCAATTCCTATAACGCAGCTTAACCTCTCGACTTACAGGTACTTTTACTTGCCACAAGCCACTCAGTCCTTACAGTGACACGACTTGTCGGGAGAGGGATTTCAATTATGGATCGCATACATACTTTTATAACCACATAAGGACATGGAGGGCCTCCCCGAATGACAGATCAGCTGAATGACAGCAGGGATCCTCCGAGACAACAAACATTAAGAGAAAACACTCCATTCACACACTAAACATGACGAATATGATAATGATGGCCTGTTAATGTTTGAGGACCGTTTGGGCCGTAAAGTTTCCGGACATTTCGCTTAAAGGTGAAAAAAAAAACAGAAAAACTGTCACCCAGGAAACTTGCCACGACCGGGATCGAGCCCGTGCCCGCTCTGTACGTGTCAGCGTGGCTTCCCGTGACAACACCGATGGACGATGCCTTGAATATAAGACTGTATATTACACTGGCCAATAAAATTTGAACTTTTTTATGTTACAAGGGCGAAAATGTGTGTTTCTAACTTACTTTTTTGTGCTGATTTCAAATCTTTTTACGGAACTTTTCCATCACCCAGGGTTTTCGAGTAATAACATGAAAAACATTTTTCGTGTCTATACATTACAATTTATTACATCTTAGCTGAAATTATATTTGCTCACACAAAATGTATGTGAATTGGATTTTCGGCTGTACTTCGGTTTAGGAATATCCCTCTTCAGTATCCAGCAGTAGTCTGCTAACATATTTGGACACCATTTACCCTGATAGCGCCTTTCAATTTCCGCGATGTCCTGGTGGAAGCGCTCCCCGTGTTCGTCGCTCACAGCCCCTAGATTTTCAGGGAAGAAATCGAGATATGAGTGCAGAAAGTGAATTTTCAAAGACATATTACATCCCATTATCTTATAGTTCTCAATCATCTCATTGACAAGTTCTCTGTAGTTATCAGACCTGAAGTTCCCCAGAAAATTTGAGACAACATTTTTGAAAGATTGCCATGCAGCTGCTTCTTGCATATTTAACTTGTTCTGAAACTGCGTATCTTTCATCAGTTCCTTTATTTGAGGGCCAACAAATATCCCTTCTTTCAATTTAGCTTCACTGATCCTTGGAAATTTATTTTTGAGGAAGAGAAATGCACTGCCATCACGATCCATTGCTTTCACAAAATTTTTAATCAAGCCTAGTTTAATATGTAGTGGATACAATAAGATTTTTTCGGAACGTACAAGTGGTTGGTGAAGAACATTTTCTTGTCCTGGATTAAGTGACTCTCTTTGGCCAGTTCTTTTTAATATAATGATTACTTCTATCTCTGCTATTCCACTTGCACAAGAAGCAGCAAAATTTAGTATAGCCAAGCTGTAACCCAAGTAAAATGGCTATAACTTTCAAATCCCCACATATCTGCCAAGAAAAATTGTCATACTTTATAGCGGATAGTCAGAGATTCACATTCTCGTAATTTTCCTTCATACCAACTCCATGGGCTAAAGGAATGGATGGATATATGTTTCCATTATGTAGTAACACTCCTTTCAAACTTGTTTTCGAGGAGTATATGAAAAAACGCCAATCCTCAGATTTATGCTCAACACCCAGTGACTGGAACAAATTCTCATCATTGCATAAAACTAGGTCCTTCTCTTTAGAAAAGAAATCCTCAAATTCCTTTTTGCGATTGCGGACGAAAGTTACTTTGGTGTCATCCTGCAGTAGCTTCCATCCTTTCAATCTTGAAGCAAGTAATTCTGCCTTGCTTTTACTTAAACCAAGATCCCGAACCAAATCATTTAAATCCTCATGTGCTATTAAGTGAGTTTCATTTATAGCATCATCTTCCGCAAAATCTGAATCATTCTGTAAATCCTGAACATCAGAAAGTTTTTCAATCATTGTTATGTGATCTGGTGGAATTGGTATGGTAAACCTGGCACATGAAGTACCGGTCGAATTGCTGAATCTAACATCTTAGGAAAATTTTTGGACCAAAGAGAGATGAACAGACAGGTGAATGGAGAAGACTACATAACAATGAACTACATGGTCTTTATAGGAAGCCAGATATAATAAGAACAGTTAAGTCCCGTAGACTGCGATGGGCAGGACATGTTGCGCGTATGGGGAATGAAAGACGTGCATGGAAACTTCTTGTAGGAAAGCCAGAAGGAAAACGCCCAGTTGGTAAGACCAAGAATGAGGTGGGAGAACAACATTAACTATGATTTGAGGGAAGTAGATTATACAGGGAATGATTGGAAAGCATTAGCTCAGGATAGGGATGTATGGAGAGCTTATGTCCGTGCGGCCATGAACCTACGGCGTTCGATAGTGCAACTTGTGCAACGTAAGTAAGTAGTAGTAACATTGGCTATTTAACGGTTGCCTGTCTATGACTTGGAAGTTATTCCAGATATATTTGTCAAGCAGAAGTCTGCCTCAAATGATCCTCATGCAGTATCGCGCCATATCATTGGGACGGCGAAAAAGGCATATGACGGGATCCTTTCAACCAGCCAGTTAATCGTGTTACACATTTGGTACAAACAGATTTTCCTGGGGCCCATATCTTGACGTCTGAGATCTATTTTGCTTAGTTAAAATAACAGCCCAATAAGCTCGTCTTATTAAGAGAGGTAAAATTTCGCTTCGAGGACGCTTTGAAAGTGAGATTCACCACACACGAAACCAGAAGTTGGCTTCCTATCGTTAACACACTTTCGATGACACATTTCTCTTTATACAAAGATACAATTATATCACTCTTTCTCTTTACAATACACTACAATAAAATACCACTTCACTAATACAATAACACTGCGACTACGGAAGTGCAGCACCGCAATTAGCTTCTTTCTTTTAAGAAAGCTCTCTATTCAACTGCGAACTATAAAACATACAATCACAGTATTAGTAGCCACTGCAGAAGTCATTGTTGTGTAAGTATATTATCATCAATGGGGAGCAACAAATCGCAAAACATTATAAGATCCATTGTATGCGCACAATGAAATTAAATATAAGATGTCAAATAAATTACAATTACAAATCAGTCATGTTATTATACCAAAAATCCTAATAAATGAGGAAAATAATTATTTTCAAAATTACAAAAAAATGGTGGGTGATGGAAATTTTCTGACTTAATTTTTGGAATCCGCAGATGAAAATACATAAGAATCACCCAAAATCTTTTGTGTAACAAAATTACTGTTGACCGGTGTTATTTGTGAAAAAAACAATTAGATATGTAGTGATACTTGTTAATGCTGTAAATAAAATGTATTCTGAAACTCTAAACGTGTGTTTAGAATTTACATCACTTGATTTCTGGGCGAAATTATTTTGAAAAAAAATTATAATTTAAGAGGTTTCCTTTTCTCTATCATTACATAAAAATATTAGGCAATATTTGGTCAGTACGGGAAACTTATTTTTAATTTATATAAAATGGTTAAAGTAGTCAATTTTATATTAATTTGCGCCGTTCAGAAAAATGTAGAAATCGAGAGATGGTACGTGAAATGTTATATAATATGTCTATCTTTTCAAGTTCAGATGGTAGTTACACACTGACAAATTGATTTCAAACAAAAGGCTTATTTTTAAAATTGTGTTAAATAAACAGATGTATCATTCCTTAATCGCAGTACATCAAACTGAGACAGGAAATCAGTTTAGGTGTTGAGTGCACTGTAACGTCTCACTATTAAAAAAACTGAACTTTTGAAGACCAGAGTTCATTGCTTAGTTACTTATTTATTTGTTTTTTGCCGATCTCATATTGCGGAATGACCCTTAAATTATTTCTAGATTTATATTCCAAGTAGAAGTAATATTTTTCTTCTTTTTCTTCATTAGGAATTTCTCTAGAATACAGTAGTTTTCCTACATCCCATTGTAAATTTCACTTTCCCATAAATCCCATTTTCTGCATCACTCTCTATTGATACTCTCTCGATATTATACTCCTATGCACTCCTCGAATCCACCGTTTTTTTGTCTCCTTTTCCTTCTCTTGCCCTCCACTTCAAAATTTAATATCTTAGGTATTCTGCAATGTGACATCCTCTTTACGAGGCCAAACAATTAGATTCTTCTTTCTTCAATAAATTGTAGAACATATTTTTGAACATCCATTATTTCTCAGATTTTTAGTAATTCTAACTTTGTCTCTTATTGAATTTCTAGAAGCCCTCCTACAAAAATCCATCTGTCACCAATCGTTTAGCTGCTTGCTCTCTGCTTATTGTTCACATTTCCGCACCATACAATAATATACTCTCCACCAATGCACTATAAATATTTTTTTAGTTTTGTTCAGATAATAATAATAATAATGATAATAATGACAATAATGACAATAATGACAATGACAATAATGACAATGACAATAATGACAATGACAATAATGACAATGACAATAATGACAATGACAATAATGACAATAATGACAATGACAATAATGACAATAATGACAATAATGACAATAATGACAATAATGACAATGACAATAATGACGACGATGACAATAATGACAATAATGACAATGACAATAATGACGACGATGACAATAATGACAATAATGACGACGATGACGACGACGACGACGGCGACGATGACGACGACGACGACGGCGACGATGACGGCGGCGGCGACGGCAGCGGCGGCGGCGATAGCGGCGACAATATTAATTGTTTATTCGTAAAAGAAGGAACTTCTTTGGACATTGAGAAACGTACGGCTTCTTACATACAGTAAACATTTCTTAATCGGCAAGAATATACACTGACTTTCATCCTTCGTACTCACTGCGAAAATCCCGGGAATTCTCATTCTCTAGCACTTGTTACCGGTACACGAGACTCTCGTAGCCGCACTCCCTTTCAGTGGCTCTCGCTTACGAGAGCGAACGGGGGTAAGAGAGAGTTTGACCGCCTTTATATTTCAATATAAAATTTGACTTTTTTGTGAGAAAGCCGAACAGACAATTATTTTTGTGTTTCATACCAATATGAGCGTAATTCAAGCTACACATATTCACTTTAAAAAACTAACATTACGTTACACAAAACAACTCTTTTTTTGCAAACTATAAACACCCTAATGTTTGCAGATGACCAAATAATAATAGCAAATTCAGAAGATAATCTACAGATAGGTCTGTATGAACTTAACAAAATTACAGAAGAATATGGATTGAAGATATCTACAGAGAAAACGAAAATTACGGCATTCCAAGGTGTAGATCCTTTAAGAAGTAAAATTGTACTTGACGATAAAATTTTGCAGCAGGTGAATAATTTTACATATCTAGGGTGCAATATCTCATATTAAGAAGAAAAGGATGTAAATGCAAAAATATCTAAATATTTAACAATTTAAGGGTTAATAAATTTTATCTTCAAGCCACAATTAGTCCAAAAATATTCAAGACTGATAGTGTAGAAACACTGGCTCTTCCAACTCTTTTGTATGGTAGCGAAGTATGAACGTTAAAACAGAAGGATATACAGAGACTTAGATCTGCTGAAATGAGATACCTTCGGAGAACTGCAGGATACACACTACTAGATAAAAAAATTAAGACATCTTAAAATAATCACACATGGAACCTTTAGAAAACAAAATTTCTGATTATAAGTCAAGATGGATGCAATATGTTCATCGAATGGAAGATCACAAGATACCCAAACAAAGGTTAAACTATCAACCTGCAGGAAGAAGAAGAAGACCAGGGACGTCCACTCAAAAGACTTCTGGACGGTGTTTCTCTTAAGGCCGAAACAGGTCAACAAATGGCCTAAATTCGTGAATGTACTATGATGATGATGATGATGTTGATGATGATGATATATCTACGCCTATGTTGTGCTACGTCACTTTTTTTCTATTTTCATTATTAGTGTTAACTTATTCATTTATCAATCTCTCTCATTATTTTGAAGCAATATAAGGATAGAAGTTCACATTACGCACCCGTTAGGTATATTATTCATGTCTACCTTTCATACCGTACTGCCCAAGTTACGCCGTAAGTTAATATTGTTGAGAGCTTCTGTGAAATATGACGTTTTCGTAACTCGTAAAATATGAAATATCGGGCTACTGTTAAATGAAAGTGCATTATTTAGTGGAACTCTTTATAATTGGATAAAATATGCATAGTGAAATTGCAGGCTGTTTAAAAAGCACTGATAACACATTTCTCGGTAAATTTAACATTTTCCAATGAAGAAATTTATGACAACGACAAACTGGTATCCAAATGTAAGACTTTACAGATATCATAAAGTCCGTCCGTCCGTCCGTCCATCTTACAGCTCTACAGCCCTAGTCGGGCCTTTTCCTACCCGGAAGGTCGCGGGTTACAGTCTCTATATTTCTCTGTTCCTAAGCACGTCTTCCAATTCCTTTAATCCCAGAAATGTAATGTCATCTGCATGTACTGTGTTCCCCGATAGCTCTCTCTGTCATCGCACTAACCTCCTCTAGCCAAAGTGCGTCTGTAAGACTTTTCTTGTCCTAGTTGTCCGTTCATTCTTGCCACATGACCAGGCCATTGGAGAATTTTCAGTATAATAACATCTGAGATTTGAGGTCATCTGTATTGTTGTCTCAATTCTTTATTTGTTCTATTTCGAATTTCAATTATCGTTAATTTGGCCATATATTTTCCTCAGTGTCTTCCATTCGAATACATCAATTAAATCTCATAATATCGTAGATAATATTATTTCATAAGATAGCGTGAAATCAGTATATTTGCGATTTAAGATGTCGAATATGCCTTAAAGAATTATTTGGATTATAATATTTTCAAACATTGAAACAGGAGGATATACAGACAGTTAGATTGCTGCAATGAATATACCTCCGGAGGACTAGATAAGAAAAATTGACTTCTTAGATGAACTACACATGGAACCTTTAGAAAACAAAATTTCTGATTATAAGTCAATATGGAAGATCACAGAATATCCAAACAAATATTAAGCTATCAACCTGCAGGAAGAAGAAGACCAGGACGTCCACTCAACAGACTTTGGGATGGTGTTTTTCTTAGGGCCCAAACAGGTCAACAAATGGCCTAAATTCATGAATGTACTGTGATGATGATTATGATGATATGACGATGATGACGACGATGAATATGATAATGAATATTTTGATGATGAAGAATATGATGGTAAAGATGATGAAGACTATGATGGTAAAGATGATGAATATGATGGTGAAGATGATGATGAATATGATGGTGAAGATGATGAAGAATTTGATGGTGAAGATGATGAAGAATATGATGATGAAAATGATGAAGAATATGATGATGAAGATGATGAAGAATATGATGGTGAAGATGATGATGAAGATGATGAAGAATATGATAATAATGATGGTGAAGATGATGATGATGATGAATATGGTGAAGATGAATATGGTGAAGATGAATATGTGATGATGAGGAATATGATGATGATGATGAATATGATGATGATGATGAATATGATGATGATGAGTAATATGATGATGATGAAAATGATGATGATGAAAATGATGATGATGAATATGATGATGATGATGATGAATATGATGATGATGATGAATATGATGATGAAGATGAATATGTTGATGATGATGAATATGATGATGATGATGATGAATATGATGATGATGATGATGAATATAATGAATATGTTGATGAATATGATGAATATGATGATGATGAATATGATGGTGATGATGGTGATGGTGATGATGGTGATGAATATAATGATGATGATGGATATGATGATGATGGTGATGGTGATGGTGATGAATATAATGATGATGATGAATATGATGATGATGATGAATATGATGATGATGATGATGATGGTGATGGTGTTGATGGTGATGAATATAATGATGATGATGGTGATGATGGTGATGAATATAATGATGATGATGGTGATGGTGATGATGGTGATGAATATAATGATGATGATGATGATGGTGATGGTGATGATGGTGATGAATATAATAATGATGATGATGATGGTGATGGTGATGGTGATGGTGATGATGGTGATGGTGGTGATGGTGATGATGGTGATGGATATAATGATGATGATGATGAATATGATGATAATGGATATAATGATGATGATGATGATGATGATGAATATGATGAATAATTTGAATATGATGATGATGAATATGATGAATATGATGATGAATAAGATGATGATGATGAATATGATGATGATGAATAAGATGATGATGATGATGATGATGAATATGATGATGAATATGGTGATGATGATCCATCCGTAGTAAGTCTGCCCGAAGGCATGCTATGCTTGCAGCTTTACTAGGGAAATGTAGGTGTGGTAGATTCCCGTTGCTTCCCGTTGCTTTCCACACCAATGAAAGATGATGTTAAGGATGATGATGATGGCCATATGATTTCGGGAATCGTTCGGGCCGTAAAGTTTTCCTGACATTTGTCTTACAGGTGAGGAAAAAACCTCGATAAAAACCTCACCCAGAAAAACTGCCCCGACCGGGGATCGAACACAGGCCCGCTGGGTGTCAAGACAGGACGCTACCTCGAGACCACAGCGGTGGACAATATGAAGATGATGATGAAGATGATGATGAAGATGATGCTGAATATGATAATGAATATGATAATGAATATGATGATGAATATGATGATGATGATGATGATGATGATGAATATGATGATGATGATGATGATGAATATGATGATGAATATGAAGATGATGATGAAGATGATGATGAATATAATGATGAATATGAAGATGATGATGATGATGATGATGATGAATATGTTAATGAATATGAAGATGATGATGAAGATGATGATGAAGATGATGATGAAGATGATGAAGATGATAATGAATATGATAATGAATATGATGATGAATATGATGATGATGATGATGATGAATATGTTAATGAATATGAAGATGATGATGAAGATGATGATGAAGATGATGATGAAGATGATGATGAAGATGATAATGAATATGATAATGAATATGATGATGAATATGATGATGATGATGATGATGATGATGAATATGTTAATGAATATGAAGATGATGATGAAGATGATGATGAAGATGATGATGAAGATGATGATGAAGATGATAATGAATATGATAATGAATATGATGATGAATATGATGATGATGATGATGATGAATATGATGATGAATATGATGATGATGATGATGATGATGATGATGATGATGAATATGATGATGAATATGAAGATGATGATGAAGATGATGATGAATATAATGATGAATATGAAGATGATGATGATGATGATGATGAATATGTTAATGAATATGAAGATGATGATGAAGATGATGATGAATATGATGATGAATATGATAATGAATATGATAATGGATATTATGATGATGATGATGATGATGATGATGATGAGGATTATGACGATTTTTGTCACCAACATTGATGTAGATCTGCACATTGACGATTTCTCGTAACATAAGAGGAATTATGATTTCTGCAAAGTAAAATTTAAATAATTTGAATCAGGTTTTTGAAAGCATGGATGATACTAAAGTACATTACTCACTGAACGAATTGTCTCAGTCGTTACTTCTCAAAATTCGTGGAGGTGCCGATTATTGTCGCGGTTATCCCTAGTTGACAATAGGGCTCACCATAGCATAGTTTGAGACAATACGTTACAACCCGGAAGGTCGCGAATTAGGGTCGTGTGGTCAGGATTTTTAACTTGATCAAAACCTTCTAGCGGAACTATGGCCTTCGGGTGGACTCATACTCTAATGAAAATGAGTACGGTACTGGATCTATGTTCCGAGGATACTGACGGCCATAACGCAGGACTGATAACCCATGGTCATATTGCGCTGATTGTCTTGAAACTTGGGAATCTCAACTTCCTATTAACCTCAAGGGCCCCTTGAGGCCTGTAGTGGGATTACTTTAATATTATATTTTACCTTAGCAAACATATGAACGCTAACAACAAGACATAATTTATATAGTCTAATTGGATAAATAGATGGAAAGCTCTGCGGCCATCACGCAAGTGATGGCGGTGAGCGGTCCGTTTTGGTCCTCCTTCATAGGTAGAACCCCAGGTTCCAGTAAAATACATTAGCCCTGGGTTTAAATTTTGAATTTGAATTTTAAGTTTGACATACATCCAAAAATTGTAGTTGTGATATGACCAATGATATTCAAGCGTCTCAAAAAATATTTATTTACAACTTTCTACAATACTGTAATTTTTCCTAAACCAAACAAAGTTAAAATAGTACAAGAAATCAACTATTTTATTTTCTTTCTCCATTCTTCCCAATCCATCGCATACGTGTCTTGTAGGTCTTGCATTTTCATACATTTTCTCGTTGCATATATCCATTTTTCAGTTGGTCTTCCTTTATTGATTCTCCCATGTCAATCGCATAACTTCATTTAGCAGCCTTCCATCATGTATTCATGTTGAGACTCTTATGTTCGGCAATTCGACTAAAGAAGACACATGACTTTACTTTCCTAGTTGGCCACACACGTAAATGCTAACTTGACAAGTTTCCATGATTAATAGTTTTACACAAGTAGACTTTACCGTCTGTAGGATAATTTTGCGCAAGTACTTTAATTGTACAAGCCGCTTGATGCTGGATTGAATTTGAATCATGCTAGCTTGTAAAGCCTTTGAAAAAAAATGATGGTGCAACTCTTGATGGTGAAAAGCTAAAGTTTTCAGGAGTGATTCACACTAATAAATTGTTACGTGTGCTGTCTCCTTTGAGTTCAAATCGGGCGGCGCAAGTCTTTATTCATGGAGTATTCGTATCGTTCGCTTCAGTGGAGCAGTCGGTAAGATGATCTCTTGCGACGACGCGGGCCCAGGTTCGATCCTGGTCAGGAAGATTTTTTTAATAACGTCGTTAAGTGTCACAATGCCTACGCGTTACAAGGCTTCGTCAAATAAATACATTTTTATGTATATTTATATATATTTATATAGGGAACTAATTAATTAAAGGAAACAGGTCATGTATAGAAAATGAATAACAAAATGATTGTAACAACTCATTACTTCGTTTACAAAGCACAAGGCGTAATAAGATTGTATTTTTTTCTCCCCATAACTAATGGAAAACGCATCTGATTAACTTGAACTAAGTCAAGTTAATATCCAATTTCAATACACAAATAAGTCTTGGACCATTGCATCGCTTCATACAGACTGTTTTTAGGAGGACGGTTGTGGTCTAGTGGATGAACCGTCTATTTCCTATGCCTGAAGTAGCGTGTTCGATTCGGTTGTCATACTTTCCTCTCTCTCGTCCTTATTTCAATTAATGTTTTTCTTGTCTTTGTTTTCTTTTATTTACGGCCTTAATCGTACTATTTATTTGCCGGAAATGATTTTCCCTTGCACGACGCACGACAAAATAGAACGCATTTTAGTTTCTCAAATAGTTGTGCACCTGTCAACTAAGTAGCATGACCTTTGACCATGCACAATGGCTTCGTTCTGGTACTTAAAAATTATCAATACGCCATTAGGTCTTTCAAAGGCTGTACAAACCGCGCTAGCACAAGTGGAACGAAATGTACCAAGCATGTGCCGAATTGAACAACTAAACATCAGTCCGAGAATATCTTCGTCCATCTTGGATAATACATAAGTTTTATGTACTGTAGGCCTATTATAACAAACTCACATTTCTTGAATTTGTTTTTATTTTTAATTATCCACAGAAAGCATACAAACGTCAATACAAGTACATGCAATTTTAGTTTTTTAATGAACAAAACTTTGTTGCCACAGCATTTGTCCATTGGCGAAGTCTTTCTTACTTACTTAGCATGAAATAGTATATATCCAGCTGTAATTGTAAAGGGGACTTATTGGAATTATCTGACGTTAAACCTGGTCGGACGGTCCCATTTTTCACGTTCTCAGAGCCTAGAGCAAGGTTGGTTATTACGTACTTTGAGTGCGCCACGCCGGTGCAGTCATACAAAGAGTGTCACACTGGATACAGACAAGAAAAACTACAAGTCAGTTCAGTGCTGTGTCTCAAAATGCGTATCTGTAGTAGAAGTATACTTTTGACGTAAATTGCATTATACCCCATTGACTAGAGTTCATGCCGTTCATGTATGCAATTAAGGGATCGAAAACTGTACACAGAGACGCGCTCAAACTTAGTATCTCGACGCCCCAGCCTGGGCTAGAAAATCAGATATGCTTCACGAACAGTTGATATTAAATAATTATGCAAAGCACAAATAGCTTTTATTATTTTACCAGTATCCTCCAATTCTAAATTAATAGCAAGAAAAGTAGGTTCTTCCAGATGAATTGAAATAATCGATTATCGTACCAATCTATTAAAAAAAGGAGATAAAACTGATTGTAACAACTACAGGGGCATCTCATTACTTTCAAAGTCGTACAAAATTCTAACAAATATTAATATATTTGAAAGAAGACTTGCTCCCTATATTGATGACATTCTAGGAGATCAATGTGGATTTAGAAGAAATAGGTCTACAGCAGATCAGGTTTTTAGTATAAGACAGATTTTAGAAAAAGAAATGGAAATATAATGGTACCGTACTTCAAAAAATCGTACGATACAATTAAGAGGGACAAGTTACGTAGTATCCTGCTGGAGTTCGGAATTCCTAAATAGTTAGACTTTACGAATGTGTCTAAATGGCACAAAGAGTAGGGTGCGTGTAGGAAAAAAATTTCGAATATTTTTCAAATCCACAATCGGTTGAATCAAGGAGATGCACTATCTCCTCTACTATTTAATTTTGTACTATAACATGCCATCAATTCTTTAGTGATGAAGAAGGCTAACTACCCTATGGTATTAATAAGCGATTAGTTCATGATGATGTAGTACTATTGGGCGATAGCGTGGAGATACTAAGGGCCAATACGCACACACTATTGAGTAACACTAAGAATTGGGACTGGAACAAAATATCAAGAAAGTAAAGTAAATATTTAGTCACACACAGAAATACATTATATAATGGAATTGGACAGCTATTGACAAATGAGAGAAATTCTGAGGAAATGGCTGCATTCAAATACCTAGGAACAATAATCAAAAATAGGAATGAGATGCACAATGAAATTAAACATAGGCTAAATTCTGGAAATGCGTGCTATTATGAATTACAGGGACTCTTGGCTCCCCAACACATTTCAAAAAACATTAAACTGAAAATATATAAAACTGTTATTCTACCAGTTATATTATAAGATGCGAAACATGGACTCTTACTTGAGAATAACATTTTAGGAAAATTTTTGGACCAAGGGAGATGAACAGACAGGTGAGTGGAGAAGACTACATAAAGTGAACTGCATGGTCTTTATAGGAAGCTAGATATAATAACAACAGTTCAGTCTCGTAGACTGCGATGGGCAGGACATGTGGCACGAATGGGAAATGAAAGACGTGCATGGAAGCTTCTTGTAGAAAAACTAGAGGGAAAACGCCCAGTTGGTAGACCAAGTATAAGGTAGAAGAATAACATTAACCATGATTTGAGGAATGTAGATTATACAGGGATTGGTTGGAAAATATTATCTCAAGATAGGGATGTATGGAGAACTTATGTCCGAGCGGCCATGGACCTGCGGGTTCGATAGTGTTAGTTAGTTAGTTAGTTTGTTAGTTTGTTTGTTGGTTTGTTGGTTTGTTGGTTTGTTGGTTTGTTGGTTTGTTGGTTTGTTGGTTTGTTGGTTTGTTGGTTTGTTGGTTGTTTGTGTTGGTGTTGGTTGGTTGTGGTTGGTTTGTTGGTTGGTTTGTTGGTTGGTTTGTTGGTTGGTTTGTTGGTTGGTTTGTTGGTTGGTTTGTTGGTTGGTTTGTTGGTTGGTTTGTTGGTTGGTTTGTTGGTTGGTTTGTTGGTTGGTTTGTTGGTTGGTTTGTTGGTTGGTTTGTTGGTTGGTTTGTTGGTGGGTTTGTTGGTTGGTTTGTTGTGGGTTTGGTTGGTTGTGTTTGGTTGGTTGTTTGTTGGTGGTTTGTTGGTTGGTTGTGGTGGTTTGTTGGTTGGTTGTTGGTTGGTTTGTTGGTTGGTTTGTTGGTTGGTTTGTTGGTTGTGTTTTTTGGTTGGTTTGTTTGTTGGTTTGTTGGTTGGTTTGTTGGTTGGTTTGTTGGTTGGTTTGTTGGTTGGTTTGTTGGTTGGTTTGTTGGTTGGTTTGTTGGTTGGTTTGTTGGTTGGTTTGTTGGTTGGTTTGTTGGTTGGTTTGTTGGTTGGTTTGTTGGTTGGTTTGTTGTTTGTTGTTGGTTTGTTTGTTGGTTTGTTTGTTGGTTTGTTTGTTGGTTTGTTTGTTGGTTTGTTTGTTGGTTTGTTTGTTGGTTTGTTTGTTGGTTTGTTTGTTGGTTTGTTTGTTGGTTTGTTTGTTGGTTGGTTTGTTGGTTGGTTTGTTGGTTGGTTTGTTGGTTGGTTTGTTGGTTGGTTTGTTGGTTTGTTGATTTGTTGGTTTGTTGATTTGTTGGTTTGTTGATTTGTTGGTTTGTTGATTTGTTGGTTTGTTGATTTGTTGGTTTGTTTGTTTGTTTGTTGGTTTGTTTGTTTGTTTGTTTGTTTGTTGGTTTGTTTGTTGGTTTGTTTGTTTGTTTGTTTGTTGGTTGGTTTGTTTGTTGGTTTGTTTGTTTGTTGGTTTGTTTGTTGGTTTGTTTGTTTGTTGGTTTGTTTGTTTGTTGGTTTGTTGGTTTGTTGGTTGGTTTGTTGGTTGGTTGGTTGGTTGTGGTTTGTTGGTTGGTTGGTTGGTTTGTTGGTTGGTTGGTTGGTTTGTTGGTTTGTTGGTTGGTTTGTTGGTTGGTTGGTTGGTTTGTTGGTTGGTTGGTTTGTTTGTTGGTTTGTTGGTTTGTTGGTTGGTTGGTTGGTTTGTTGGTTGGTTGGTTGGTTGGTTGGTTTGTTGGTTTGTTTGTTTATTGGTTTGTTTGTTTGTTTGTTTGTTAGTTCAGATAAGTTTCTTCATTTATTCTGAAATTATTATACTAATCACGCAGATAGGGCCTATATCATTATTTCACTCAACAAAATAATGTTTTTTTTCATTAACCACACTTCACACCATACTTCGCGTTTTTCTCTTGCGGCCAAAGCAAAAAAGCAGCAAAAGCGAGCATGTCTTCATCCGAACTCAACATCGTCCAAGAGCAAACTGGCGTTCCTTCAAGCAACCGTGTGATGTCGCAGGGAAGTTTTCCGTACTTGTGCTGAAAGATTGATCATTTATAGTTGTCAAGTTTGCTGTTACGTGTCTAGCCATCTTAAAAGAACGCCATGCTCATGATTTTTGCGTTGCGAGAAAGTCCATGTAACCTGCACGACTATAAATCCACAAGCATAATATTTTCAAAATAAACTAAGCAGCTATGTATAATTGTAGGCTTTCACGGACGGCGTCTTGATCCCTGTTTGGTTCATCTTCCGAGCTAATTGGCCATGGTCCGGTTTTTTCGAAACTCGACGAGTCAACAGCCGACAGTTGAGGAGTTCACAGAGAGCAAGCAGAATCTCCTGATGAGGTCTAACGGAGCAGTAGACGAAACGTCGAGTTTCGAAGAAAACCGGACCACGGTGATTAGAACGGAAGACGAACCAAACAAGGACCGAACTAAGCAGCTATTTTAATATTAAGATATGAGATATAATAATAATATTAATAATAATAATAATAATAATAATAATAATAATAATAGCATTAATTTACTTGGCAGAGTTAAGGTCTTAAGGTCTTATCTGCCATTCAACCAGATTTTAAAAAATACAAAAAAATAGTCTTACATCTAAATTACAATAAACATAAATGATTACATGTTATAAATACAATTATTATTTATAATGTATTTTGATTTACTTCAGATTTAACGAATTAAATATAATATGAACAAGATATATAAAAAACGAGAAAAAATTAATAATAAATAAAGGAGAAATGCGCACAGACTGTGCAGATATTACATGTGAAGTGCTTAATTGTCTTTGCTATAAGCACTGATTGATTTAAGTCGTTTTTTACAATTCAGAATATGGTACTTTTCACATTTTTGTGAACACAAAACACATATGCACATGTCGTTAGGTTCATGAAATGTCTTGTTGCAGCACATCTTGTGATGGAAGCCATGGACTGCCAGCCTGGTAGTGACATGACGCATTTCACAGTTCGATTCTGTCCATCGTCTGTCTTGCATCGCACAGGTCGCATAGAATGATGATGGTATGTCCTTCTTCTTCTCTTGCAGGTCTTGCAAGAGTACATTGTAGGCCTTACTAGACGGTAAGAGTAGTGTTGTCCGCAGATCTTCTATTAAAAACGTCTCTCTGGTGAGTTCGTAAACCAGCCTCGATCTCGTACTCGGTGATACTCCTAAGAGTCTCTTGAGGTATCTTGACTTCACTTTCTCCATATCTTCCAGTTGCTTATATGTGAGGTATTCCCATATCGAGTCGAGTCCATACACAAGTACGGGTAGTACCTTCAATCTGAACAAGTCCATAGCAGTGCTGATTGACAGTAACCTGATGTTCCTAATTTCATTCATTGCCCTTATTGCTGCCACCGCTCTTGATCTGATATGTAGCCTGAAGCTCTTCCCGGTTGTTTGTATCGTGAGGCCTAAATATTTAAATTTGTTAACTCTGTTGAGGATTTTCCCATTACATTTAATTTGTTCTGCTTCGGTCAGTCTACCGCCTTTCCTAAACACTATCATTTTTGTCTTCTCTTCATTTATCTTTATGTCATTTCTCTCTGCCCAGCCGGTTAGAAATATCTATCGCTGTCTGTAGAGAGTTTATGTCTTCCGTTGCGATAGCCATGTCATCGGCGTAAATATAGATGTTGGCTCCTGTTATTTCTTTCGCCACGTCACACATAAGGGCATTGAACAAAATTGGACTTAGTGGGTCGCCTTGGAGTACACCATTCGTTTGGGGTAGCCACTCCGATTTGCCCACTCCGTCATCTATTTTGGACATAATTATTAGCCAGGATGTTTGATATTAGTATAGTCGTACTTGATTTGCCGATTAGCTCCTCAAGCTTTTCTATAAGCAGTTCTCTGTTGACCAAATCGAAGGCTTTCGAATAGTCTATAAAAGCCACATATAGTTTTCCTTTGGGCTTTTTCAATGTGAGTTTTATTTGGTCCAGTAGATTCTTTACTGCCATTATCGTGGACCTTTCTCTTCTGAACCCAAATTTTCTTCAGGTAGTAGTAGTGGCTCTAGTTTATCTGCCAACCGTCTTGTTAGGATACTCGTTAGGAGTTTCAGTGCAGTGGGTTCTAAGGCTATCCCTCTATATGCATTTGGGCTGGTTGTGTCCCCTTTACCCTTGTAAAGTAGTTTGATGGTCGACTTCCTCCATTCTTTCGGTATGTTCCCTAGTTCCATGCACTTGTTCAGAAGAGATGTCCATATTGGCAGGAGTTCTAGTGCTGTCTGTTTTAGGTGTTCGTTTCTAATCCCGTCTGGACCTGGGGTTCTGTTGTTTTTGCTTTCCTGTATGACTTTGGCAATTTCTTCTATGGTAAAGATCTCTTCTAGCTGTGGTATTACTGGTGTCTTCATCATGGGTCTCGTTTCCTTTGCACAGATAACTCCATTCATATGTTCTTTCCATTCCTCCATGGGGATGCTGGGTTTGAACTTTTGTTCTTTCGGGCGGAGGGCACGGTAAGGGTCGTTTTCTGCCTCTTCTAAGATTTTTCTCTGCTCTTCTGCCAGATTTTCACTTTGTTTCAGTTTGATAAGATATTTGTATAATTTCCTTTCTTGTCTGTAATCTTGGAGGGTTTGACTATTTTTTGTTTTTCTGGCTGTATGCAGTTTTCCTAGAGTTACCTTCCTCTGTTCGTAACATTCTTTGTCGAACCAGGGTTTTGCTTTCCTATTCATGTTTTGTGGGGTGGCTCCGCATTCAATGCATTTCGTCAGCCACGTAGCAGCTTCTTCAATATTTCCCATTTGTATTTTCTCTTCTATCTGATTCCTACAAGTCATTTTTTGTTTTATTGCCTCCATGTCCAATTTCTTACCAAGTGTTGGTTGCCTTCTTTGTCTAATGATACTAGTTGGAATGGTCTCTATATATAAATTTACAGGAATATGTTTCCGGATCAGCGCTTCCTCTTTATTTAGAGGGACGGCGATTGAATTTGTTCTCATACCTCGTGTGAGTATTAGGTCTACTGTACTGCCACCATTGGGACCTATGTAAGTCCAGTCTTCATGTTTGTTGTGAATTGTAAAGCCCTCAGTTTGCAGATATGTCATAACTTCTTTACATTTCCCCCCTGTTTGTCTATTGCGCAGTTTAGGTCTCCCGCGATTATTATTTTTTCACTCTCTCTACAGTGGCTTAGAGCTGTACCTAGTCGGTCGACTATGTCTGCTGCAGTGTGATCTGGGTTAAAGTACACTGCCACTATGACCCCAATCTTTGTCTGTATGACCAATAGATTTTCTTCTCTTAGCAAGAGTTTGAAAGGTTCTAGTTCAGGTTTAATTATACAAACTACGCCTCCTGTAGGTCTTCCTCGGTCCTTGTATTGTTTTGCAAAAGTATGTATATTATAGAAGTTCGGCACGTTGAATATCTTGTCTTCTTTGACCATCGTCTCGGTTAATATTCCTATGTCGTATTCATCCAGGAAATTCTTTGATAGTAGTAGGTTCATTGCCCCTCTAAGACCTTCTACGTTCCATGTAAGGATTTTAATCCCTTCGTGTCGGGCCCCTGTACTTCCAGGGTTGCCGAAAGGGCCGGCAAATTACGTCGGTTGGCCAGAAATCACCGTTGTGGACTAACTCAAGAGCCTGTATTGGAAAAACCCACTTTAAAGGCTTTGCTGCCTATCTTCTCATTTACCAGATCACAGTGGATTAAGCCCTCCACACCGTTTTCTTTAAGATATTCTTTAATATCTTCTTCTGTTGTGTCCGGGCCTAACCTCCCGATGTATAGCCATGCGCTCCTCTCCGCTGCCTTTAGTCTGTTTTCACCTTCTTTTGTGCCCTTTGTTCTTCCTTTTAAATCTTTTTCTGCCTCGGTTCCTTGCTCTCTCCTGTGTCTACGTTTACTTCTCACAACTGTCGTCCATTCACTCTCTCCTACATCCCGATATGTATTTGAGTCTGGACCGTATCCGGATATTAGTGAGCTTTCTGCACCACGGGAAATATTTTGTCGACCTTTGTGTCCTCGTCCCTGTAGCCCAGTAGTAGATGCCTCGACTTCGATGTTTGTTGTGTCCATCTCTGTAGAACTTAAAAGTGATTCCGATGGTTGTCGCATTGCGGTTTTTAGTTCTTCTTTTATCAATATTTTTATATCTTTTGAGAAAATTTCCATCATACACTTCATCTGCTGGTTCATTTTTTCAAGTATCTTCCCTTCCAGATCTAGTTTTGTATTTGTAATCATATTTTCAGTTACACATGTCGTGAGTTGCTGTCTGCTGCAAAGTCCGGCTGAGCTGTCGCCGCCGGTCTCATCTTTGTTCAGGTTGGCTCCGTCAGATGCCGGTATTCGCTGGCTATAATTTACATGTTCTATTTCTCCAATAGACGGCGCCACGTGTCCCGTAGTGGAGATTCCTTCCACGTTTGAGTCACTATTATTGTATTCGGTGACCTCGTGTTTCAAGTTTCTTATTTTCTTTGCACTCCTCTATATCACTTTTCAATATTGTAAAGCAAATTCTTATTTCACTTACCGCTTCCTGCATGTCTCCTTTCGTAGCATTTTTCAAATAACCACCTTCTTCTGCAATATTTAACAAAATTTTAAGAGCACATTCTAACCGTTCTTCCACTACGTCCGCCATCTTAGAGAATAGATAATTAATAATGACATGGTATAAATTTAAATAAATAGAGAAAAATAATTATTGGACAACAGGTAACTGTATAAGCGTGACTTAAAAGTACCAAGTGTGCGGGAACCCCTGATAACTTGAGAAAGGAAATACCAGGAGCGGGCAGAGACTACTGTGAACGAAATAGAATAAGAGGAAGTGCTATAAAGAAGTATTGTTAGCAGACTGTTACCTTGTGACCTAGTTTCAATATTGTGGTAAGAAGATCACTTCTCAAATCTGGACGCCAGGCAACTAGGAGTGTAAGAATTTAGAAGCTTGAAAAGTGGTGAAAGAGAGTTCAATTTACGTCTGTCAGTAAGACGGATCCAAGAGAGTTTATTGAAGTTTTCGGAAATATGGTCAAAAGGCGGATATTGAAAATGAAGCGAACGCAAGCATCGTGAACACGCTGCAGTCTCTGCGACAAGTCATAGCTTAGATCATTATACACCATGTCCCATTCAAACATCCCTCATTTTAATTATTTATAACTCTCAAAGTATACGGAATTATGAAACGAGGTTGGTATTAAAAGAAAGAGAAACTCAAAGCATTTTCGTTTTCATTGTTGGAGTTAATTCGTCTGTCACATGTTGGACAATAATGACATAAAACAAAATGGCGAGCACAAACTCTTTTCTGGTATCCAGAGACGAAGTCGATAATTACAGTACAAAGAAATTACCGGAGAAAATATGGAGGAAATGCACCTGATGGGAAGAACCTTAAGGCATGGCTTGAAAAGTTTCTGGAGACTGGAAGCGTTAAAAAAGAACCAGGAGGTGCTCGTACACGTGTTTCAGAAGAAAATATTGAAGAAATGATGCATATATAGAGGTGTTTTAATGTGTGGCAATGAAAATTCTTTGAGTTTCTGTTTCGTTTAATACCGGTCTCATTACATAATTCCGCGTACTTATTTAGTTATAATTAATTAAAATGTGGAAGGTTTGAATGGGACACCCTGTATACAACGTCACAATAATCGAAGTGTATCAACACAAGATTCTGCACGAGGATTTGTTTTAACGAAACCGGGAGAAAATTCTTTAATCGTCTAAGATAATGCAAGATTGAGAAAGTCTTTTTACATATATGCAAAGCATAGCATGAAAATATTATTGCAGTGAAGGACCTGCCCTAGGGCAGACCATTTTGGAATAGAATACAAAATATAAAGGAGGAAAGTGTCAAAATCCTTAGAAGTAATATTAATGCAATGTGTCTAAAAGAATGGTATAATAATGAAGCTAAGTCTACTTGTATCACACGAGAGCTGATTTGATATTACGTTTCCAGCGCCATACAATTTTAGTATTCTTATAACCAAATTGCGGGAAATCGTTCGGAAATAGTATCTTTACATGCTTACAAGTACTGTGTGATGTAGCTGGAGACTGAAACAGTGTGTATCGCTATTACGTCACGACCATAGTATCTACAGTTATCACAGGCAACGTAAATATTCATTTCTGTGCTGAATAACAGGTGAATTAATATATAAGATTTAAGATTTTTTTTTTTAAGATTTAAGATTTATTTAGCCTGGTGGAGTTAAGGCCATGTGGCCTTCTCTTCCACTCACCAGGACAAACATATATTACATAAGAATATAACAATCTTAATTAACTCTAATATTAAACACTAAGTAAAAATTTGATCAAAAGATAATATCTAATATACATATTACGATCTATAATACAACCAGTTAATATTAGTTAAAATTAAGACTAAAACTAATAATAAAATGTATACAAGCAAGACATATTAAATTGTCCCTGTCTAGTGTATATAAAAAAAACAGGAAAATAGTGAGATATAGAAAACTAATTTTACGATTATACAATATTTAAAACAAAACAAATAAAAATATTTGTTATTCTTAATATTATTTACATAAATAATTAAATATATTAATATTGCTAAAAGAATACTATCAGTGAGGTGTATAAGTTAGTTTGTTATTAAATAATTCTTTAGTTTGTTTTTTGAAGGATGTTATAGTTTGACAGTCTCTGACATAGGGTGGAAGGGAATTCCATGTTTTGGTAAGTGACACCGTAAAAGATAATGAATAATATACAGTGTGATGAGGCGGGATATAAAGGACAATGTGCTGATGGGATCGAGTGTCAAGATTATGTGTGTCGGATAGTCTGATGAAGCGGCGTGATAAATAATTAGGCGATGATGTGTGAAGTATTTTATAGAGAAGGGATAGGGAATGGACAGTTCTACGATTCTCTTAGACGAAACCACGATAATTGTTCCAGGGACGGTGTAACATGGTCAAATTTGCGAATACCACAAATAAAACGTGCGCAAGAATTATGAACACGTTGAAGTCTTTGAGTGGAAATAATATTTAAGTCTGTAAAAAGAGTGTCATAATAATCAAAATGGGGCATTGCAAGTGTTTCTACTAACATTTTCCTAAGGGCGAATGGCAAACAATTTCGTACACGATTTAATGAATGTATTATTGAGAAGACTGTTTTGCATGTATGGTTTATTTGTGTATTCCAATTTAAGTTTTTGTCAATAAATACTCCTAGAATTTTTACTGTCTCACTATAAGGGATTTGAACTCCGTTTAGTGACACATGCGAAACTGTGTTTAGGTTAATTGTAGATAATAGTCTCTGATGACCCATAATGATTGATTGTGACTTTTTAGGATTTAATTGCAGTCCATATGTGAATACGTAAGTTTGTAATACTTAGCAGTTGTCAGAGCAAGCAGACTATACCATGTACACAGAGCAACACGCATCACTAGTTTGGCGTTTGTTTTGATATTGCCTCAAAGAGATACTCGCATTTTATAAACAAAATAAGTTAGTTTGTTCGTAACTTCACATCTCGGTACCACTTCTCGTTTATAACTAACTCATGGCACTATCGAAACAGGAGATTCATGGCCGCGCGGACACAAAATCTCCATTCATTCCTATCCCGAGCTAATGTATAATCTACTTCCCTCAAATCATGGTTGATATTATCCTCCTGCCTCATTCACGGCAAGCCGACTGGACGCTTTCCGTCTGGTTCCTACAAGGAGTTTCCATTCATTCCTCATTTGGGCCAGCATGTCCTGCCCATCGCAGTCTATGAGACATAACTCGTCTTATTACATCGGTTTCCCATATAGATTATGTAGCTCACTGTTACATAGACTTCTCCATTCACCTGTTAATCTCTCTTTGGTCCAAAAAAGTCCTATTTTTTTTCTTAAATACTCGTAATCTTGCATCCTCTCTTAAAGCAGAGTTCATGTCTCGCATCTATATAATATAACTGGGAGAATAACAGTTTTAAATATCTTCAGTTTAGTTATTTTAAAGAAGTTGGGACGACAAATGTGCCTGTAAAGCATAATACCATGCATTTTTAGAATTAAGCCTAGGTTTTTTTTTCTTTCTGCACCTCATTCTTGTTTGTAATTATTGTTCCTAGATACTTGAATTGAGCCACATCTTCAAAATTTAACTCATTCTTCATTAACTGTCCGTTTCCTTTATTAATAGATTTCTATGTTAGACCATATTTATTATATTTAGTTTTATTGATGTTCCTTCCAGTTCCAATTTATTATTGTAACTCAATAGATTATGCATGTTGGCCCTTAGTATCTCCTCGCCATCGCCTAATAATACATAATCATAAGTAATGCCACGAGTGATTTCCAAATTATCGATAAATTCACGACTCACGAAGTGAGGAGTGAATTTATCTAGAGAATTTGGAAATCATGAGTGGCATTTGTTAGGACTATTTAACGAATAAAATTAAGCTGTTTACTCACAAATCATTATTTAACTATAGTTATTTCAAAATATTTATATATTTAATGTAAACGGCGATGTTTGAAAACAAATGAGAAACGATAGGTACGCTTCTACTGCTTCATTTGTTTATCACTGCAACCAGATCATACTATTTATTGCCAAAGGAACGCAATATTGTAATGAGGAGCTTTCTTTAATATGGTAATTATAACACTGATAAATATTTGGTGAAACACGACTCTGATTGGTTGTAAAACAGAAATCATTGAAACGTGATTGGTCATTGACTCCCATTTGGGGCATGAGTTAAATAGTCTGCATAAACTAACAACTCATTAACACCACTGCTTTGTAGGCCTTATTCAGCCTCTAAATATTTGATGGCACATTCCACTGCAAAATTGAATAGTAGTAGAGATAGTACATATCCTTACTATAACCCATTGTGAATTTCTAAATTATCTGAAAACCATTTGCTTATATGCACTATACTCCTTGTGCCCATTAGACACATCCAAATAAATCGAACTAGCTTTTTAGGAATTTCGAATTCCAACTGGACACTATATAAATTCTCCCTTTTAATTGAGTCATATGCATTTTTGAATTCCACATACAGTTGTAGCTCAGTGTCATTATATTCCCATTCATTTTCTAAAATCTCTCTTATACTAAAAATATGATCTATTGTGGACCTTCAATGTGCATTTAGAAGAAACAGGTCTACAACAGATCAGATTTTTAGTATAAGACAGATTTTAGAAAAGAAATGGGAATATAATGGTACTGTACATCAACTATATGTAGACTTCAAAAAAACATATGATTCAATTAAGAGGGAGAAGTTATATAGTATCCTGCTGGAGTTTATAATTCCTAAAAAGTTAGTTAGACTTATACGAATGTGTCTAAATGGCTCAACGAGTAGGGTGCGTGTAGGCAAACAGTTTTCAGACACTTTTGAAATCCAGAATGGGTTAAAGCAAGGAGATGCACTATCTCCTCTACTATTTAATTTTGTACTAGAGCATGCCATTAAATCTTTAGAGAATGAGGAAGGCTTACAACTGAATGGTATTAATAAGCTGTTAGTTTATGCTGATGATGTAGTACTACTGGCCGATAGCGAGGAGATACTAAAGGCCAACACGCACACACTATTGAGTAACACTAAGAAATTAGGACTGGAAGTAAATATCAGTAAAAACTAAATATATGGTCACACGTAGAAATACATTATATAATGGAAATGGACAGCTAATGACAAATGAGGGAAATTTTGAGGAATTGGCTGAATTCAAATACCTAGGAACAATAATCACAAATAGGAATGAGATGCACAAAGAAATTAAACATAGGCTCAATTCTGGAAATGCATGCTATTATGCATTGCAGAGACTTTTGATGTCCCAACTCCTTTCAAAAAACGTTAAGCTGAAAATATATAAAACTATTGTTCTACCAGTTATATTATATGGGTGCGAAACATGGACTCTTACTTTAAGGGAGGTAAGGAGATTACGAGTATTTGAGAATAAAGTTCTTAGGAAAATTTTTGGACCAAAGAGAGATGAACAGACAGGTGAATGGAGAAGACTACATAACAATGAACTACATGGTCTTTATAGGAAGCCAGATATAATAAGAACAGTTAAGTCCCGTAGACTGCGATGGGCAGGACATGTTGCGCGTATGGGGAATGAAAGGCGTGCATGGAAACTTCTTGTAGGAAAGCCAGAAGGAAAACGCCCAGTTGGTAGACCAAAAATGAGGTGGGAGAACAACATTAACTATGATTTGAGGGAACTAGATTATACAGGGAATGATTGGAAAGCATTAGCTCAGGATAGGGATGTATGGAGAGCTTATGTCCGTGCGGCCATGAACCTACGGGTTCGATAGTGCCAGTGAGTAAGTAAGTAAGTATTGTGGACCTATTTCTTCTAAATCCAAATTGATGATAAACTATTATGACAATATAGGGATTTAATCTGGATAACAATGTATTTGTTAGAATTTTATAGGAGGTTAAAAGTAAAGCGATATTCCTGTAGTTGTTTAATTCAGTTTTATTTCTTTATGTATATATTTGTATTGGTATGATAATTATCGATTCTTTCCACTCTTTCGGAAGAGCTATTTTCTCACAAATCATACTAAGCAACTGACGTATTTGTCCATTAATGTTTGTGAGCAATATTTCTTAAAATCCTAAATATAAATTTACTTTTACTTACTGGTTGTAATACATTTTTTTTTTTCGTTCTGGAATGATATTCGCTATTGAGGTTGTCCTCATGACGCGATTTCGAGAAAATTTCTTCAAATGTCCACCGATCCTATCAACCTGAGCTAAAAAATAACGGCCGTTAATATATATATGTCATGTTAGTCTGTTCAGTTTCTAACGTTTATATTTCTTATTTAAATTTAATGGAACTTGGAATATGAGCTTTTAGTCAAAAAGAAAGATAAATTTCGTTAATGGGAAAAGATCAGACGAAGAGAAGGGGGGAGGTTTAAAATAACATACAATGATAAGGTATATAAGTATCGCGTTGGAAGATAAATTTCAGGTAGATAATTCGGAAAAGATCCGTCATACTGGATTATATTTTAAGTTTAGGAATTGTTCTTGGAATGATGTTTTTTAAAGGAAATACCTAAAGGAAAAGTGCACTGGATTGATTTGGTTCGGGATTCAGAGCTATGTTTAAATTCTGGCAACCTGGATTACTATAATGACGTAGATGATGAACTGATCTAATTTTAATAAAACTTTGAAACGGATACGGAGTGTCGTTGAATAAATTGTGAATTCTGTCTGATTTTGTTAAATGGTTTCTCCGCATTTATACAGGCGTTTCGTATATGTTACATCAACCATCCTGGATCGTAGTAAAACTTGAACATTCTATAATATAGCACAGGCATCAGCCAGAATAGGTTAGTGTTCTACAATACACACATAACCTCGGCCATCTTTGTATAAAGTCATTTTACTTTGAAGTGCAAGTTGCAATGCTTGAAAGGTTACTAACATTGTTTGTATTTTCAGAGTCTTCTGGTTTGTATTGTAAAGCAATTATCTCTCATCATAAGTAGATTTGTGTAAAATAACTTAGATTCACTGTCGTTTTTGGGTACATGCATCATTTTAACGTACATTTAGAAAAAAAAATGAGCGAACTCTTGAACTTGAACATTTCAAGTTTTAACGCGCGATTCACACGATTAACTAATGGCACAGTAGAGTTGCAATACGTTCCCCTTCCTCCAATAAAGAGCATTCCTTTACACGCAGCAAGCCAGGGAACGCTTAGCTAAGTTCTTTATGGCTTGCTTCGTATGCAAGGGTTACAGGTTCGATTCCCGATGAGGTTATTTTTTTAAATTGTTACAATGCTTTCTATTTTATTTTGTCTATCAACTATTAATAAAAAACGAACTAATTATTTGGAAATATTACTATGTATTGTTGTTATTACATGTATTATTATCCATCACCTATGGGCTATTATTAGGTTGGACTTGACCTATGTATATAATTCATTTGTACGTGTGTTAGTCACTGAACTCCTCCTGAACGACTGGACCTATTTAAATGAAATTTTTGTGCGTGTGTCTGATTAGGTCCCTCGATTGTTTATATTCGCAACTGGACCCTCTAAAACCATTAGATGTAGGAGTTCACCTGAAGTGAAAATTGAAAAATCGCTCTAGGGATCATATTTCTCGATATTTCACAACGAAACTCAGCTTATCCCATTCAAATAAACCGAAGTAAATATCGTTAAAAATGAGCGAAATCCGACAATTAGAAATGGAAGTTTACTTGAAATCCGAAATTAGAAACTACCTAAACGACTGGACCAATTTTGATGACTTTTTTTGTGTGTTTGAGTGGGTCACTGGATGTTTAAATTCACAATTGGACCCTCTAAAACCATTAGGTGTATGAGTTCACCTCAAGTGAAAATTTAAAAATCGCTCTAGTGGTCACAATGTTTTATGTTTCACATCCAACCCCATTAAAATAAACCGAGGTAAATATTATCAAAAATTAACGAAATACGACAATTAGAAGTGGAGGTTTACCTGAAATCCGATATCGCCATGCTCGGTTCGTCTCAGCGAATACCATACAATTTAATTAACTTTTAATATTTCATTTAGTTAGGCGTAGCAACGCACGCCGGTATTAGCTAGTATAAACTAATTATTTTAAATGAAGTGTGAAATGTTTTCCTCACTAGTACTTAATGAATAAGTAAATAAATAAATACATTAACATATGAAACTATTTTAACTTTTATTACATAAATTTATAGTATTATTATTATTAAAACGTGGTACTGCACACACAATTAAATGTAAACCGGTAGCTAAATCCTGTTATAGAGTTTATGAAGGCAGGAATATTACTTAAAATAGTGTAACATGGACGTAGAATACATGGCGGGAGTTGAATATTATGAGATGTATTTTGCGGAAATATAAATAAATAACAAAAAGATCATTGTCATGGGATTTGAACCCTGGCTCTCATATATATTTCATTTTCTCGTAATTGGTTTAACGGTCTACGCTACTCGAACATCAGGTAATAGTCGTCTAAATCCTGGTTGCCTTATTTACTTTTACACTACTATGCATGAGAGTTGAACATTATTTTAAATGTCATAATTTGAGTAATGTCATATACGTCGAACACTCGTAAATATCTAGAAACATGTCTCTCTAACTATTAAATATCATTAAAACCAAATATAGCGCATTTCAAACATTTAACAATGCGTTATATCGAGAACCACAGCTTTAGCTCTTGGAGCATGCGCAGTGGGTCATAAAAAGACTCTACGTTTTGAAGTCGCTCTTTTTTTTTTTTGCTAAAGTGTACATGGAACTGAAATACTAATATAAAATATATGTACAAGTTTTATAATCTAAATTTTTTATATTAAAATTGTTTTAATTTATGTAATTAAAATATGAAGAAAAGAGAATAGGTTATAACCTAGACCTTACTCGTATGAGTATAATTTGTTTGACGTCACTTCTATCTTGATACTTAATTGAAATACGTTTGAATTCTTCATTCACTCGATCTCACTCATTCATTAGAAACGTCAAAACGTTATATATAAAATTTATCTTCGTTGCTATGCACTGTATGAGAATATATCATAGACTGAAATTGATTAGAATCGTTTTCTGTGATACATATTCTATAGGGTGTACAAAAATTCTGTATACAAACTTGGAGAGTTTGTAGAAGAAGTAAAAGAAAACTTTTGTTATGTAAAAGAAAAATTGACAGGTTCTCCGTTTCTCCGCTAGGGGTCCATGAAAGATTTGACGCTTGACTTCATTTAGGCCACCGTTCACTGTAGTTTTAACTGCTTCGTATGCAACATGGTGACATTTCAATGTTGTTTCGACTGCTTCGTATGCAAATCGTTGATATTGGTTGATATTGGAGGGTAAGATTTCATTACTGTCCACGTCCGTGGATCACAAGGAAATATTTTGAAGATCCCCGACGCAATATATATAACCATTACTAGATCAGGATATTTCGAAAAACGAAAAATGAAGTGATATCTTCCATTAAAAATATAAAGAACGGTAAAGCACCTGGAATTGACGGATTACCAGGAAAATTCTTGAAAAAATATATCATCAAATAAATTATTAGAAGTTTTGAAAACTGCGTTCAACAAACTATTTAATGGAGGAAATTATCCGGAAGCCTGGGCGACAGGTGTAATCCAACCGCTGTACAAAGGGAAAGGTGGGTCTCATAAACCGGGAAGTTATAGGAGAATTTGCCTCTTGTCGGTGTTTAGAAAAATCTATTGTAAAGTACTTTACAAACGAATGAGACAATGGGCTAAAGTGAACAATAGGATTTCAGAATATCAGGCAGGTTTTAGAGAAGGGTACTCCATAATGGACAATGTATTCGTTTTGAGAACATTAATTGATGATAATCTGAATAACAAGAGGGGTAAATTATTTTGTGGATTCTTTGATTTTAAGTTGGCATTCGATACTGTGGACCAAAGTGCACTGTGGTAAAAAGTTAAATCGGGAAGGATTGTCACATAAAGTGATACATGATTTTATATAATTTACAAATATGTAAAATTTTGTATAAAAGTAGACCAATGGTACATCACAGAGAGCAGTCAAGCCAATCGGGGAGTGAGATAAGGCTGCATTTTGTCACGAATGCTATTTAATCTATTCGTTGATGATATAGCAGCCATAATGCTAGAAGGAAACATTGAGGCTCCGCAGATAAGAAATGTTAAAGTTCCAGTCCTGTTGTATGTAGATAATTTAATTATCTGTTCCAAGACAATCAAAGGATTGCAAAGAGGTCTTGACCTACTGGAAATATACTGTAGGAATTGGGGATTGACTGTAAATGTTAGTAAGACAAAAACAATGACGTTCAAAAATGGGACGGTTTATGGTAGAGCAGAGGAATGGAAATACAAAGATCAAATGCTTCAAAACGTGAAACATTGTGAATATCTTGGTACGACGTTGAAAATGAACGGAAAGTGGAAGAAACATATTGATATAGCATTATTCAAAGGGAGGGGACAACTTAATAGTATTCTCGGCTCGGCAATCCGGGTAAAGTGCCTAAAATTCCAGTTAGTACGTTAGAAAAAATATATGGAGCGATGGTGAGGCCAGTAATGCACTATGGTAGTGAGATTTGGGGTTTTCAAAGAACGGAAATACTAAATAAGGTATATATGCATTTTCTAAAATATTATTACAGGACTTAGTAAGGCCGTTTCTAACAGTGGAATTTTATATGAATTTGGGTCATTTCAGGACGACATAAACTGCAAAATTCGTATACTCAAGTACTGGTTGAGGCTAATCCAAGGTGAACAAACAATGCTCAGAGCAATTTGTTACGATCACCAAATCAGGAACGCAAATATGAAATTCTGGGCAGACGAAGTTAGGAGAGAACTCCAAAATATTGGGATGGGTTGGGTATGGGAAAACGGGACTGACAATCGCAAGAATGTGTGGAGAAAAATAAGGAGGAGGTACTTAGATATAAACCGACAAAATTTTTGGCCGAATGTGCGGGAAAACGATCACTGTTTTTACAAAGAGACCTAAAACAAGTTTGGGAAAAAAATCTTATATACTCAATCTAGGATTTAAAGAGAGATTAGGGCTTGCTTGGTTCAGGTTAGGGACATGGAAATTTTTAAAAATTAGAGACGATCACGATATGAGAATATGTCCAATGTGTGGGAGCTTTGAAGACGAGATACATATACTAGGAAAATATAACGATTTAGAATATTGGAGGCATCAGTTATTATCGGAAAGATTTCTAAATTCAAATCGTGAAAGATTGGCATGCTACGAGTTATTGGTAAGGCCAGAAAATTGGATAAACGTGGGTAGATTTATGGACAAAACGCGGAAAATAAGAACAACACTCATTCATGAATAAATAAATATGTTAAATTGCAACACCATTACTTCTTAATAATTCTACATACCTAAGTTAATGTATAATGTAATTGTATTGTTATCTAATTTTAATATTATTTTGTTTTCTTTTTTGTTTTAAGTATATTATTGCCAAACATCAACTTATTATAACGGACTGTCAACAGCACGTACGGCTTACTGCCTGTGCGACCCATATTTGTAAATAACTGTATAAATCTTACTTTTAGGGTCGGTTTCACCAACAGAGGAAACTGCATTACGCCAGTTTAAGCTATACATTATACACGGTTAAAACTTACGTAATACAGTTACCTCTGTTGGTGAAATTGACCCCTAGTGTAATAAAGTCCTTATGTAAAGTCCTTAAAAATTTTTTACATGTTATGTTGTATTTATATTGCAAAGTTTTGTACGGAAATGTCTACAGGTACTTGATGGCAGATTGCACAATACGGGAGTATTGTTCACGACCATAATAATATCATATTACGATTGGGCCCTATCTTCTGCCTAACCGACTTGAGGGAGGAAATTACCATATATTTCTCGTGACGTACTACCGATACAGTTGTACAATACTCCGCTACCAGTTAGACAACGATTATGGTTTCATAATGACGGGACCACTTCTCACTTTGCTTTGATGTCAGACCATACCTAAACAATGTTTTCCTCAATCGTTGGATTGGGAGGGTTGGGCCAGTACAGTGGCCACCATGTTCTCCCGATCTCTCTCCTATGGATTTCTTTTTGTGGGGAGATGATGCGTTTGGTGTACAAGACTCCGATTGACACTCCAGAAGAGCTGCTGAAGCTGCAGCGATTATTTGTGACACAACTAGTTGTTTTGAACGTGTGAGACAATCATTTACGTGTAGATTCCAGCTGTTCATTAATGTAAACGGACGATATTTTCAGCAACATATGTGGAAAATTCATCACATGGCAGGTTGAATACAGTCAAATCATCCAGCGTCAAACCGTTCAAGGATCCCTTGGCGGGGAAGCGGACAAAGTATTTTTTTTTTTTACACTCTGTATAAAATTTTTCCTGGTCGATTACGGTATTAAACTGAGAAATTGAGTAAATTCATGTTTAACCTTGTACTAAAACCAGTAGACTAGTACGGTTTTTAATTATTTTTCTAATTACATGTCCTATAACATTTTTGTTTCCTAGATTTATTAGTAACGGAGGAAAATAATAACGAAAATTATTTTACTTCAACATTATTGGGCTCCGATCGAAAGGAGGGTCACCAAAATCTACCAACAACCGGCCTTGAACACTCTCTAGGCACCCCTTTGTCAAGGGACCCCGCTTACCAAAAATGTGTACTGGAGACTATACCTATTCCTTAGAATTCTACAAAACATTTGAATTTTCCCTCTAAAAATATTTAATACATTTAGAATTTTTAGAAGAATTGCCATTTATGTAAACAACGTGACAAGAAAACGTGTTTTAATCAGTCTGATTTTTATTCTTTGAGTGAATTTTTTTCGATCAATAATTAACCATAATATTTAATTGAAAAAAAGTATCGCTCAGAAAGTGATCATTATTTTTACTCCAGTCGATTTAAATCAAAGATTAATATTTATTTAATGGATAAATAAGGTATGATTTTTAAATTTATTGATTAACAATAATGATTATATAATGAATTCTTGGAAAAAATAATTGCCGATTTCAAACACTGCTCTAATGATTTGATAGCATGTCCTAGTGCAAAATTGAATAGTAGTATATATAGTGTGTCTCCATGCTTTAACCCATTGTGAATTTCAAAGTTATCTGAAAACTATTTGTCTATCCGCACCCTACTCATTGTGCCATTTAGACGTATTCGAATAAGTCTAACTTTTTTAGGAATTCCAAAGCCTGGCAGAATACTATACAACTTCTCTCTCCCAATTGAACCATATGCCTTTTTTAAATTCTACTTATAGTTTATGTACATTACAGTTACATTCCTATTTATTTTCTAAAATTTGTCTAATTCTAAAAATTCATGTAGTAATATTTATTTATATTGTGTCGAATGTTTTATTTTGACGCTTTGCATCATTCTACTTTAAGGTATTCAATTATGATACAGTTTGTAAAGGGTATACCTATTACTTGGTTCGGACATTTAACAAGGAAGGAGGAGAGTATAACAAAGAGAGTAATGTCATGGAGACCATTGTGAGGGAAATCCACACAAGAGATGGATGAACGATGTATGAAAATATTAAATGTAAGAGGCTCCAGACAAAAGATTTGAAGACAGATTTGAATGGGGGGGGAAACCTAGTTGAGAAGGCTAAGACTCAATCCGGATTATAATGCCAGTGAATGATTGAATTACTATACTATATTACAATTTGACAAAATAATTATCCTCGGTTTATCTATAATATTTAGGGTCGGTTGCACCAACAGAGGTAACTGTATTACGCCGGTTTAAGCTATGCATTATACACGGGAAAAACTGGCGTAATACAGTTACCACTGTTGATGAAATTGACCCTTAAACGATGAAGAAACTATACCGTTTCTATTGAATGTTGAAGAGTTCAGATGTTTTAGAACATGTTTATTTTTAATATATAATATCATTGTTAGTATTAGTATTCAATTTATCGTTGCTATTTAAAAACTCGGGTCATTAGCGATGTAGTTCAATTCTGGGCGTGAAAGAACCGGCAAATTTTGCTAAGAGGCCACTTTCTTTGGTATAGGTTTTTTTACGTGTCACAAAACGTTTCCACATAGGACCCATCTCTTTGCTTTCCAACTGAATTAAATCTTATTGTGGATTTTTATGCCCTGAAAAATCCATAGACTCCGACCAGATTTTAATCCACTAACCTCGAAACCAAAGGCAAACGTGACAAATAACTACTCCACCACGACAAACATATTGATGTTGGCAAAATAAAGTGAGTAGAGCTCCTTTTTTTCGAGTGGGGATAATAAAATAGAAAGATTAAAGATGAAATAACCCATCACAAATTGATGTCAATAGAAAGCAAAATCCACATATATAAAACTATAGTTCGACCAGTTATCGTATATGGACCAGAAAACTAGGGCTGATACAACAAAAACTAAACAAATAATAAGCACATGTGAAATGAAGATCTTAAGAACTATTCAGGGGAAAACATTATTTGATAAGATTCAGAACACAGAAATTAGGGAAAAAATGTGATATTCAAGACATAACCATATTTATTATACATAGACGAAAATATTGGAAGGGCGATATAGAAAGAATGAAAGATAGTCGGCTTGCAAAAAGAGCTAAAGAAGATAGACCAATGGACGGGAGAATAACAAGAGGAGGACTAGCCAAGAAATGGATAGACAGTGGATGCACATCCAAAATGTCTTCCTCCGAATATTGATTTTGGAAATAAACAGGATAAAAATCCTACAAATTATGAAGGAAAAAAAGAATAAATTGATTCTTCTGTGAACGCAGCTGACAGGTTTCTTTGTATTTACAATGTATTAGAATCGTACTTTAAGTGAGAAGAGAGGCACTGGATTCACTTTCAATCTGCCTAACCTTCTTTTGTACTGTCTTTAGAGTGCCATGAGACAGGATTGAATATATTGATGAGAAGATAGCTAATAACTGATGTACAAAATGGCACGTTTCCAACCCAACTGGAGTCAGTACAGTGTGTTTTTTTATTTACATATATGTTACAACCCGTGTTTCACCAATGGTATATCACGGGATATTTACAGTTTTACAATTGTTCAATTATTGTTCTAGTTGTTCTTGTAGTTGACGGAAGATCCTCGTAAGAAATTCTGCAACGTTGACTGTGTTAAAGTGGAACTTCAGAATATTTGGCGGAGTAGCAATTTGTAGTATAGCTGGTCGATCTCTGGAGGACATGTTGCATTCAGTCATCAGATGGTGGGCCGTCTGCAGTGATTTTTCTGGGCAGTTGCAATAAGGTGAAGCAGTTTTGTTCATTTTGTGTAGGTAGGATTTAAATAGTCCATGGTTGGTGAGAAATTGTGTGGTTATATAGTTAGGCCATAGGGATAGGGATAGTCTATAGGGTATGTTGGGGATGAACATTTTGGTATGGAAGGCGTCATTTGATTTGGTGTAAATTAAATTCCAGATTGTTTCATAGTACTCTTTTAATAACTGCTTGCCTCGTGTTATAGGGATGGAGTTATAGTCGATAGTATTTTTGTAGCTAGCGGCTATTTTAGCCAGATAGTCAGCTCTTTCATTCCCTCGAAGACCTGCGTGACCTTTAACCCAATGGAGGTCAATCTTTCTCCTCTTTTTGAGTACGATTAGCTTTTCTCTGGTTTGGATCGCCAAAGGGTTGGTTGATTTTCTATTAGCTATGGCTAGAAGAGCGGCTTGTGAATCTACGTGGATAGCATATGTTGAAGTTACGTCTTTTTGTAGTTCAATCCATTCAACTGCCATTTGAATTCGAAGGAGTTCTGCCTGGAAGACTGAGCATTCTATGTCAAGTCTTTTCATATTGGTAAATACCTCCTTTGAGTTTTTCTCGGCTACCATACCTGCTCCCACATGCTTAGCCGTTTTGGACCCATCCGTGAATATTAAGTAGTCGGCACTCCCTACAGTTCCAGTTGAATCTATTTCTATATAGCTATCTTTGGGATTAATTCCTTTTATTAGTGTTGGCATTTCAGTTCGTTTCAGTAGAGGGATTATAGCATTGGTGGCTTGGCCTCTGGATATTGCTTTAATGTCGTTGGGTAGGAGTACTGTTGGATCCATGGGCATGACGCATGCTAGAGCTTGAAGAGCATTGTATGAAACTGTTCTGTATGCTTTTGTTGCGAAAAGAAGAAAATGTCTTTGTATTTGATTCAATTTGGTTTTAGCCCGTTTGGAGATTTGTGGGCTCCAGGAATCTGCAGCATACAGTATCATAGGCAGAATGGCTTGATGATAGATTGTCATAAGATGATGGAAGGACATGCCCCAAGTCGCCTTGGAACATCTGACTAGCATATTTCGGAGATGTAGTATTTTATTTTCCAGGTATAGTGAATGGGGATACCAGTCCATTTTGTGGTCTATCATCACACCCAAATATTTCATTTTATTTACCACATTTAGGCCCCATTCTGTAACTATTGGGTGATTGGCGTATGTGTCTTTCTTTCTGACGTACATAGGCATTAGAGAAGATTTCTCCTTTGAGATTACAAGTTTGTTTCTGCAACACCAATCTTGCAGGATTTGCAGTGTTTATTGGAGCGTGTTTAGTATGTGATCATGGGAAATACCATTAAGTATAATCATTATGTCGTCTGCGTACACCACGGTCTTCAGGTCGGGTACGTCTGCCAGCTCTGAAATAAGTCCACTTACTAAAAATATTCCACAGAGTGGGACCTGATAAAGATCCTTGGGGGCATCCTTTGGTGACGTTCTTACTCGTTGAAGAGTTTCCTTGTCTGAAGTAAGCTGTACGGTCACGTAAGAAGTCCACTATGATGTTATAGATATTTGAAGGGCAGTTTATTTCTCGTAAAACGCGCTTTGATACTTGGGTGCCAAGCATTGTCAAAGGCGCCACTGATATCCAGGGAAAGGAGGCAGGATTTCATCCCCTTACTTCTACTTTGGTGTACGAAATCTGAGACAGCTTTGATGGCATCAGAAGAGGATTTTCCAACGATGAAGCCATATTGTTGTGGGGGAATGAGTGTCTTCTCTTGGAGAAAGAAGTTGAGTCTTTCCATCACCAATTTTTCCAAACATTTTCCGGGGATAGATAGTAGGCTGATTCCTCTGTATCCAGTGACGGATAGCAGCTTTCTCCTGTCTGACTTAGGGATAGCTATTACTCTTGCTTCTTTCCAGACTTTCGGGAAGCAACCTAAATGTAGACATTTATTAAAAACTATCTTCCAGAATTTTGGTAAGGTCTGATGTATGTTTTTAATAATAGTTCCATCAATTCCGTCGGGGCCGGACATTTCTTTTCATTTAAATTATTTATTATTTCTTCTACTTCGTGAGATGCGAACTCTGGCTCTTGTGGTGTGTTCAGGGCTATGCAGTCTCGGTTAGATTCTCTGATGAGTCTCTGCACATCGTTATCGAGATCAGGAATGTCATCTGGCAGGAATATATCGAGGAGTGCTTTGGCTGTGTCTTTCTCTGATAAGGTTGGAGTTCCATCGATTAAAGTAAGAGTGGAAGAAGGTGTGCTTTTCGCGAAGTCATTTTTGCAGTGCCTGTAGATTTACCAAGGCGATTTCCTACTGTGTTCTGTGCAGAAACGTTCCCATGATTCTCGCTTAGCTTTATTTAATTCAAGTTTATACTGGTTTTTGAGAGCATTATATTTAGATGTATATAGTTTATATTGCTGATATTCTTTGCCACATGCTTGCTTGCACTTTAATTGCAGACACTTTTCCATCCTGTGTTCCCCTCTTACTCTATTTCTGTCCCAACTCGAACAATAGCTCATTGTCGAACTTTCTCCATTCTTCTTCCTAGACAATCTCCATACAAATAAGGATCTTCGCTTGGGAGCGCTCATACATACCGACATATGTATAAAGCTTCGATTCTTGGAAGCGTCGAAGGAATGGAATGCAACATAACGCAATGATATTACCAAGTTTACGAAATAAAATATAGTTTTATTATTGATGGAGTAACATATTTTCAGCGCATATGCATTTCCTATTATATATTCCAAACAAATATTTTCATAGTTATTGTAATAATAATAATAATAATAATAATAATAATAATAATAATAATAATAATAATAATAATAATAATAATAATAATAATAATAATAATAATAATAATAATAATAATAATAATAATAATAATAATAATATATAATAATATAATATAATAATAATATACATACGTACGTAGGTACGTACATAAATTTTTCCCAGGCTGCCCAAGGAAAGAAGCATTAACGAAATTCCGAATGGCCACTGTCCATGATTGCCTGACCAATCACGTGCATCGTATTGGCATCTCCATTAGTCCTCACTGTCTCCTATACAATCACGGAATCATCATGGACTTTTAACACATATTTTTCTACCCTGCTTTAATAAGAGGAATCTTAGCCAACAAATATTGGGAGATAAGAGAAAATGTGAGTGCATGAAAACCCCCTACTTTGTGCTATAAATATTATTTTATGTCTTTTTTTTTAGTTTTCTCTTTGTAAGGTAAATGAGATTTAATTAATAAACAAAACTCCGTGCAACGACAGGCCTAGAACCCTCTAGGCCTACCAGCATGCTGCTGGCCTCACATCCACATGTATTAATCACGGAAGTGGACTATCATCCAGCCAGTATAAGGATGACATGTAGTCAGCATGTCCGGATCGCCTACCGTTATACCTAGTTTTCTCAACCTGGAGCACCTACTTATTGTAGCTACCCAAATTCCTCACGATGCTGGGTGGGCACCGGTCCCATACTGGCCAAACTTCCATGAAAATATGTATTCCTCCATGGGGGGCTTGAATCGGTGCAATTCCTGTAATTCTGTGCAAAGGTATCATGCCTTAATCAATTTATATCAACGCATGTGTTTTAAAATAAGTAAATAATAATAATAATAATAATAATAATAATAATAATTTATTTCAATAAAACATTCTTTTAAAGAATGTTAAACTAAAAACATATAAAACTGTTATTCTTCAGTTATACAGAGAGATGAAAGAAGGCGGACGCTATCGAATATTTAGCGTATTCGGCATACAATCACCGGGCAGGGAGTGGCCGTATGCCGAGACACGTTGAATGGTTTTGTTGAAGCAAGTAGATAAAAATATAAACGCAATGTTTTACCGAAATAAAAGAGTAGAATAAACTGAAATATAATTAAAATATTTTACTTGCTTTTTAAGGTATATGAAGGAAATGTCTTCCCTCATTATCTACACATTTCTGATATTGGTTAATAAATTCCAGGTAAATTTTCTGGATCACTGCTTGTGATTTTCCGCAGATTTATCGTGTAATAAGTTATTAAAGTTTTTAATTTGTCCAGAGTGTGTTGATTATTATGTTAAACACAAAAAAACAAAGAAACGTTAAACATAAAAATTACGTTTTACATTAAATCATTAAGATGTAATCTATGGACACGACAAATGTTCTATGGAGAAAACTTCAAATATTCAATTGCTATTAATACAGATCGTTGTGATATTTTAACTTCCTAGACGCCGGGTGAGATTTCTAGGACTCTATTAAATTCTCGTAAGAATTTATTGTCGAGATTTTCTTGAGTAAGAACTCTCTTGGGTTCGATTTCTCCTTATTTAACGTTGAACCAGTTTATCGCCGCCTCAGCAATCTTACAATTTACTTGTAGTGTAACGTTGTTGAAATATTCGAATGCAACTTTCGTATGACTCTTTTAAAAAATAAAACTTTCGACAATAAAAATTTGCTGATGGTTGCTGTGGTAACCACAGTAACTGGGTCACTGAAGTCGCTGCGATACGGATATAATCGGCCGGAAATATACTGCGTGGAAAGGAGGATCTTCCCTTGCTCCTGCGCATCCATGATGCCAATTGTTTTTCTAGAAATTTCTGTTGGTTATATTTACAAAATAAAATAAAAAATAAGTTTTAACAATATTTTCGACATCAGTAATTATTTTTTTCTAGAAAATTCTATTGACTGTTTTTACATAAAATTCCTAAAGCGACATAGTGTATAAGGCAAATTTGCCCTTTACTTAATCCTCAAGGTAACTAACATATTTCATTTCATTATTGTGTTGTTCGAAAAGTCATTGTAATTAAATCTTTACTTTTAATCTAATTTTCAAGGACAAGAATGGATATAGTGGGTTATCCGTATAAAGGTAAATATATGCTGTCGGGGACTGTATTGTACTTGTAGAATGTTTTATATATATTCAGTTATGTGTACATTAATTTGGTGTAGTTGTTATGGTTTTAGGCAGCATAAGCCATTTATGCGTCCGAAAAGTGAAGTTTTTATTGCTCCGATGCACTTATTTTTAGCTTCGGCCGTATACGGTAGTATGTTATATAAGTTAATTGTCCCAAAAATTCTCTAAATTATGGTAAAAACCTCATTCAAATCGGTCAAGTAATTTTTGAGTCCATAAATGACAGACCAACATATTCACAGACGTTCATTTTCGTATACAGGGCAATTACAAATGATGCATCACGTTTTAATAGGTTGTATAAACAAACTATATTACATATATCAATGAATTATGATAAAATGAAAGAGAAGCTCTGAAAATTTACTTTCTCATATTTTGTTGTGATTACGTAACAATAGTTTTGAATGTGGCGACTATAATGCAAAAAGTGTTCTGCGTGTTAGAATATAGCCTAAAAAGACATTTTCTTTTATTATCGTACAACGTGCATTCCGAAAAAATATATCATGGTAATCTAACACCAGGTAAACAAAGCATTCATCGATGGTATCATCAATATAAGGAAACTGGTACCATTGTTACAGGTAAAAGCAGTGGACGTTCAAGAGTTTCCAACGAAACAGTGGAAGGAGTTAGGGGTAATTTCGTTCGTAGTCCGCAGAAATCGACATACCGCGCCAGTCTAGAACTTGATATTCCACAACCGACAGTGTGGAAAATTGTGCTTGCCTTTTATCAGTTCATTCAACGATCCCGTCCATCTTCTGCATTGTCTGTAATGGTACCGCTCGCAATTTTGTTCACGTATCTTGCATTCACACGAGTCACTCGCTTGGTGGAATTCTGTATTTTGCACATTTTATGATGATATCCATGTGTTGCTAGGCCTATGACTGTAACAACTATATGCGGTACGGTTCCATGCGTGCTCGATTACGAATGAAATCGTACCGCATATAGTTGTTACAAACATAGGCCTAGCAACACATGGATATCATCATAAAATGTGCAAAAATACAAAATTCCACCAATCGAGTGACTCGTGTGAATGCAAGATACGTGAACAAAAATGCGAGCGATACCATTACAAACAATACAGAAGTTGGACTGGATCGTTAAATGAACTGATAAAATACAAATCATAAACCTAAAACTTACTGCTCTTTCGAGTGCCACTTACATACTTATTAATGTAGTTGTTACAAACCTTACGACCTGAAGATCTCACCAAACGTTTTTAATTTTGTTCTGATATGCATTACGCTATAGAGGAAGCTGAATTTGAGGACTGTTTAGTGACGAGGCGACCACATAGAACACTTTTACAAGTAAACTTCCAGAGTTTTTTTCAATTCGATGTATCATTCATTGTTATAGCCTATGTATTGTCATAGGATATCTGGATTTTTCTTTTAGAATATTATGGCGTAAGTGAAGACACTTCATTTGTTAAAAATCACATTTAACACTTTATTTATTTCCATAATTATTAGTATTCTTTTAATCACTTTTACAGCTCATAATTAATCTTTTAATTCTTATCACAGTCACAAATATTTTCATAGTCACTGCTGAATAAGTTCGCCACAATTTCTCATTCAGTTAACACTGTCCGCTGGGGTTTCGGCTCCGGTCCCATTTTATAGGCGCCAGGAATCTTCTAGAAATAGCTTCGAGATATTGCGAAGCCTAGAATCCTATGGCCATGGATCTTTCCCGAAAGGGGAGGGAGCCACTGGTAGAGCAGTCTGGTAAGACACTCGAGACACTTCGGCCGGTTTGTGCGGGCTCTCTAAGTCGCGATTCTCACCCAGCCCGTGCGATTCAAACGTAGATATGCGACACGTAACAGTATTATAGTTTGGTTTATACAACCGATTAAAATGTAATGAATAATTTGTAATTACCCAGTATAAATATTTAATTTCCTGACGTATCACACTGAGCAACAAAAAAGAAACCTTTTTTTTGTCTCAAAAAAAAATTGATTCTGACTATTTAACTCATGCCCCAAATGGGAGTCAATGACCAATCACGTTTCAATGATTTCTGTTTTACAACCAATCAGAGTCGTGTTTCACGAAATATTTATCAGTGTTATAATTACCATATATTAAACAAAGCTCCTCCTTTTTAATATTCTGAACAGGTCTGACCGTTATTTTGCAGTGACTGAGCCTATAAGAAATACGGCTACCAGATTGTATATATAGTGCATACATGCCAACATTTGTAGCAATTTATTATACCACCAAAAAAAGAAACCACTGTTTGACTTTCTTAAATGTATTTTTTCCAGGTAATAATCCAGAAAAATATAATGTAATATTTACATCATACGACATCAGAAATGAATTAATATACAGATTGATGTTTCATTTTTTCTCCACTAGAGAGCATTCTTACAATATTGCGTTCCTTTGGCGATAACTAGTATGATCTGGTTGCAGTGATAAACAAAAGAAGCAGTAGAAGCGTACCTATCGTTTCTCATTTGTTTTCAAACATCGCCGTTTGCATTAAATATATAAATATTTTGAAATAACTACAGTTAAATAATGATTTGTGAGTAAACAGCTTAATTTTATTCGTTAAATAGTCCTAACAAATGCCACTCTTGATTTCCAAATTCTCTAGATAAATTCACTCCTCACTTCGTGAGTCGTGAATTTATCGATAATTTGGAAATCACTCGTGGCATTACTTATGATAGTATTTTTTTCTCCTGAATTCAAATATGATACCGGGTTTTCTCCATCGCGCAAGGTTTGAAGAAGATTCAATCTTTTAGCCGGGAACCATGCATTTCAGACTGGTTTTTGGTTAACTTTAAATCTCGTATGAGATCATTAAGATCTTCTTGAGTCAATAAATGAGGCTCAGATGAACAGGTTCTTCTTCCTTACTTCCATCAGAATCTGAGCTCTCTTCATCTAATGTCACATGTTCTGGAGGCTTTGGTATGGGCAATTCTTCGCAGTGTGGAACTGGTCTCATTGCAGATTGCAAGTCAGGGTACACCACTGTATGTTTTGATTTGACGTAATCCCTTTAATGTTCGTTAAGCAGAAAATAATTATTTAAATCCATCAATTGAAATTGAAATAAAAAAAACTGTGGGTGTTGGAAAAATTCCGAATACATATTTGAAAACGCGATAAAAAATTGCATTAAGTACAACTATTGGTACTCATGAGACAAAAATCATGTGGACCAGTGTAATTAGTGAGAAGTATAGGACGCCCATTTACTAGATGCGAAGATTCATTAAACCCCACTTGATGTGAGAACAGGTCAAAAGACCTAATTTCATGAAGCAGAAGAAGAAAATAATTAGTGAAAACTGAGGAAGATTCACAATGAGGAACTGTAAAATATTTTATCGATGCCTTATTGCCATCAGAGTTATTAAGTTAAGGATATCGAGATGGTCAGGTCATGAAGCTCGAATGGGTGACAGTAGAAATGTTCACATTTTATTGGAAAAACCTTCGGAGAAAATACCATTAAGATAGAATAGGTGTAGTTGGGAGAGTAATATTTGGATCCGAATTAGGGACCTGATATCATGAATATGGAATAATTTCAGTTGGCTAAGGATAGAGATATTGTAGGGCCATACTGAATGAGGTACTGAAACCTCCAATTCAATAAGCTACAGATTATTTACATCATCAGTTAGTTAATTCCACATATCGATGTAGGCCTATTTAAATTCCCTGTCTTGAATAAGGAATAAAAAACCATATTATATCACATAAGTAAACTGGAATGACCAGCCTCATGGCCTTGTGGCCAGAACGTATTACATTTCGTAAGGTCCCGGGTTCATTACCCGCTCATATAATGTAATTTTTTCTTTAAAAGGAATATTCCTGTGGCCATCCATGATATGGAATTTAGGTTAGTTTAGGTTTAAAGCCTCTCCTAGTCCTTCGTTATCATTTATTACCCAAATCATTGGTAAAGATGCACGCCATAGTATAGTTGGTTAAGGTAATACGCTACAAGCCGGAAGGTCGAGGGTTCGAGTCACGATGGGATCAGGATTTTTATACTGACGCAAACCTTCTGGCGGCATAATGGTCCTGCGGTCGACTCAGCATCAAATGGAAATGAGTTCCAGACGCTTGTTCTAGGGTAAAGGCGCCCATCGTGCCGGGCTGATAACCCGGCTGTCATCAAGTGCCGATTGTCTACAAATGTGGGAGCCTCAAACTCCAACTACCCGAAAGGGCCTCCTAAGGCCTGCAGTGGGATTACTTTACCTTTACCATCATTGTGGCAACCTAACTCACACTTCAAGGTGTCTCAATCTCAAAATTGGGTTACAATTTGCCAGGGCAAACTCCTTAATTGGCATAACACAACCTGATGGCATTGAAGAAAAGAACCGGAATAAATACAGATATACAGCTTCCAAATTCATTTCATTCAGAAACTTGTAATGAAAATAATGTTTGGTTTTGCACAAATAGTTTAATTTCCCTGATTAACACATTTATTTATTTCACAGTTGTATATTTACAAAAAAATAAATGGTATACTAGGAAGCCAGATATAATGAGAACAGTTAAGTCTCATAGATTGCGATGGGTAGGACATGTGGCACGAATGGAGAATGAAAGACGTACATGGAAGCTTCTTGTAGGAAAACGAGAGGGAAAACGCCCAGTTGGTAGACCAACAATGAGGTGGGAGAATAACATTAACTATGATTTGAAGGAAGTAGATTATACAGGGAATGATTGGAAAACATTCCCTCAGGATAGAGATATATGGAGAGCTTATATCCGCGCGGCCATGAACCTACGGGTTCGATAGTGCCAATGAGTTAGTTAGTTGGTTGGTTAGTTATACTAACAAAACACTGAAAAGAAATATATTAATTGGTTACCACTGTGATCCCACAGTTAAATATTAACTCTACAATTAGCTGCAAAAGTAACACACAACAAATAGAATAAGCATATAATGAAAAGTAGAATGTACAGGAATAATGGAATACTTAGTTTAGAATAATATATTAATTGTGTTGTTTAACTTGGTATTATAAGTGTGCCTCGAGATAATATCGTTGCTCGAACGCAGTGGGTTTTGGTTCGATTCCCGGTCGGACCAAGTTTCCTGGTTGGAATTTCTTTAAGTGGCTTTTCCTCACTTGTAAGACAAATGTCGGGAAACTTTAAGACCCAAATAGTTCCCGAACATTATCTGTTAATCATCCGTATCATATACACCATCTTTAGTATGGATAACAGTGAATTATGTGTCTTGTCTTATGTTCTTGTACTCCTGGATATGGCTTTGGTATTGAACTGATCGCTCATCCAGGAAGACGCTCTATGTCCGAACAAGTATGATAGTCAGATTTACAAATCCTTTCCCGACAAGCCCGTGTCTCTGTAAAGCCCAGTCGTAGTAGATCGTGTAAAAGTACTTATAAATGAGGGAGATTAAAGTAGTTAAAGCCAGATTGATTATAAGAGAACCTTAAAATGGAAATATTTAATGTATGTAAATAGATTAACTCCTCCAAGCGCGACAGGCCTAGAAGGCCCTTGGCCTACCAGACGGCTGCTGACCTCACATCCACATGTGTTAATCACAGAGGTAGACGATCATTGAACATGTGTAGGGGTGACATGTGGTCAGGATGTCGGGTCCCCCAGTCGTTATAGCTTGTCTTCTCAACCTGGAGTCGCTACTTATAGTCGCTACCCAAATTCCTCACGATGCTGGGTGGGAACCGGTCCCATACTGGACGAAATTCCATGAGAAAACTTCTTCCCCCATGGGGACTTGAACCAGCGCTAGTCCTGTAACTCTGCGCCAAGGCATCTTGCCTTAACCATTCGGCTACGGCGCGGGACAATTAGTTTAACTAGGTCAGTGTTAAATCTACTGAGAGGGTCATCAGTTTGTGGGGAATTTGGTTCAAATGGAACTAATTAAAAATGTGTGGCATTTTGAAAAATTCATATTGTAAGTTAAACGTATAGTCATTTAGTATTTTGTCAACTGGATTGTATGGCTCTTTTATGATACACTTATACAGTATAATATTGACTATGACATAGTTTAATGTTGAGCTCATTACTCATTACAGGATTTAAAGCATACTGAAATATAGTGTCAACGCGCCATCATAACACTTGAAATAAATCAAAACGTTTAACGAGAACTCGTATAACACTATTTCCCATTTATATTCTCACTATTGTTATCTCTTTCGCAAACAATTTTCATCAGTATTATCCGTATTTCACAGTCATTCATTTTTTTTGTAGCACTGGTGATGCTACATTCAAAATGTCTATTTTCGATTATAATTTAGCTAATTTTAATTTATTGTTCCAATTATATTCTGTTCAATTACATTATATAAGTCCACTGCTGTGGTCTCGAGGTAGCGTGCTGCCTTGTCACGCAGCGGGCCCGGGTTTGATTCCCGGTCGGGACAGGCTCCTGGGTAAGGTTTTTTCGGGTTTTTTCCTCACCTGTATGACAAGTGTTAGGAAGCTTAGGGCCTAACGGTCCCCGAAAATCATCCGGCCATCATCGTCATCCTTATCATTATCATTCTCAACCGGTGGGTAAATCAACGGGAAGCTACCATGCCTATAATTCCTAGTAAAGCTGCAAAGCATGGCACCAAAGTGCTATGGTTGCAGTGAAAGACCTGCCCTTGGGCAGAATTACTATGGATGGATATTATATTATATCTTATAATTCGATTGGTCATTGTTTACTGATATGGAAGAGAACGTGATGGGGGAAAAATCCTGTTAATCTAGAAGGATACTTCCTCAATCACGAAAACTGTTTCAACCGGAATCGAACCCGGGCCCGTTTTCTCAGAGGGAATGATTTAACATCTAGAACACTGGTTTATCCATATGTGACTCCCGGAACTCTGAAGGACTGAATTACATGATTATTTACTCTAACTAAATTAATGTTCATGTTATTTCGTCTCAAAAATAATATAGCATTCTACGCATCATTTGTAATCCGCAGCCTGTGGAGTTGTTCATATCTCCCGCTTCTTTCTGTGTGTGTAATCTCATTTGCTATGCTGCCTTTGGTGGTGGTCCTGGTATTCTGTTTGTCACAGATCCGTAAAGTTAACAACTGTAAATGTATCTAGTGTATCAGTTGGAACTTCCGTTCCCTGCCTACAGACGAGCCGCACATTCTCCTAACTCACATGGGGTGTGTAAATCTTACAAAATAACTGAGGTAAACTAGAAGACTAATTTTTTAAACCAATTTTGAAGGAATATAATAGAGACTATTCTCATAAAAATATAAATCTTCTTCGACTTTTAACTGAACACTAAAAATGTCCATAACAAAAATGTGACATACAGAGAATTCAGTGTAAGTCGCAAAATCCTAAGCGCCTGTCAACCAGCGGCAGGCCAAGCGGCCAAAACACTCACGTTTCCCGGTCAGTAAACTGGCAGGCAGGCAAATCAGGTTCCATTCACATTCTCTCTACACCTATTTAGTGTTTTTCTTGTGTAACTCTAAGGTACAGGCGTGTTTTCCGATTTTTTAAACAAATTCTTAAATTTGAGTTCAGTTGTGAAGTTGTGACTGTGGTGATTTCGGTTTAACATGCTGTATATCACTCAACAGAGGGTATTTATACTTTTGACAAATGCAAAGAAGAAATCTTACAAAAGTAGTCGCCGTTAATTTTTCCATCAATTCTCTAACGCAACTGTTCTAAATAAAGCCACGATTTCAAGTGCTCGAAAATTAGAGGAAATTGAAGAAAATGTTCCAACTGTGAACTTCAGCGTTTCAGGGAGAGAATTGGATAGCGTGTTTCAAAATCTTCGCCAGTTTGAATGTTGTATTGAAGCTGAAGGAGATATTTTGAAAATCTTTTGTCATCAGGTAAAAAAATAAACAGCACAAAAATCGATTTTATTTCATTGCAATTTCTAATCATTTTCACAGCTTACTTACATGTATTCGGTGAGATTGCCATGCGAGATCAGGGCGACGAGCGGTTGCCAGGCGCTTGGGTTGCGTCTTAAAATGAAGACCTAGTGTATATAGGCTTATCTGATAAAGCTCCAGCAGCCGCTAATTTTTTTTCGGAACACAACTTGACTTATAGGAATCAATGATGAAAAGTTGGATCGAATTTGTTACCAGCAAAAACGGATCATTAGGTGTTCGGGATTAACCAGAAGCAAACAAATTAAAAACCGCTCTAGTAGTCCAAAATTCAATTTTTCGAAACGAAACTAAGTATATGTCATTGAGTTAAAACTAGATAGGTATTCACGAAAAATCATAGATATCTGGCCACTAAGAATATGGGTTTATCTGAAAGCCTACTTTTTAAAATCGCTCTAGTGGCTGTCAAGTTTCTGATCTCGCAACTAAACTGGTTACATATTATTTAGCTAAGAACAGAAAGATGCATATGAAAAGGTTAAACTACGGCGGAGAATAATAGTAATAAGAAAAATTAATACATGCATCGTAAACGGGCAGAATGGTATCATACATTCTAAGAGCTGGGGAATTCGTTTTCTTTATGCAGCTTATGCGCGACGGATTTTTTCAGTGACTTGTAACTAACTTCTCGGAATGACCTGCTATATCCGACAGAAGTAAAGGTATTTTAAGTAAATTTTAATTTCATGAACTTTTGCAGGGCCGTTAAATACATATGGAGCTCAGTTTATAAAATATCCAGTTCAGTAATTGTATCAATAACTGTTTTCTCTCTCGTAGTTCTGTAATTTTACACTTAATTTAGAGAGTTCTTCCCACCATTTCCCCACTTAAGTTCTATAGTGTAAAATACAGGCTGTACAGTGCACGCAGTGAAATCACAAATTAATGTATATATATATATATATAAACAGGACATTGAGGAGGATAATTTACAGACAGCTGAGATGCTAGTCGCAGACCAAGGGCATTAGAGGTTGAAATGGCGATTGAAAAATTGAAGATGTATAAAGCATCAGGTTCAGATGAGATCCCAGCAGAACTGATAAAATCAGGGGGAGAAAAATTGATGGACAAGATACGCTGGTTGCTTAGTATGATTTGGGAAAAAGAAGATCTTCCAGATGAATGGAAGGAATCAATTATCGTACCGTTTTATAAGAAAGGAGATAATACTGACTGCAACAACTACAGGGACATCTCATTACTTTCAACTTCGTACAAAATTCTAACAAATATATTAGTAAGCAGACTCACTCCTTATATCGATGACATTCTAGGAGATCATCAATGAGGTTTTAGAAGAAACAGGTCTACAACAGATCAGATTATTAGTATAAGACAGATTTTAGAAAAGAAATTGGAATATAATGGTACTGTAGGCCTACATCAGCTATATGTAGACTTAATACAAAATTATGGAATATTCATCTGAAAGGTCCGTCTCCTCAACTTAATTAATCATTTAACTGTAGCGCTTTCGGAACTTGTCCCATCATCGGCAGGATTCAAAACTGGTGTTTCGCTGAAGATCTGGTAGAGGGGTTTGCATGTATTGGGTTCGTTTTCGTTTATCATGCTGTCGTTGTGAGCTGCTTTCATGATTTCCATCTCTTCGAGTACGTTAATTTTCGCTGGATTATTTTCTCTGTGCATTACTGTTAGGGTGTTATCAATATTTAACATGCGATGCCCTTCATGGATAACGTGTTTTGCATAGCTTGATTTCCCTTCTGCGTGAATGAAGTCTCGAAAATGTTCTTTGAATCTGATATTAAAACTCCTGTTTGTCCTTCCTATATAAAATTTGTTGCAGTCCTTACATGTCAGTTTATAAACTCCTTTGCTGTTGAAAATGTTATTTTCTTCAATGTTATTGTTTATTATGTTGTTTAATTTGTTATTGGTTCTGTATGCTATTTTGACGTTTTTATCGGCTTTCTTTAGTGCATTGGCTAATTTTGTCGTTTCTTTTCCTGTGTATGTAAGTGTTATCCATGTTTTCTTGTTATTGTCAGATCCTTTTTCTAGTTTTGTTATGTTGGTTATGTTGTTCTTCCTTTTTTGTTTTTTTACGAGCTTATCTATGAATTCTTCATTATAGCCATTGGTTTTTGCCATATACTTAATGTAGTTGAGTTCTTGGATATAATTGTCTTTGCTTAATGGGAGTTTTCAACATTCTAACTGACTAAGCTATTAAATGTACTAATTTTCTGTTGAAAAGGGTGTGTAGAATTTTTGTTTATGACCAGAGCATTGTTTGTGGGTTTCCGGTAGATACCGATTTCTAGTTTATTGTTGTGTAGATTTTTGGTTATAGACAAATCTAAGTAATTTATGCTGTTATTAACTTCTATTTCTTCGATGAAAGTGATTTTTTTCATGCATGTTGTTTAAGTCTTGTAGTATTTCTTTTTCTTTTCTGTTTTCATTTTCATATATTACTAGTACATCATCGACATATCGTGTTATTAGTTTTATGTTGAATTTGTGTATTAGTTCCTCAAAATGTTTATTTTCCAGTTCTTGTAGGAAGATTTCTGCCATTATTCCAGATGTAGGACTCCCAATCGGGATCCCGTCTTCTTGAATAAATAGTTCATTGTTAAATTGGAAGTAATTTTGCTTTATTGTTGTTATTCGTTTATTTAACTGATTGATATAGTTATCTTAAAGTTTACTGTCTGTTAGTTTTTGTTTTATTATGTTTGCTGTTTCGTTTATCGGGATATTTGTGTAGAGATTTTTTATGTCGAATGACGTCATTTTAGTATTCCTATTGATTTCTAAATGCTGTAGTTTGTCTGCTAGTTCAAATGAGTTCTTAATTGTGTAACGATTTTCAAGTTTGACATCACTTTTCATTTTCTGAGCGACTAATTTGGAAATTTTATAGTTAGGAGCATTCATGCAATTAAACAACTGGTCTTATGGGAATGTTGTCTTTATGGATTTTACCCTCCATGGTATCTTTACCTTGTCGTGGTGGAGTGGCTTGTGTGCTTAAATGATCCTGAGAGCTATGCCGGCGGTAGCATTGCTGCCGATAGGGTTACCCATGCCGGACTGGTCGAAGGTGATAAGCCAGACGAAATAAGTACCTTGGTCGAAAGAGTGACGATCTTTCACCGTAAAAATACAACCGTCAAGAAATGCGGACATGGGTTCTACTGGGGTAAAATTTTCCGGAGGTCAAATAGTCCCCCATTCGGTTCTCCGGGCGGGGACTACTTCAGGGAACCCATGCCAAAGGCTCAAACACAGGGACATGTTCCTAGGAACATGGAATGTTAGGACTTTATACAATAGCGGGGCACTAGAGATATTAACGCGGGAATTGGATAAATCGCCCTTGGATATAGTCGCTTTACAGGAAGTTAGGTGGCCAGGAGAAGGTAGTCAGGAATCAGGAAGCTTTGCATTATACTATGGGGGTGCAGAAAGACCTGCATTTGGAACGGGTTTTTTAGTCAGAAGGAGGATCCTATCCGCTATCCGAGATATTAAGTTTGTTAGTGATAGGATATCATACATAATTCTAAAGGGTAAACGACATGATTTTATAATTGTAAATGTACATGCCCCCACAGAAGATAAAGATGACAAGATCAAGGATGAGTTCTATGAAGAATTAGAATGCTTATTTGATAGCCTTTCACGATATCATATGAAAATTGTCTTAGGAGATTTTAATGCAAAAGTGGGGCGGGAAGATATATTCAAACCAACAATAGGCAAATTCAGTCTTCATGAAGATAGTAACGACAACGGGGTTAGATTAGTCACATTTGCCACATCAAAGAATCTCATTGTTAAGAGCACAACATTTCAGCATAAGGATATTCATAAATACACCTGGACGTCCCCAGATGGAGAAACTCGGAACCAGATAGATCATGTATTAGTGGATAAACGCTGGCACAGTAGCATCATTGATGTTAGATCAGTTAGAGGGACAGACTGCAATTCAGATCATCATCTGGTCAGGGTGAAAATCAGACAACGGCTATCGCTTATGAGAGGAACAAACGCTAAAGATGATTCTGTAAAATATGAATTAAAAAACTTGAAAAATGATGAAATGCGGCAAGAATACCAAATCAAAATTGCTAATAGATTTGAAGTACTGGAATCTTCAGATGACAATGTGGCAAACGAAGAAGAAACTGATATAAATAAAGAATGGGAGGCTATAAGAGATACTATTAAATTGTCAGCATCAGAAAGCATTGGTTGTTTAAAAAAGAGGCAAAACAAGAAATGGTTTGATGAGGAATGTGCCGACATTGTAAAGAAAAGAAAGCTAGCAAAAATGAAATGGTTACACGAGCCAAATGAGGTAAATTTAGAGCAATTGGGTAGTGTTAGACGGGAAACCACCAAGTTACTAAAGAGTAAAAAGAGGGAATATTTGAGAGAGAAGATTAATGATCTTGAAATGAATGCAAAAAATAGGAACATTAGAGAATTATATCAGGGAATTAGTATAGAGAAGAAAGGGTTTCAGGCTAGAACAAACATAATTCGGAATGAAAATGGGGATATGATTGCAGATTCCAAGAGTATATTAAATAGATGGAAAAGTTATTTTAATCAGCTATTAAATGTACATACAGAACAGGACATTGAGGAGGATAAGTTACAGACAGCAGAAATGCTAGTCGCAGAGCCAAGTGCATTAGAGGTTGAAATGGCAATTGAAAAATTGAAGATGTATAAAGCATCAGGTTCAGATGAGATCCCAGCAGAACTGATAAAATCAGGGGGAGAAAAATTGATGGACAAGATACGCTGGTTGCTTAGTATGATTTGGGAAAAAGAAGCTCTTCCAGATGAATGGAAGGAATCAATTATCGTACCAATTTATAAGAAAGGAGATAAAACTGATTGCAACAACTATAGGGGCATCTCATTACTTTCAACTTCGTACAAAATTCTAACAAATATATTAGTAAGCAGACTTACTCCCTATATTGATGACATTCTAGGAGATCATCAATGTGCATTTAGAAGAAACAGGTCTACAACAGATCAGATTTTTAGTATAAGACAGATTTTAGAAAAGAAATGGGAATATAATGGTACTGTACATCAACTATATGTAGACTTCAAAAAAGCATATGATTCAATTAAGAGGGAGAAGTTATATAGTATCCTGCTGGAGTTCGGAATTCCTAAAAAGTTAGTTAGACTTATACGAATGTGTCTAAATGGCTCAACGAGTAGGGTGCGTGTAGGCAAACAGTTTTCAGACACTTTTGAAATCCAGAATGGGTTGAAGCAAGGAGATGCACTATCTCCTCTACTATTTAATTTTGTACTAGAGCATGCCATTAAATCTTTAGAGAATGAGGAAGGCTTACAACTGAATGGTATTAATAAGCTGTTAGTTTATGCTGATGATGTAGTACTACTGGCCGATAGCGAGGAGATACTAAAGGCCAACACGCACACACTATTGAGTAACACTAAGAAATTAGGACTGGAAGTAAATATCAGTAAAACTAAATATATGGTCACACGTAGAAATACATTATATAATGGAAATGGACAGCTAATGACAAATGAGGGAAATTTTGAGGAATTGGCTGAATTCAAATACCTAGGAACAATAATCACAAATAGGAATGAGATGCACAAAGAAATTAAACATAGGCTCAATTCTGGAAATGCATGCTATTATGCATTGCAGAGACTTTTGATGTCCCAACTCCTTTCAAAAAACGTTAAGCTGAAAATATATAAAACTATTATTCTACCAGTTATATTATATGGGTGCGAAACATGGACTCTTACTTTAAGGGAGGAAAGGAGATTACGAGTATTTGAGAATAAAGTTCTTAGGAAAATTTTTGGACCAAAGAGAGATGAACAGACAGGTGAATGGAGAAGACTACATAACAATGAACTACATGGTCTTTATAGGAAGCCAGATATAATAAGAACAGTTAAGTCCCGTAGACTGCGATGGGCAGGACATGTTGCGCGTATGGGGAATGAAAGACGTGCATGGAAACTTCTTGTAGGAAAGCCAGAAGGAAAACGCCCAGTTGGTAGACCAAGAATGAGGTGGGAGAACAACATTAACTATGATTTGAGGGAAGTAGATTATACAGGGAATGATTGGAAAGCATTAGCTCAGGATAGGGATGTATGGAGAGCTTATGTCCGTGCGGCCATGAACCTACGGGTTCGATAGTGCCAGTGAGTAAGTAAGTAAGTACTACATCTGGAATAATGGCAGAAATCTTCCTACAAGAACTGGAAAATAAACATTTTGAGGAACTAATACACAATTCAACATAAAACTAATAACACGATATGTCGATGATGTACTAGTAATATATGAAAATGAAAACAGAAAAGAAAAAGAAATACTACAAGACTTAAAAACAAACACTGCATGAAAAAATCACTTTCACCGAAGAAATAGAAGTTAATAACAGCATAAACTACTAGATTTGTCTATAACCAAAAATCTACACAACAATAAAACTATAAATCGTTATCTACCGGAAACCCACAAACAATGATCTGGCCATAAACAAAAATTCTACACACCCTTTTCAACAGAAAATTAGTACATTTAATAGCTTAGTCAGTAGAATGTTGAAACTCCCATTAAGCAAAGACAATTATATCCAAGAACTCAACTACATTAAGTATATGGCAAAAACCAATGGCTATAATGAAGAATTCATAGATAAGCTCGTAAAAAAACAAAAAAGGAAGAACAACATAACCAACATAACTAAACTAGAAAAAGAATCTGACAATAACAAGAAAACATGGATAGCACTTACATACACAGGAAAAGAAACGACAAAATTAGCCAATGCACTAAAGAAAGCCGATAAAAACGTAAAAATAGCATACAGAACCAATAACAAATTAAACAACATAATAAACAATAACATTGAAGAAAATAACATTTTCAACAGCAAAGGAGTTTATAAACTGACATGTAAGGACTGCAACAAATTTTATATAGGAAGGACAAACAGGAGTTTTAATATCAGATTCAAAGAACATTTTCGAGACTTCATTCACGCAGAAGGGAAATCAAGCTATACAAAACACGTAATCCATGAAGGACATCGCATGTTAAATATTGAAAACACCCTAACAGTAATGCACAGAGAAAATAATCCAGCGAAAATAAACGTCCTCGAAGAGATGGAAATCATGAAAGCAGCTCACAACGACAGCATGATAAACGAAAACGAACCCAATACTTGCAACCCCCTCTACCAGATCTTCAGTGAAACACTAGTTTTGAATCCTACTGATGATGGGACAAGTCCCGAAAACGCTAGAGTTAAATGATTAATTAAGTTGAGGAGACGGACCTTTCAGGTGAATATTCCATAATTTTATATTAATTTTGAATAAACCTCAACGGAACACATCATGAATCTTATAAAAGTTGTATATGTAGACTTCAAAAAAGCATATGATTCAATTAAGAGGGAGAAGTTACATGGTATCCTGCTGGAGTTCGGAATTCCTAAAAGTTAGTTAGACTTACTCGTATAGATTTTAGATTTTAGATTTAGATTTATTTAGCCTGGTGGAGTTAAGGCCATGTGGCCTTCTCTTCCACTCACCAGGACAAACATATATTACATCAGAATATAACAATCTTAATTAACTATAATATTAAACACTAAGTAAAAATTTGATCAAAAGATAATATCTAATATATTACGATCTATAATACAACCAGTTAATATTAGTTAAAATTAAGACTAAAACTAATAATAAAATGTGTACAAGCAAGGCATATTAAATTGTCCCTGTCTAGTGTATATAAAAACAAAGGAAAATAATGAGATATAGAAAACTAATTTTACGATTATACAATATTTAAAACAAAACAAATAAAAATATTTGTTATTCTTAATATTATTTTCATAAATAATTAAATATATTAATATTGCTAAAAGAATATTATCAGTGAAGTGTATAATTTAGTTTGTTATTAAATAATTCTTTAGTTTGTTTTTGAAGAATGTTATAGTTTGACAGTCTCTGACATAGGACAGTAGGGAATTCCATGTTTTGGTAAGTGAGACCGTAAAAGATAATGAATAATATACAGTGTGATGAGGCGGGATATAAAGGACAATGTGCTGATGGGATCGAGTGTCAATATTATGTGTGTCGGATAGTCTGATGAAGCGGCGTGATAAATAATTAGGCGATGATGTGTGAAGTATTTTATAGAGAAGGGATAAGGAATGGACATTTCTACGATCTCTTAGACGAAGCCACGATAATTGTTCCAGGGACGGTGTCATCATCATCGGTCAAATTTGCGAATACCACAAATGAAACGTGCGCAAGAATTATGAACACGTTGAAGTATTTGAGTGGAAATAATATTTAAGTCTGTAAAAAGAGTGTCACAATAATCAAAATGGGGCATTGCAAGTGTTTCTACTAACATTTTCCTAAGGGTGAATGGCAAACAATTTCGTACACGATTTAATGAATATGTTATTGAGAAGACTGTTTTGCATGTATGGTTTATTTGTGTATTCCAATTTAATTGTTTGTCAATAAATACTCCTAGAATTTTTACTGTCTCACTATAAGGGATTTGAACCCCATTTAGTGACACATGCGAAACTGTGTTTAGGTTAATTGTAGATAATAGTCTCTGTTGACCCATACGAATGTATCTAAATGGCAGAAAGAGTAGGGTGCGTGTAGGCAAACAGTTTTCGTACACTTTTGAAATCCAGAATGGGTTGAAGTAGGGAGATGTACTCTCTCCTCTACTATTTAATTTTGTACTAGAGCATGCCATTAAATCTTTAGAGAATGAGGAAAGCTTACAACTCAATGGTATTAATAAGCTGTTAGTTTATGCTGATGATGTAGTATTTTTGGTCGATAGCGAGGAGATACTAAAGAACAACACGCACACGCTGTTGAGTAACACTAAGAAATTAGAACTGGAATTAATATCAATGAAACTAAATATATGGTCACACGTAGAAATTCATTATATAATGGAAATGGACAGCTAATGACAAATGAGGGAAATTTTGCTGAAGTGGCAGAATTCAAATACCTAGGAACAATAATCGCAAATAATAATAATAATAATAATAATAATAATAATGATAATAATGATAATAATGATAATAATGATAATAATGATAATAATGATAATAATGATAATAATGATAATAATGATAATAATGATAATAATGATAATAATGATAATAATGATAATAATGATAATAATGATAATAATGATAATGATGATAATGATAATAATGATAATAATGATAATAATGATATTAATAATGATATTAATAATGATAATAATATTAATAATGATAATAATATTAATAATGATAATAATATTAATAATGATAATAATATTAATAATGATAATAATATTAATAATGATAATAATATTAATAATGATAATAATATTAATAATGATAATAATATTAATAATGATAATAATATTAATAATGATAATAATATTAATAATGATAATAATATTAATAATGATAATAATGATAATAATGATAATAATGATAATAATATTAATAATAATAATAAAATAATAATAATAATAATAATGCTTTATTTTAGCTGGCAGAGTTAAGGCCGTAAGTCCTTCTCTTCCACTCAGCCAGCGAATAGTAAAATTATACAAAAAATTACATACATATTACAATTTTAAGATATTAAAATAGAGACTAAACAAAATACAAAGATGATGTGATCTAATACTAGCTAATACTAACAAAAACATAGAATATAATAAAATTTAAATTATGTAAACTAAAGTAAGTAGCTTCCTAGATGACTATTAATGGAATGCTCTATATAGTTGTTATGCAGTTAATGTTTTCATTGTGTCGAACTTAAGATATCAGTTAATTTGGATTTAAATAATGATAGCGATTGACAGTCCCTGACATGACTGGGAAGTGAGTTCCATGCTCTAGTCATAGATATTGTGTAAGATTCAGACTATAGACAGGTCCTGTGGTGTGGTATCAAAAGTAAAGAAGAGTCTTGTGATCTTGTTCCTAAATTGTGATGAGCCGATAAAATTTGAAAACGTGTTGTTAAATAACTTGGTAAATATGTGTGCAGAATTTGGAATAGTAAGGTATGTGAATGTAAAGTTCTTCTGTCATGAATTAGATGAACAAAGAAATTAAACATAGGCTCAATTCTGTAAATGCGTGCTATTATGCATTTCAGAGACTCTTGCTGTCCCAACTACTTTCAAAAAACCTTAATCTGAAAATATATAAAACTATTGTTCTACCAGTTATGTTATATGGGTGCGAAGCATGAACTCCTACTTCAAGGGAGGAAAGGACATTACAAGTATTTGAGAATAAAATACTTAGGGAAATTTTTGGACCAAAGAGAGATGAACAGACAGGTGAATGGAGAAGTATACATAACAATGAACTACATGGTCTTTATAGGAAGCCAGATAAAATAAGAACAGTAAAGTCTCGTAGACTGCGATGGGCAGGACATGTTGCACGTATGGGAAATGAAAGACTTGCATGGAAGCTTCTTCCTGTAGGAAAGCCAGAGGGAAAACGCCCGGCTGGTAAACTAAGAATGAGGTGGAGAATAATATTAACTATGATTTGAGGGAAGTAGATTATGCAGGGAATGATTGGAAAGCATTAGCTCAGGATAGGGTTGTATGGAGAGCTAATGTCCGAGCGGCCATGAAACTACGGGTTCGATAGTACCAGTGGGTAATTTAGTAAGGATAAATAACTATTTCATTTCCAGGAATTCAGTGTATCTGTTTTTATCAATTTTATTGGTTCTATCAAATCTTTCACAGTAAAATAAAGTCTTCAAGAAATGCGGACATGGGTTTAACTGGGGTAAAATTTTCCGGAGGTCAAATGGTCCCCCATTCGGTTCTCCGGGCGGGGACTACTTCGGGGAACCCATGTCAAAGGCTTAAGCACAGGGGCATGTTCCTAGGAACATTGAATGTTAGGACTTTATACAATAGCGGGGCACTAGAGATATTAACTCGGGAATTAGATAAATCGCCCTTGGATATAGTCGCTTTACGGGAAGTTAGGTGGCCAGGAGAAGGTAGTGAGGAATCAGGAAGCTTTGCGTTATACTTCAGGGGTGCAGAAAGACCTGCATTTGTAACTGGTTTTTTAGTCAGGAGGAGGATCCTATCCGCTATCCGATATATTAAGTTTGTTGATAGGGTATCATACATAATTCTAAAGGGTAAACAACATGATTTTATAACTGTAAATGTGCATGCCCCCACAGAACATAAAGATGACAAGATCAAGGATGAGTTCTATGAAGAATTAGAATGCGTATTTGATAGCCTTCCACGATATTATATGAAAATTGTCTTAGGAGATTTTAATGCAAAAGTGGGGCGGGAAGATATATTCAAACCAACAATAGGCAAATTCAGTCTTCATGAAGGTAGTAACGAAAATGGGGTTAGATTAGTCACCTTCGCCACATCTCAAAGAATCTCATTGTTAAGAGCATAACATTTCAGAATAAGGATATTCATCAAGAAACTTGGAAGTCCCCAGAGGAGAAGAAGGAAAACTCAGGGAACCAGATAGATCATGTATTAGTGGATAAAACGCTGGCACAGAAGCATTCATCGAAGTTAGATCAGTTAGAGGGACAGACTGCAATTCGGATCATCATCTGCTCAGAGTGAAAATCAGACAACGGCTATTGCTTATGAGAGGAAAAAACGCTAAAGATGATTCTGTAAAATTTGAATTAAAAAAAATGAAAATGATGAAATGCTGGAAGAATACCAAATCAAAATTGCTATTAGATTTGAATTACTGGAATCTTCAGATGACAATGTGGCAAACGAAGAAGAAACTGATATAAATATAGAATGGGAGGCTATAAGAGATACTATTAAATTATCAGCATCAGAAAGCATAGAACTCTTAAAAAAGAGGCAAAACAAGAAATGGTTTGATGAAGAATGTGCCAACATTGTAAAGAAACGAAAGCTAGCAAAAATGAAATGGTTACACTACGCAAATGAGGTAAATTTAGAGCAATTGGGTAGTATTAGACGGGAAACCACCAAGTTACTAATGAGTAAAAAGAGGAAATATTTGAGAGAGAATATTAATGATCTTGAAATGAACGCAAAAAATAGTAACATTAGTGAATTATATCAGAGAATTAGTATAGAGAAGAAAGGGTTTCAGGCAAGAACAAACATAATTCGGAATGAAAATGGGGATATGATTGCAGATTCCAGGAGTATATTAAAATAGATGGAAAAGTTACTTTAATCAACTATTAAATGTACATACGAAACATGACATTGAGGAGGATAAGTTACAGACATCAGAAATGCTAGTCGCATAGCCAAGTGCATTAGAGGTTGAAATGGCGATTGAAAAATTGAAGTTGTATAAAGCATCAGGTGCAGATGAGATCCCAGCAGAACTGATAAAATCAATGGGGAGAAATATTGATCGACAAAATACGCTGGTTGCTTAGTATGATTTGGGAAAAAGAAGCTCTTCCAGATGAATGGAAAGAATCAATTATCGTACCAATTTATAAGAAAGGAGATAAAACTAATTTCAACAACTACAGGGGCATCTCATTACTTTCAACTACGTACAAAATTCTAACAAATATATTAGTCAGCAGACTTACTCCCTATATAGATGGCATTCAAGGAGATCATCAATGTGGATTTAGAAAAAACAAGTCTACAACCGATCAGATTTTTAGTATAAGATAGATTTTAGAAAATAAATGGGAATATAATGGTACTGTACATCAACTATACGTAGACTTCAAAAAAGCATATGATTCAATTAAGAGGGAGAAGTTATATAGTATTGTGTTGGAGCTTGGATTTCCTAAAAAGTTAGACTTATACGAATGTGTCTAAATGGCACAGAGAGTAAGGTGCGTGTTGGCAAACATTTTTCGGACACATTTGAAATCCAGAATGGGTTGAAGCAAGGAGATCCACTATCTCGTCTACTATTTAATATTGTACTGGAGCATGTCATTAAATCTTCAGTGAATGGGGAATGCTTACAACTCAATGGTATTAATAAGCTGTTAGTTTATGCTGATGATGTAATACTGTTGGCCGATAGCGAGGAGATACTAAAGGACAACACGCACACACTATTGAGTAACACTAAGAAATTAGGACTGGAAGTAAATATCTATAAAACTAAAAGTTTGGTCTCACATAGAAATACGTTATATAATGGAAATGTACAGCTAATGAAAAATGAGGGAAATTTTGCTGAAGTGGCTGAATTCAAATACCTAGGAACAATAATTACAAATAGGAATTACATGCACAAAGAAGTTAAACATAGGCTCAATACTGGAAATGCGTGCTATTATGCATTGCAGAGTCTCTTGATGTCCCACCTCGTTTCAAAAAACGATAAACTGAAAATATATAAAACTATTATTCTACCAGTTATATTATATGGATGCGAAACATGGACTCTTACTTTAAGGGAGGAAAGGAGATTACAAGTATTTGAGAATAAAGTGCTTATGAAAATGTTTGTACCAAAGTGAGATGAACAAACAGGTGAATGGAGAAGACTACATAACAATGAATACATGGTCTTTATAGGAAGCCAGAAATTATAAGAACAGTTAAGTCTCGTAGACTGCGATAGGCAGGACATTTTGCACGTATGGGGTAGAAAGACTTGCATGGAAGCTTCTTGTAGGTATCTCAGAGGGAAAACGTCCAGTTGGTAGACCAAGAATGAGGTGGGAGAATAACATTAACTATGATTTGAGGGAAGTAGATTATACATGGTATGATTGGAAAGCATTAGCTCAGGATAAGGATGTATGGAGAGCTTACGTCCGCCCGGCCATGAACCTACGATTTCGATAGTGCCAGTGACTAAGTAAGTAAGTAAGTAAGTTGACCTACCTTGTCTTGAAATGTGAAGTATATATTCCTGTACCATTGTATGATTTTTGACCATAGAAGTTTCAAACAACTACTATAGAGTGGTTGGGCTTAAGAATGAAGGAGCGCTTTTGTACAAACCATCTCGTCTCCAAAGTCTTAGCCTTAGGTAAAATGACATGACAGGAGTATTTGCATAAGAACCACCTCTTCACTCTTCAGTTCGAATATACTTGAGTAACGATGCCATGCATTCTGCATCACATTCATCTCATTTTACTTCGATATTCTGGTATATCGCATTATGCATTTTTATAATGTGTGAATAGGAGAATGAAATCATAATTTTACTTCAAAACTTCCTCTAAATAATTTTAAATATTTTAATGTTTAATGTTCATGTGTGACCGTATGAACCAGGTTGTTCAGGCGGTAAGCCATCTGAATAGGCGTTCGATAGCCCATGTTCGTTCATCAGCAGCAGATGGGTGGACATTTGTCCTTACTTATTCCCTACAGACTCTGATTTTGTTTTTAATTGGTGCCAGCGCTTGAGTGCGCTTTGACCCGTTCTAATTTTTTTTTTATGTTATGTGTGTTTCTCTGTTGTGAGTGTTAAAAAGGTCTCCCGATTTAACTTTTAATTTTGATTAAGTAGGAATAATCTCATGTTAAAAGTATCTCGATTTTTTAAAATTTGGAATAATTTTATATTTTGTGCTTTAACTGCTATTATGTCTAGTCATGGGAGGTTCTGTAGTTTGAGCCCTGTGTAATGTGTTGGGGACCAATGGCTCTAATTAGTATGGTTGTGTGCATGTTTATTTGTCCTCTGAGTTTTCTAGCTGTTGTGGTGATAGTTTCTCTTAAGTATTGACTTAGACTTTCACGGCCGGAGTTGCTATGATGATCTTGAAGAAGATTTCAGGGCTGTAGGCCGTGGTCTCGAGGCTTGAACTTCCCCGACATTACGCCAGAGACTGCGTCTGGCATCCTCAAGGGTTGTCTCCCCGACCTACAGCCCGGAAATCTTCTTCAAGATCATCATAGTTCCTCTTATGTTTGTGAGTTCGAGTTCTTGGTGTAAGTGTATTATTCTCGTGTATCTGTTGGCTTTTAGTATAATCCTTGCGGCTCTGTTTTGCATAATTTGTAGTTTATTTGTGTGTTATTGTGCAGCATAACCCCAGCTAGGGCATGCGTATGTCATTACTGGTAATATTAATGACATGTATAGTGTCCTTACTAATTCGTTTCCACACTGATCCTGCACACACACACACACACACAATCCCCTACCAGTATAATATGAGCACCGGAAACATTCTTTGGAATTAAATCCTCGATCAGTTGTTTGTCCAAGATGTCATGTTCCTTGGTTTCACGTTCCCATGGGCCCTCATGACTTGGTAATGGGGTACCATTCAAAATATATTTGCTATAAAGAAATGTCATTTTCAAATCTATACGCTGTAAAAATTCAAAGTGAGATATGAACTAGATTTTTACAAAAGTAAATTCTCGCTACAATTAATTCAATTTTAGCTTTTTTTTGGTCCATTGGAATAAATCCGGATGCTACTTCTCCTATGCAGTGTCATTTATATCCGTTTTATGTCACACATAAGTCGAAATACGTACTTTGTTCTAGTCTTTGTTAGTGAGAACCTGTCCAATTGCTCATAAAGTTATACTCAGCGACACTTAAAAATGCTAGTAAAATCGAAATGATGTCCCTGTAAATTTAGTGCCCGTGTGTTTATTACATGGACTCCTTACTACCGTCAGTACTTCCTTTAGTACGTTAATACTAAAGTCATGCGACCAGAAACAAAATGTTTAAATGTGATTCAACCAGAATTTGCACTAACAGTACAGTACTTCCAAGAGTGTACAATATCACATGTTTCGCAGCGAGAACAAATCAATCTCATTTCCTGCGCATTGTATATATTCTCTTTTTTCCCAGAACCTTTAAATTTCCTTCAAAATGCTTAATTCATAATATTTATTATGAAAATTTTCAGAAGCTCAGTATATATTTGCTGGTATTTGATTTCATTAAAAAACACAATTGGATTTGCTTTTAGAATAAAGTTACAATCGGCCTTCCTACACATTTCCTCATGGATCATTACCCAAGTTCACATTACGAATTTCAGAATAGTACAAACTATTTGGTCTAAATATACGTCTTTGCACACCAGGAAAGTTCTGACCAGGAAAGACGCAAAATCTATATATTTTAACTACCTGGCCCGGCGAACGTCGTATCGCTTTTAAATATCTTTATGTTAATTTTTCCGCTGTTTTAATAGTTATCTGCTATTCGGGGCGGAAACAAATCCAACAAATCAAAGATCATAAAAATCGGTCCAGCCGTTCTTGAGATATAAATAGTGTAACTAATCCGACTTTGTTTTATATACATATATATATATAAAGTCCCGGCCACGCGTTGCTATGGCTAAGTTATACGTTAAATTATGTTGTAGTAAACTAAATGAGAAATCTAAATCAGAAAGTTTTTCTTTTACACATTTTTTTTAGTTCTGAAACGTTAACTACACCTGGTATAAATATGGGTGGTGGTTTATGCGGAAGTGGTTTTGTTGATTGAGATGAATTTATGTTGTCTGCATTCTCAGTATCATCCATAAGTGTATCATACGGATTATATACATTTATTGATGGAATATTTTGAGGAGGCTTGCTGATTTTATTATACTTTCGTTTTTTTCTACGAACTTGTTGGCAGTTTGGATTCTCATCATCATCAAGAAGTCTCTGTATAGTAATATCATCTTGTGATATATTATAGTCATCTTGTTTTTCATTTAATTGAGGCATAGAAATTTTTTCTCTAATATTAGGCATATTATTATAACTAACAGACTTACTTACAGTTCTGTTATTCCGTTCCTTAGGACCTTCATATGTTTTTAAATTGGCATTCTTCTTAAATTTATGATTTATGTCACATAGGCCTATACCAATTTGCGGCAATTCACTTGATATCTTATCATTCATGGTCTCTATAACTGATTCGCCATATTGTTCAATGTCCCTTCTCGGTCCAATTAAATTTAAATTAAGTTGTTGTCTTTCAGCCAGATTACTTAAAACTAATACTTACACGAAATTAATATTATTATCAATATATTGAAAATAAAATAAACACAAACACACTGTAGCAAGTCATTCACTCAGCCTCTTATTTCAGATAAATAAGTACTTTAATTAAGGGTGAATAATGTATTAACATGTAATTATTATCAGAAGTAGGGCATATCTATATTCAAATGAAATGGAATTAAAATAGGAATTCATTGGTGACCAAATCAAAATGATATAGCCAACCATAAAACAATTTCATATGCAATAAATAAAACACTAGAACCAAGTAATTAGGGCCCGGTCATAGACCTGAACCATGGCTATTGTGGTGAACGACGCTGGTAAACATCATACAATGGAACCGTAAGCCCTTATACAATAGGGAAAAGTCTGCAGTTTCCTTTGTAAAAAGGACTTACAAGACTGTGCTATTATTAAATTGTTATAACAATAGCTAAATCCACAAACTTCATACAAAAGGCTGGGCAGTTGCAAACAGCAACCGGATTTTCCTAGGTAAACTGTAGAAAGAGTTGTCCCCAAGCCAATTTTAACTAGGACATAGTCGCTAACAGCAGGTGCCTCCTTTGGCGGCATAAGGTAGATGCCGACAAACTAAAACTGCCCTAGTGAGTATTACTATAATATGTTCAACCCTGGAAATTTTATATCAAGATACAACTAATTTAAAGGGAGGGAACAAGGCCAAAAAACGCCTAAGTTTAACACCCCCGACAACGTCCTCATGATATAAAGTACATATCAAGTGTTGTAAAAGATAGACTGTTTGTGAGACGCTAAGACTTGGTGGAAGGGACATATGCCGGCCCACTCAGAAATAGTAAATATTCTTACTTAGCAAAAATTAAGTCAGTTCTGCGTAACTCATCGGGGCGGGAATTCTCCGCAGCCCACAGTTAGTTCAGAGTTGGAGTTGCGAGAGTGGGTAGCGAGAAGCCCGAGTGCCAGTAGAAGCGGGCACATTGCTTTGCATAAGTAAAAATCAGTTCAGAGTAGCCAGTTGCGAAGTTGCGGATGTACCAGTAGAGACGGCACATCGCTTTGTTTAAGTCATAACTACTATCTTGTGCGCCAGCCGTAAGCGCACTTGTCTAATTTTCAGCGCTATCACTCAGAGCGCACTTTTTCAGTGTTTTAAATAATTATTTAAACACGTGCCGTGTGTAACAAGTGTAAGTTCCGGCCACCAAATAGCCTTCGTGTCAACTCGTCGTCTAATACGACAAGTGTAAGCCTTAGCGACAATAATAGTGCATCATCCAGTGGAATTGATCGCAGGAAGTCTACTGTTTCCCCAGTGAATATCCTTTCTCACGGATTCCCGAGATATAAGTCCATTGTTCTACCGAAACCTGAACCCAACTAGTCTGGTGCAACAATTGTCCATGAACCCCTATCCTTGGACACTTAACTAAAACCATACCCCGGCTATAAGTCTGCTTCAACACTTAAATTATTAAATAATCAACATTTGTAATTAAATTGAAATTCGCGGTTGCAACAAAAAACACAGTCACCTGGTTAAAAATAACTGTATAGTAATATCATCTTGTGATATATTATAGTCGTCTTGTTTTTCATTTAATTGAGGCATGGATATTGTTTCTGTAATATTAGGCATATTATTATAACTAACAGACTTACTTACAGTTCTGTTATTTCGTTCCTTAGGACCTTCATATTTTTCTAAATTAACATTCATCTTAAATGTAAGATTTATGTCACATAGGCCTATTCCAATTTGCGGCAATTCACTTGATATCTTATCATTCATGGTCTCTAGAACTGATTCGTCATATCGTTCAATGTCCTTTCTCGGTCCAGTTAAATTTAAATTAAGTTTCTGTTTTTCAGCCAGATTACTTAAAACTAATACTTACACACGAAATTAATATTATTATCAATATATTGAAAATAAAATAAACACTGAACACACTTAAATTATGAAATAATCAATATTTGTAACTCAATTGAAATTCGCGGTTGCAACAAAAAGCACAGCCACCTGGTTAAATAATAAACCAATTACCTTACACCGTCATCTGTTAGAATCGTATGGAACTCACAGATAATTATAACTCTTTGTTAAATAATAAACAAATAATTTGCAATAAAAATAATACGACTATAAATTTAGTTATAAACAACCGTAGGTCACAAATTGGATCAAACAGCACACAGTGTGCAAAATTTTATTAAAAATCGGTTCAGTAGTTTATGATTCCAACGCGGACAAACAACGTTACACGTAATTTTTATATATTAAGATTTCAAGCTGCACTATTAATTAAATCTTACTCTAAATTGATAATATCTACTTCCCTTTCTTAATGTTTGTAACTGATCTAAAATGTTAATGGTTTTTTTTTTGTTTCTTTAAAATCCTTCATATTCAATTTCTGACTTAATCAATTAAAGATGTACGTAGGTCTGTTAACTAATTCTTTGAAATCAATTAAATATGTAGGCTAAACCTTTTAACAAGAAAATGTTAGTAAAACAATTTATGATCACTTTCATCTTCTATCACAAATTTCTAAAACGTTTCCATAAATCTGATTGTTTAAAGAATTTTACGGCTTGAATATTCCCCCCTCTGTTTCTCTGTCTTTAAATTTTCACGAATTCCAGAAAAATGAAGCTATTGATATTGTACACTTGAAAATATATTTGAAAATGTTGTACAATTTTTTTTTCGATTCTACCCACTACATTTTTTGACACCGGCTGCAAGCTCTGTTCTCTCACAATGAGACAAGGTATATACGATTTAATTATCTAATATGTATTCCGAAAATTAGCAGAATCACGGTCATAATTTAGACTTTTCATGGAATTCGCTTACTTTAGGCTGTATCTGCACTTTAGGCTGTATCTGCACTTTAGGCTGTATCTGCACTTTAGGCTGTATCTGCACTTTAGGCTGTATCTGCACTTTAGGCTGTATCTGCACTTTAGGCTGTATCTGCACTTTAGGCTGTATCTGCACTTTAGGCTGTATCTGCACTTTAGGCTGTATCTGCACTTTAGGCTGTATCTGCACTTTAGGCTGTATCTGCACTTTAGGCTGTATCTGCACTTTAGGCTGTATCTGCATAACGGATTTTTCTCTAATTTTAATTCCCTAAGCCACCCGTGTTTAAATGGATATGACTTCTTTGAATCATATATATGTTTTAACCACACAAAGACTTAGAAGATTCCCCGGATGAATGATGAAATCGATTCTAGGGGCATCTCCAAGACAACATAAACATTTAAGATAGGACACACCAATCGCTCGCACATTTATAACAAATGTTATATTGGTGATTATGATAGCCAGAAGGTATTCGGTTAATTTTTGGGGCTTAAAGTCTCATTAAAGTTTTAATAATTGTAAATTAGTACCTGATATCTCAGTCGTCCTCAATAATGTTCAGTGTTCTTTTAAAAGATGCCTTTCGATAACTTGTGAATCATCTTCTGCTTTCATTTTGGTATTAACTGTTGTTGGCAATTATTTTGTACAGAGGGTTTATATTGCTGGGTATGTTCTCGTTCAGTAGGTTTCCTTGATGATATCTAAAACATATAAACACCTGCTGAACGAGAACAAACCCAGCAATATAAACCCTCTGTAGAAAATAATTATCTACAACAGTCGGTACCAAAATGAAAGCAGAAGATGATACATAAGTTATCGAAAGCCTCCTATAAAACAACACTGCAAATTATTGAGGACGACTGAGATATCAGGTACTGTTTTACAATTGTTAAAACTTCAACACAGTAACCTCAACGGAGTTTCATAATGTATTTTAAAAACAATCGAAGTCTCGTGACATTTGTCTTACATGTGAAGAGGCATATTGAAAAAATTCTCACCTAGGAAACTTTTTACAACCGGGGATCGAACTTCACACTGCTTTTGAGCCAACGATGTTAGTTTGAACTCCTCGGTAAAAATTATTATTACTGGAGTCATTAATTCTAATACGTATGTAATATTGTTTTATTATAAATGAATCTGTTCTGCATCAGTGACCACAAAGCACATAGCAGTTATTTTAATGATGCTGTTTTTATAGTTCACTGGGCTGGATTACGTAATGAGAGGCATTCAACGACACATGCCCTGTTTTTATAGAACATACAATACTGAAAACACAGGAGTTTAATTTAATTTCAGAATAGCTTTTGAGAACATCGAGAAAGTGTCAAGTAATATTGAAAAAAATCTCCATATGTTTCTTGTTTTCGTACTGTACGTACTCGGAAACTGTAACATAATGAAGCCTACTTGCCCATTCCGTGAAATGGGAATTAACAATACGGAATATTTTTTATTTAACAAATTTAAAGTTTGCTCTTACTCCGTCCGTAAATGCAATCGATTTATTATTTATAACGTTAGGCCTAAGCTTATATTCGTCTATTTTCTTCTTGATATATTTTTTACTCGTTATTATTTTAGTGATTTTAATTACAGTGGTTATATCGCGACTTTCCCGTTGTCTATATCGATGCGCCTGGTCTATTTAATATGAGGACTCCCCCTTTCTAAAGCACTTGACGATCTCTCCTCACTTAAACACTTGTGTCCTTATCGAAATGCTCTCTCTGGTGCTCCATATCTGATGTTAAAAAATGTTTATGAACCAGAATTTTCGAAAGTTGGTACAAAACATGGCATATCAGCCAATCAAAACTATACAAAATTAAAACTGTCCCTCTAGCTTAGAGTAGATTCTTAGAAAAGAGTAAAATAGTGAAGTAACTGTTACCTGATTACGAACTAGATTATTTCATCCACACCCACCTACTGATGGTGATGCAATCCCTATGTGTGAGCATTTCCATACCTGAATCACGGTATTTTTTTAACTGCACTTCATTGATTTTATCTGCGACGCAGATATCGGTTATCTGAAACTTGAAACTTACTTGGAGACGACAACGATAAACTAAAAATAGTTTACAGTTTATAAATTCTAATCCTTATAGATCTAAAAATGTAAAGCTTTCTTTCGATATTTATTCAGGTTCCAAATCATTAGATATCACATATTCTACATTATTGTATGACTATAATATTTTAAACATGTGAGTCAAATTTATTACTCATCAAGGTAGTAACGACAATGGGGTTATATTATTCACTTTTCCTACATCAAAACATATTATTGTTAATAGCACAACATTCCAGCATAAACATATTCATAAAATACATCTGGAGGTCTCCAGATGGTGAAACTCGAAACCAGATAGATAATGTATTAGTGGATAAACACTGGCACAGTAGCATCATCGACGCTAGATCAGTTAGAGCTGTTAGAGGAACAGACTGCAATTCGGATCATCATCTGGTCAGGGTGAAAACCAGAGAACGATTATCGATTATAAGAGGGACAAACGTTAAAGATGATTCAGAAAAAATGAATTAAAAACTTGAGAAATGATTAACTACGGGAATAATGCCAGATCAAAAACGGTAATAGATTTGAAATACTGGAATCTTCAGATAAAAGTGGCGACCGAAGGATAAACTGATCTAAATAAAGAATGGGGACTATAAAATATGTTATTAAATTGCCAACATCAAAAAGAGTTGTTTATTTAAGAAAAGTGGTAAAATACGAAGTGGTTTGATGACGAATGCGCCGACATTTTAAAGAAAAAAGCCAGTTAAATGAGTTGGTTACCCGAGCCAAATTAAGTAAATTTAGAACAATTGATTAGAATTAGACAGGAAACCAGTACGTTATTAAAGAGTAGAAAGAGGAAATATTTGAGAGAGAATATTAATGATCTTGAAATTAATGCAAACAGTGGGATCAGAGAATTATATTAGGCAATTAGGATAGAGAAGATAGAGTTTCAGTCTAGAATAAACATAATTATCAACGAAAATGGGGATTTGATTGCAGATCCCACGAGTATAATAAATATGTGGAAAACTTGCTTTAAACTGCTACTAAACGTACACGTAGAACAGGATATTGAAGATGATGATTTGCATACAACAGAAATAATAATCACAGAACTAAGTGCATTAAACGATTAAATGATAAAAATATTAAATATCTGTAAAGCATAAGATACAGATGGGATTCCTGCGAACTGATAAAACCAGCGGGAGAATAATTGGACAAAATACGTCCGTTGCCTCGTATCATTTCGGAAGAAGAGGCTCTTCCAAATGAATGGAAAGAATTGATGTATCGTACCAATCTATAAAATAGGAGCTAAAACTGAACCCAACAAATACAGAGGCATCTCATAACATTCAACTTCGTACAAAAAAAAATGTATATATATATTAGTATCCAGACTTACTCCTTAAATGACGGCATGACAGGCGATCATCAATGTAGATTTACATGAAATAGGTCTAAAATATATCAGATTTTTAGTGTAAGAAAGATTTCAGAAATTAAATGAAAATTAATGGTGTTGCATCATATGTGTGTAGACTTAAAAAATGCATGCGATTCAATTAAGATGGAAAAGTTATTTAGTATCCTGCTGGAGTTTGGAATTCCTAAAAAAACGTTATTTGGGCTTATTCCAATGCGTCTAGGCAAAAAGCTTTTAGATACGTTTGCAATTTGTATTCGGTTGAAGCAAGGAGATACACTACATCCTCTATTATTCAATTTTGAGTAGAACATGCCATAATATTTTTAGAAGGTGAAGAAGGCCTACAACACAGTGGTTAATTTATGCTGATGTATGATTGTTAGCCGATACCGAGGAGATACTCCGGACCAACACACACAATCTATAGAGTAACATTAAGAAATTTTGGACTGGAAGGAAACATTAATAAAAACTAAAATATATACGGTCACTCATAGAAATATATTATGTAATGGAAACGGACAGTTAATGACAAATAAGGGAAATTTTGAAGAAGTGCCTGAAATCAAATATCTAGAAAAAATAGTAGTAGTAGTAATAGGACTTTATTAGACTAAAAGTAAGATAGGCCCTATATACAATGTTATTTACAAATATGAGTCGCACGGGCAGTAAGCCGTACGTGCTGTTGACAGTCCGTTATAATAAAGTAATATTTGGTAATAGTATAAAGAAAAACAAAAAGAACACAATAATATTACAATTACATAAACAAAACATAATGATATTACAGTTACATAATAATACAATAACATTATATATTAATTAAGTTATGTAGAATTACTAAGAATTGATGGTATTGCATTTTGATAACATTTATTTATTCATGAACGAGTGTTGTTCTTATTTTCCGCTTTTTGTCCAGACATTTGCCCAAGTTTATTCACTTTTCTGGATTTACCATTAACTCGTAGCATGCCAATCTTTCACGATTTGAATTTAGAAATCTTTCCGGTAATAACTGACGCCTCCAATATTCTAAATCGTTACTTTTCAATCTACATAAATGACATATCTAACTCCCTAAAGCATTGCAAACATAATTTATTTGCAGACGACATGCAAGTCTACATCCACACAGACAAATATTGTCTAAATGACGCTGTTGCCAAAATTAACGAGGATCTTGACTCACTAATGACTTGGACAGTTAAATATGGATTGCAATTAAATCCTAGAAAGTCACAGCTAATCATTATGGGTCACCAGAGACTATTATCTACAATTAACCTAAACACAGTCTCGCATGTGTCACTAAATGGAGTTCAAATCCCTTGTAGTGAGACAGTAAAAATTCTAGGAGTATTTATTGACAAAAACTTAAATTGGAATACACAAATAAACCATACATGCAAAACAGTCTTCTCAATAATACATTCATTAAATCGCGTAAGAAATTGTCTGCCATTCGCTCTTAGGAAAATGTTAGTAGAAACACTTGCAATGCCCCATTTTGATTATTGACGCACTCTTTTTACAGACTTAAATATTATTTTCACTCAAATACTTCAACGTGTTCATAATTCTTGCGCACGTTTCATTTGTGGTATTCGCAAATTTGACCATGTTACACCGTCCCTGGAACAATTATTGTGGCTTCGTCTAAGAGATCGTAGAACTGTCCATTCTCTATCCCTTCTCTATAAAATACTTCACACATCATCGCCTAATTATTTATCACGCCGCTTCATCAGACTATCCGACACACACAATCTTGACACTCGATCCGATTAGCACATTGTCCTTTATATTCCTCCTCATCACACTGTATATTATTCATTATATTTTACGGTCTCGCTTGCCAAAACATGGAATTCCCTTCCGCCCTATGTCAGAAACTGTCAAACTATAACATCCTTCAAAAACAAACTAAATAATTATTTAATAATAAACTAACTTATACAGCTCACTAATAGTATTTTTTTAACAATTAATAAATTCAATTATTTATGATAATAATATTAAGATTAATAAATATTTTCTTTGTTTTGTTTTAAATATTGTAAAATCATAAAATTAGTTTTCTATATCTCATTACTTTTCTTTGTTTTTTATATATATTAGAGAGGGACAACTTAATATGTTTTACTTGTATACATTTTATTATTAGTTTTAATATTAATTTTAACTAACATTAACTGGTTGCAATTAGATTTTAATATGATTGATATTATCTTATTGATCAAATTTTTATTTAGTATTTAATAATAGAGTGAATTCAAATTGTTATATTCTGATGTAATATATGTTTGTCTTGGTGAGTGGAAGAGAAGGCCACATGGCCTTAACTCCACCAGGCTAAATAAATCTAATCAAATCTAATCAATTTTCCTAATATATGTATCTCGTCTTCAAAGCTCCCGCACATTGGACATATTCCCATATCGTGATCGTCGCTATTTTTTTAGAAATTTCCATGCCCAATAAACCAAGCAAGCCCTGATCTCTCTTTAAATCCTAGGTTGAGTAGGCCTATATAAGATTATTTTCCCCAAACATGTTTTAGGTCTCGTTGTCTAAACAATGAGCGTTTTCCCGTACATTCGGCGAAAATATCTTGTTGGTTTATATCTAAGTACAAATAATAACAGACACGAATGAGGTCCACAAAAAAATTAAACTTAGGCTCAATTCTGGAAATGCATGCTATTATGAATTAGAGGCACACTTGTCCCAGCTTCGCTTCCCTCAAAAAACGCTAAATTGAAAAATATATCAAACTTTTGCTGTTCTAGTTATATTATATGGATGCAAAAGACGAACTCTTACTTTAAGGGAAGAGAAAATATTACCAGTATTTGAGAATAAAGTTCTTAGAAAAATGTTTGGATCAAAGAGAGATTAGCAGACAGCTAATGGAGAAGACTACTTAACAGCGAGCTACATCATCTTTATGTGAAACGAGATATAATAAAAATAGTTGAGTCTAGTAGACTGCGATGCGCAGGATTTGTGGCACGAATGGGGAATGAAAGTGCGGCATAGAAACTCCTTGTAGGAAAATCGTAACAAAATGCACAGTAGGTAGGCCAATAGAAGGTGGGAGAAAAGCAGTAACCAGATTCGAGGGAATTAGGTTAAACACGGGAATGATTGGAATACATTTTCACAGGATAGCGATGTACATAGAGCATATGTCCGCAAGGCGATGAACCTACGGTTTGATAGTACCAGCGAGTTACCAGTAATATAATGTACGGTTAAAAACTATAATATAGTTACCTTGTAGGTACATTCGCGAATTTAGGCCATTGGTTGACCTGTTTCAGCTCAAGAGAAACACCATCCGAAAGTCTTTTGAGTGGACGTCCTGGTCTTCTTCTTCTTCCTGCAGGTTGATAGCTTAACCTTTGTTTGGGTATCTTGTGATCTTCCATTCGATGAACATATTGCATCCATCTTGAATTATAATCAGAAATTTTGTTTTCTAAAGTTTCCATGTGTAATTCTTTTAAGATGTCTTCATTTTTTTATCTAGTAGTGTGTATCCTACACTCCTCCGAAGGTATCTCATTTTAGCAGATCTAAGTCTCTGTATATCCTTCTGTTTCAATGTCCATACGGAGAATCATAATGTATTTTAAAAATCGTATTCACATTTCAGCTCCCTTTGCAGTCGTTATTTCACGATTTTGATAAAAAATAATTATTTCTTTTTGTTGTTGTAAACTATATAATTCAGCTGTCTTTAATTAATCTCATATGAATTTATTAACGATTATAAGATATTTGATATTAAATTTATCACTTCTTAATTAATGACAAATTAAATTTGAAGAGAAAAATATATGCCTAAATCGGGATTTGAACCCAATATCTCTGATTCTGTATAACAGTGATTTAACGATTTAAGCTATTAGGCATCACGATTTAAACATAGATGTTTCTCTTATACTAATACGATTCCCGTTCGCCAGGTAGCAGTGAACTTCTGTTCCACTTACGCCATCTAGCGGTCTCTTCAATAATGTATTAGCTTTACTTTCTAGAAATGTAATGTGTTGATTTCCACTTTAAAAAGTGGTCTTGATTAAGAGACTGCTAGATGGCGTTAGTGAAACAAAAGTTCACTGTTACCTGGAGCACGGGAATCGTATTAGTATAAGAGAAAAATCAATGTTTAAATCGTGATGCCTAATAGCTTAAAGCGTTAAAGCACTGGTGTACAGAACCAGAGATATTGGGTTCAAATCCCGATTTAGGCATATATTTTTCTCTTCAAATTTATCGATTGTAAGGTCGGTTACTTTTCAGTTTGTGGTCCAGATTTCCTGGAATTTGTTTACAGTTAAGGAAAATCCTAAAAATCTTCAACCAGAAAATTTAACCTTGTGAATAATCGAACCCGGACTTTCTTCTCGAGAGAAAACTGTATTATGATCACAGTAGTATTAAATGTGAACGTCTGTGTTTCTGTCTAACAAAATAGGAATTTATCAGATTTTCGTAGATTTTTTTTTGTTTCCCAACAATTAAAGTCGATGAAAAAAGTTGTTAACTGATATTGTGCATTTTATAAACTATCTTGATTTTCCAATACTTCAAATACATAAATATTGCAAAATTGTTAGTTCAATTTTACTAACTTACTGTTTGATTACACATCCAGTCACCTGTAAATTTAATGAAGCACACTCGCTCAGATAGGAAAAAGGTCATACTATCATGCTTAAATTAAATCTCTCATTTGACAAGATGCGGAAATCCCAATATATTGTAGGTATTACTCTCTTCAGATGAAATAATCAGTTATATTTTACAAAAGATCACAAACTGTACACATTTTCAAAATAAATCTCTAAGAGAAAAAGCTTTTTCTATTATGACTAAGGGTGTTAAAAATGTAGGATAGATTGAGTTTATTTTAAAACGAAAAGATAATAGAAACCGTTCTTTGTTTGGTTCTTTATTTCGTTCTTTATTTCGTTCGTTATTTCGTTCGTTATTTAGTTCGTTATTTTGTTCTTTATTACTTCATTTTGTTCGTTATTACTTCCTTTCTTTCGTTCGTTATTTCTTTCTTTCGTTCGTTATCTCTTTCCTTCGTTCGTTATTTCTTTCTTTCGTTCGTTATTTCTTTCCTTCGTTCGTTATTTCTTTCTTTCGTTATTTCTTTCTTTCGTTATTTCTTTCTTTCTTTCGTTATTTCTTTCTTTCTTCCGTTATTTCTTTCTTTCTTTCGTTCATTATTTCTTTCTTTCGTTCGTTATTTCTTTCTTTCTTTCTTTCTTTCGTTCTTTCTTTCTTTCTTTCTTTCTTTCGTCATTTCTTTTGTTATTTCTTTCGTCATTTCTTTTGTTATTTCTTTCGTTATTTCTTTTGTTATTTCTTTCGTTATTTCTTTTGTTATTTCTTTCGTTATTTTGTTTTGTTATTTCTTTCGTTATTTCTTTTGTTATTTCTTTCGTTATTTCTTTTGTTTTTTCTTTCGTTATTTCTTTTGTTATTTCTTTCTTTTTTCTTTCTTTCACTTTCCTTAACTTCTCCCTTTGTGTGTATTTTTACGAGTCCGATTCCACTCGGGACTGACTGTTGACACGATCCCTAGGAAAATAAAACTTTTTTTCTCTGAATTGCGTAGTCTTACATACGTATTGACCACAAAAGGGCAAGGGATGCATTCCTGAACGAGTGATCAGAAAATTGCCGGTTCCACCTCGGAGACAACACGAACATGTAAGACAAAAAACACACCATTCACTCATAAACTTGTACTACAAAGTCGAATATGGTATGGATGATTATAATGTCCACATCGTGTTCGGGTCCTATTTGTGCTACAATGTTTCCTGATATTTGTGTTACAGGTGAAGAACATCTTCGTAAAAAACACCCACGAAAGTTTCCCCTACCGGGGATCGAACCCCGGCCCGCTGCGTCTGAGGCAACGACGTCAACCCGAGACTTAAAGCGGTGGATTTAAATCGAGGTAACGATACAAAATATAAGAGAAGAAAGGAAACAGTGGTCTAGAATTAATACAGTTCACTTGTTTTGGAAAAATTGCATTGAAACTAAATGCTTCAGAATGTAGAGTGCAAATTTTATCTAAGAGAAAGCCAGCTGAACAATTCCAAATTTCCTTGCCTCAGTTCTCAACCTAATTAACATTAAGGTCGTCAGTCATTTGAAAATAATTCTCTTGCGGTTTTATAGAAAGTTTTCTACATGTGAGTTGTGACTTTGTCCATCCTTTTAGAGCTTATGCAGGAACTGTATATTTTAATATTACGGTATTGTATTCAGAACCTTTTGCTTAATGAAAAAGGTTTAAAATTATAGAAGTAATTTAAATTGCAATGCAGCTCTATAAACGAATTCTGTAGTATATTGGAATTCGGTTGATTTTCTTTATTTGTAATAACGGTGATTCACAATATATTCAAACGAAGCAGTGAGAGGTCGCAAACTGAAAAAAAAAATCAAAACAATGTTGAATATTTAAATCTAAATCTCTATTAGGGCAAAAATAAAAATGCTGTGTAATTTACCGAGTTTCTTTCAGTAGTAAATTTATTTTGTACTTAGGGTGTAACAAAATATATGATTTTCGACTTGATGATATTCATACTTTCCCAAACTGAACATTCTAAAAACGCTTCAAAAGAGCTCCATGACATACCAGGCCTAGAAGGAGCTGAATCTACCCGCCCTCAACTGGTCTCACATCCACATGTACCATTTTCAGAGGAGGATAATGATCGAACCAATATAGGAATGACATGTGGTCAGCATGTTTAGTCCCCGCCGATACAGCTAGTAATCTCAACCTGGAGTCATTATTTATTTTAGTTACCCAAATCCCTTGTGATACTGAATGGTTACCGCTTCATCTGGTCGAATTTCCATGAGAAAATTTCTTACTCAATGGATCCAACCCAAGTCCCGTACCTCTGCGCCAAAACATGGTGTTGAGACCGCTTGGCTCGGCTCCAGACAAAATACTTTTTCTGTGCTTATATTTTAAAATTCGAAAAGAAATCGAACTAACCTTGTCCTTCAGAATAGGATATAACTTATTAATTTATATTCATTTTTAGTGCGCAAACGATACTCGTGAACAAATGATGTGCCTCGTGATTTTTATGTTAATGTTTGCAAGTAGAAATGTTAAAATTCGACCAGAAATTTATTATCCCTGATTGTGAGATCGCTGTTATTTGTATAATTTAACAAACTTTGGTACTTCCCAGAACAAATAATTGTGTTCCTAGCATGTTTCGGCGAAACGTAGAAATACTAAAATATCTCTGAAAGGTAAAAGTTGGATTGTAGTGAGAGAACATCCGTAATTAGTTTAAAATCTAGTGTATCGTGTGTTATAGTGAGCGCAAGTTATCTAAAAGCTTAGCTGACCGTTAGACCATCAAGCATTATTCATTCACATTATCTTTATACTGAAGCATCCACCAATATTGACGATAAGTTTCCCGTAAATCGACCCCCAAATTTTCTTCCTCGTTCTACTTCAATAGGTCTATATCTACACACCAACTCACAAAAACCGATCTTTGTTAAGTGCTGCAGCATTGCAGACAGTTACGAAATATCTTAAAAGTGCTTCCTCGATTGTCTCTAGGTGGGTGTTACTTGGTACGCCACGGATTACGACGCTGAGGATCTTGCGTCTCGTTTTGATTATGTGAAAGGGAACCTGAGATTCTTTTAAGTATTTAAGTAGGTTCACATAATCCCTTCTAGTTGATGTTTTAACCTGTGTACCCTGATTGGTCAGTACACAGTGAAGGGCTAGGGGAGAATACCTTGTTGTGAATGTGTCGTTTAGTCTTGCCATGTCCCCTTGGTAGGTATTGTGCATTATGACCGGAGGCATTTGTTGTGTTGGTCTTGTCATAAATGAGTTTTGCGGAGGAAACAGAAGAACCAGTAGAAGAGTTTGTGTTTCTTCTTTCCCTCCTTGCTTGTGTATTTGGCGTTGTGTTTGCTGCAGGTGGTTGGGTGTTTTGTTTTATTGTTTTGCCATTCCTGCCCATTTGTTGGTAATCTGTGTCGTCTGTTGTGCTGTATGTGTCCTGGTTTATCGACTTCTCCTTTTTTACATTTCTTATGTGTCCTTTATGTCTAATGTTTAAATTTCTCTGTTTTCCCTATGCATACTTTACAATCTGCACATTTTATTTGATACATTCCTGATTTATTATTATCTTCAGTTTTTTTCTTTTTTGTTGGTTTTCATAAGTTTTTTTTAAACTATACTCATTCTGTGGTGCTAATTTGATGTTGAATTTTCCATTTTTTTTTAAATTTATTGTTTGCCCAAGGATGATCTGTAAATTTCTTGCATCTCCTTTCCTTTGGCTTTTCTATCTGAAGAGTGTCTTCATTTCTAAATTAATGTTTTTTGTACTTATCAATTTTTTTGTGTATAATTTTTTCCTCAAAACTCTTTTCTTTTGCTACCGCCATTATGTGTTATTTTTCTCTTTCTAAATTTTCATCGTTCATAGGTATATTTACCAATCTATGTACTAGGCTGTTGAAGACTGCCATTTTGTGTGAATTATGGTTGAAGTTTAAAATAAATCAGAAGTAATCTTTCGAAGGTTTAGATGTAATTTTGGATTTCATTGGGCGGATTTTGTTTTGGAGTAGATAATTGCGATGGATGTGGGGAAGAAAACATAAGATTGCCATTTTGCACTTTGTCGTTCATATTGTATTTAGTTTTATTGCGTAATATGTTTTATATGTCCACCGCTGTGGTCTCGAGGTAGCGCGCTGCCTTGTCACGTAGCGGGCCCGAACAAAGAACGGTTTCTATTATCTTTTCGTTTCAAAATAAACTCAATCTATCCTACATTTTTAACACCCTTAGTCATAATAGAAAAAGCTTTTTTCTTTAGAGATTTATTTTGAAAATGTGTACAGTTTGTGATCTTTTGTAAAATATAACTGATTATTTCATCTGAAGAGAGTAATACCTACAATATATTGGGATTTCCGCATCTTGTCAAATGAGAGATTTAATTTAAGCATGATAGTATGACCTTTTTCCAATCTGAGCGAGTGTGCTTCATTAAATTTACAGGTGACTGGATGTGTAATCAAACAGTAAGTTAGTAAAATTGAACTAACAATTTTGCAATATTTATGTATTTGAAGTATTGGAAAATCAAGATAGTTTATAAAATGCACAATATCAGTTAACAACTGTTTTCATCGATTTTAATTGTTGGGAAAGAAAAAAATATTCTACGAAAATCTGATAAATTCCTATTTTGTTAGACAGAAACACAGACGTTCACATTTAATACTACTGTGATCATAATATAGTTTTCTCTCGAGAAGAAAGTCCGGGTTCGATTGTTCACAAGGTTAAATTTTCTGGTTGAAGATTTTTAGGATTTCCCTTAACTGTGAAACAATTTCCAGGAAATCTGGACCACAAACTGAAAAGTAACCGACCTTACAATCGATAAATATGAAGAGAAAAATATATGCCTAAATCGGGATTTGAACCCAATATCTCTGGTTCTGTACACCAGTGCTTTAACGATTTAAGCTATTAGGCATCACGATTTAAACATTGATTTTTCTCTTATACTAATACGATTCCCGTGCTCCAGGTAACAGTGAACTTTTGTTTCACTAACGCCATCTAGCGGTCTCTTAATCAAGACCACTTTTTAAAGTGGAAATCAACACATTACATTTCTAGAAAGTAAAGCTAATATATTATTGAAGAGACCGCTAGATGGCGTAAGTGGAACAGAAGTTCACTGCTACCTGGTGAACGGGAATCGTATTAGTATAAGAGAAACATCTATGTTTAAATCGTGATGCCTAATAGCTTAAATCGTTAAATCACTGTTATACAGAATCAGAGATATTGGGTTCAAATCCCGATTTAGGCATATATTTTTCTCTTCAAATTTAATTTGTCATTAATTAAGAAGTGATAAATTTAATATCAAATATCTTATAATCGTTAATAAATTCATATGAGGTTAATTAAAGACAGCAGAATTATCTAGTTTACAACAACAAAAAGAAATTATTATTTTTTATCAAAATCGTGAAATGACGACTGTAAAGGGAGCTGAAATGTGAATACGATTTTTAAAATACATTATGATTCTCCGTATGGACATTGAAACAGAAGGATATACAGAGACTTCATCATCATCATAGTACATTCACGAATTTAGGCCATTTGTTGACCTGTTTCGGCCTCAAGAGAAACACCATCCAGAAGTTTTTGAGTGGACGTCCTGATCTTCTTCTTCCTGCAGGTTGATATCTTAACATTAGTTTGGGTATTCTGTGATCTTCCATTCGATGAACATGTTGTATCCATCTTGACTTATAATCAGAAATTTTGTTTTCTAAAGATTCCATGTGTAATTCTTCTAAGATGTCTTCATTTTTTTTTTGTGATCTAGTAGTTTGTATCCTGCAGTCCTCCGAAGGTATCTCATTTCAGCAGATCTAAGTCCCTGTATATCCTTCTGTTTCAACGTCCATACTTCGCTACCATACAAAAGAGTTGGAAGAGCCAGTGTTTTATACTCTTTGCTGTGGGTCGTCATATTTCAATTCCTTCTGGATTTTTTCGTGTTGAGACTTGAAAGTAGTTTTGAAGTTCCTTAGGACAGGTTACTGCCCCGACGCTAAGTAGTCCAGTGGTAGGGCTACTACCTTTTAGTCTCTGGACAGACATTAGGATACAGAGACTTAGATCTGCTAAAATGAGATACCTTCGGAGGAGTGTAGGATACACACTACTAGATAAAAAAATGAAGACATCTTAAAAGAATTACACATGGAAACTTTAGAAAACAAAATTTCTGATTATAAGTCAAGATGGATGCAATATGTTCATCGAATGGAAGATCACAAGATACCCAAACAAAGGTTAAGCTATCAATCTGCAGGAAGAAGAAGAAGACCAGGACGTCCACTCAAAAGACTTTCGGATGGTATTTCTCTTGAGCTGAAACAGGTCAACAAATGGCCTAAATTCGCGAATGTACTATGATGATGATGAATCTCCGTTGAGGTCACTATACAAATCTATAAAATAAGAATTAGTACCGGTACCTCATTTCCAGTCTTCCTCAACTATCAGCAATATAATTTTTATGAGAAGCCATTTGAAAACATGTTTCATCTTCTCAAGTACAGCCTTCGACAAAAAAAATGAGTCATCTCTTGAACGCACATTTCTTCTAAGTCATACTCGGCACAGCGGTGGGTTCAAACTAGGAAACTAGTCATAATTGTGCAGTCCCTGAGCTACTGTGTTATGTGGCATGAACTCAAGACTCTTCTATGTGTCCCGAAAGCTCAGCGGTAAAGCACGCGGTCACTGGTTCTGTTAATGAAGATTGCAGGTTTGCGTCTTCAATTACGCAGTTTTTATCGTGATATTTGTATTAAAACGTTTTATGAATTAAATAAATTGTATTTTCGACATTTGAATTAATCTATACTTTTTAAGTTCATATTTTTTTATACCGTTGAGGTTATAACAATGTTAAATTATATATTTTTACAGCTTTATATTAGCTTGACCTGTATCTGTCTACGTAAGGAACCTGTATCTACGTAACGGAATATTTGAACACGATTTTCATCCACTTAAAAACATTGGTTCGACTTGAAACTTTGTATACTTGTAAAGGATCCATGACAATATAATAATTTTATAGTTTTTTTTTTAATCCTGGCCACAATCATCGGAAAATCAAAAAAATATAACCTGTGTAATAGGTTGCGGATTTATCGACTTTTTAGTCAATCGTTGTAAGAGCTCAGTTAATAGAGCGGTGGACTGTAGTGGTATATAATTTCAGCAATCAATAGGTCGCTGGTTCATGTCCGGGCCGGACGATTTTTTTAGAAAAGTATTAAGCAATTAAATTTTAATGGGATTCCGGTTTATGACAATCAATTAAACTAGAAATTAAAAAAAATAATAGTTTAAAAAACTAAAACAACACGCTTTATTAGAAAACCGAACTAAAAACAAAAAAATAATTGTAATTTCCAACACGCTGGGGGAAAAATTAAAGTGGTCTGTGTGAGGTTTTTATCGGGGTTTTTCCTCACCTGTAAGACAAATGTCAGGAAAACTTTAAGGCCCAAACGGTCCCCGAAATCATATGGCCATCATCATCATGATCATCCTTATCATTATCATCATCATCCTTCACCGGTGTGGAAAGCAACGGGAAGCTACCACACCTACACAATTCCCTAGTAGAGCTGCAAGCATAGCATGAAAATGCTATGATTGCAGTGAAGGACCTGCCTTCGGGCAGAATTACTATGGATGGATGTTTTATATCGTGTAATATAATGCTAGATGGTACGTTGTGTATTGGAACTGCGAGTACGTCTTTCTGATGCTTTGTGTTTAGGTCATTTATGTTGCAGTGAATAATATTGTCAGTTCGTCTAGTTTTTGTGTGAAGTCCTAATTTTAGGTTGTAGAAGTGACGTTGCTAAGTTTGTTCGTGATGCTTTCATGAAGGTTTGTGAATGCATTATTTGCGGTTTTATTCATTTGAGCCATGTTTTTGTATAAAGATGTCCTTGATGGTACGAATTTCATTCTCAATTTTAGAGCTCGTTTGGTGGTACTGTTGGCGATGATTTTTACAAGGTTTTTTCTGTATTGTCAGTACGAATGTAAGTTACTGCTAGAAAGTATTTTACGAGTTAGTCTTTAAGTATATTTAGTTTTTGATCCATGTAAGTTCCCAGTTTTTTAGTTCCCGTTATTATTATTATTCATTGACTATTTATCTCATAAACCGATAAAATTGCCTCTTCCTGTTGATAAAATTGCCTTTTTCTGTCAGCTTTTGAAATTAAAATTCCTAATGAGATACATCTCCGCAAATTAACTTCTTTGAGAAGGATATCGATTCAACAATATACGATCGATATGGTACAGCAAGAAATGCCAAAAGAAAACAACTTCAAAATTTACAAAAAAAAAGGCCTGTTGTTCTAAAAAAAATATTACATGTTATATAATGAATCTGCATTATTGTTAATAGTTACTTCACATACAATCATCAGTTACTGATTTTTTCCAAGCCCAAAGATATTTAACACAAAAATATGCTATTTATAACTATACAGCCGGCTTAGAAATCGCCCGGAAGTAAGATCGGAATACATAACCTCACTTTTGGTAAATATTGAACATTATAATTATTTTTAGCTTCTGATGTATTATTCGCTAAAGAGTCACTCCAAATTCAATGCGAGGTTGAGTTGTTCATTAGACTAATTCACAACTTCTTGTTATATTACTGTTGATAATGGTACTGTGGACGAAAAAGTAGAGTTCAATCGTTTTCGTCTTTTTTATACTAATTCGTTTTACGAAATCGCCGATGATATATGTGATAAGAAATTAGCATTGTTAGCAATTTTATTCGTTAAATAGTCCTAAAAAATGCCACTCTTTGATTTCCAAACCCTCTAGATAAATTCAGAATAACTCGTTGCATTACTTATGACGATAATCTGACCTAGAGTGTACACGTTTATTACTACCTTTCATTGAACTTTGAAATTACGTGTCTGTCAGTCTGGCTTGATGGTTTAGAGGTCTCTGAATTTGCAAGTTCGATTCTGGTCAAGATGAATACAATTTTTCTTTTGAGGGAAATTCAAATATGCGGGTTCCTTCATGGGTAAAAATAAGATCTATCGATCCTGAGTCACAGAAATGTGTGACACCTTAAAGTTGCGGATATCAAAAGCATATTACTGACAAAATTACTACTGTAGATGTTCATTCCATTGTGTCACTATGAAAGTCAGAACAGATATAAACAGTGTAAACACTATTACAAGAAGAAACTCCAAGTGCACAAGGAAGGTAATAACTATATTAAAAAGTTGTTCTTACAAATTTTTGTAAAATAAAAATAAAAAATAACAATGGTCCTTTGATTTTTTTAATCGATCGACAAAACGAGTCTGGAAAACGACTTACATTTTATATGTATTAATGTCTCCGGGACAACCATAAAGACTGAAATTTATAGCTGTTAATTGCCAAATAAAGTGTTTACCATTACCACAGTCGCATAACCATAGCTATGAATTTTCAGTTACATTAAAAAGTTGTCATGGAAAAATATTTTTAAAAAATAGAACCGCGTTAGCTTTTTCAGACTTTAATTTTTGAAATATGGGATCATAAAAAAATATGTGGATCATAAAAAATGGACAGACTTATATCTTCTTTATTATTGTTAAATTTTAGGTTATGTGATATTAACATTTTTGACTCGCCTTATTTTCTACTTAGTTAATATGTCTTTTTTATTATTTTTCTAAACTTAATTACTCTATTTGTGTCATTGTTAATTGACTAATTTTGATTCAATTTTTTCTAATCATCGCAAATTATTTGGAATTATTATAGCCTTACTTGTTGCGTTACTGTAAACACAGGTAGAAATTTTTTGTAAAGCCTATATGTAACAGAGCGAGAGATATAAAGGGTAGTTTACTGGTAACACGGATACAATATTATCCATACACCCTGAGTTAATGTTTTCCAATAATCTAATACATAAAAATGAATGTTTGTTTGTTTGCTTTGTTTGTACTTTTATTGTTTGTACTTTTATTGTGATGGGCTTTTTGCAAAATGTTCAGGAGATTCCGGGGATGAACATAGGTTATAAGAAAGTTGTGATACTCAACTCCTACACCCGTTAAAAAATCGTCCTGTGTATTGGAAAACGTGAAAAAAGTAACTCGTTGGACGTTTAAAAAAAAAAATGTATTACGTTACGCTGCTAAACATTAACAAATACACAAAATTAATGTACACAGAATTGAGATACTCACAAAAAGCTCATACGGAAAATTGTCCGCGATTCGGATTAGCATTTAATTTGATCTATACGGATACCTCACAATACACATTTGTGTTCTTGCAGTGAGGCCAAGAAGATAGAGACTAGTACGTAGCTTCCGTTGCACGCATTAGCAGTGTATGGCGGAGTATTCTTTTACGGAATAAATCAACAATAACGGATTTTGTATTTTTCGTTTAGCTCATTAATGCCCAGGAAGAAAACGAGATAAGCAGATTCCCGGGCAACACCGGGTAATCAGCACGGCTAATCTTAAAATAATTACGATATACACTTATAATTATTTTTCACTTTATTTATTCAACTAATCATAAGAAGTACATTAATTTTTGTCTTTCAGCTCATTTATGCCAAGAAGATCAGGATGAGTAGATTCCCGGACATCGCCGGGTAAACAGCACGGGGTAATTAAAAAATATAAATTTATAATTATTTTTCCTTTTACTTATTCAACTAAATGTAAAAGCATGTTAATTTTAATTTATTTAGGCATAGCAGCGCACGCCGGGTGTTAGCTACTTTCCTTTCAAATTTACCTTCTTCATATCATAGTAAATGTTATTCTCCCATCTCATTCGTATCCCACCTACTGAGCGTTACCATGGTTTTCCGACAATACGTTTCACTGCCCCTCCTACTTTCCCCATTCCTGTCATATATCCTGTACATCGCGGTCCATGGGACTGTCTAATTTCATTTGGTTTTCCATTAAGGTCGTGTATCTGTCATGTAGTCTTATTCTTTCACATGTCTGTTTGTCTCACTTTAGTCCAAAAATTACCCTAAGAACTTAATTCTCAAATATTCGCAACCTTTCCTCCTCCCGTGAAGTAAGAGGTCATGTTTCACATCCATATAATATAACTGGAAGAATAATCGTTTTATATATTCTTAGTTAAACGTTTTATTTGAGTAAAATTGATACATTAATGCATACATACATACATACATTAATACATACATATTTTCCCCTTTCTCCGCCATTTAATTCATATATATATATATATATATATATATATATTACGAAAAACGGTCGTCTACTACTATACAGTGTAATTAAATGTGATCTCAATCGGATATAGACTTATGGAAGTGGCTGCGTTAATATAATATTAGAACTTTTCATATCGGTGGAAAGGCTCAATGACTTAGTGATCTTGGAAAAATTTTCCACTCTTTTCCTCTGTCGAGTAAACTAAATAGTGATTGGTGGAGAATTTAAGCTCAATCCCCAGGGTTCTTTGCAAGATATAGCCTATTTGTTTTTAATCAAAACTCCACATGTCCTTCCATTCAATTTATTTCCGTATCGAACAGAGCATATTGCGTCATCTCGCAACTATAAGCTGCAGAATATTCTTCTTGCTGAGCTCACGAGATTTTCACGCTATATTCTGAAGATAACCTCCATGAAATATGAGTGGAAGTAGACTGTATGCGCAAGACTTTAAAAATTCTTGGACGCATTTCAATGTATCAATAAATATCGTCATAAGAGATTTGTTACATTTACGATTGATTTTACCCATGTGGTATTTGACTTACATAATTACTGCTCAGAAGAATATTTTAAAACATCTTAATCCAAATTTACAAATGTCAGGAAAACGTAAAACCCAAACGGTCCCCGATACCATATTGCCATCATCATTATCATCTTCCTTATCATTACCAACACCATCATCACCATCATCCTTCGTCGGTGTGGAAAGCAACGGGAAGCTACCACACCTACAATTCCCTAGTAAACCTGCAAGCATAGCATGAAAATGCTATGATTGCAGTGAAGGACCAGCCTTCGGGCAGAATTACTATGGATGGAATCCAAATTTAACGTGGATAAGTAAATTGTATAATTGAAAAGTAAGTTTGGAATTGACATACACTTTTATATTAGGCCTGCAGTAAGAAACACATCGATCCATTTACTTCAACGTGTATGTTTAGAAACGCTTAACTAAAACTTTCTTTTAAGCTGAGAACCAATATTACTTTTTTGCTCTATTAAAATTGCCTAGTTTATCAGTTCTTGATTTCGAAAAATTATGGACATAATTAACTAACTCACCGCCACTATAGAATACGGAGGTTCATAGCCGCGCGGATATAAGCTCTCCATATATCGGTATCCTTAGCTAATGTTTTTCAGTCATTCCCTGTATAATTTACCTCCCTCAAATCATGCTTAAAATTATACTCCCATTTGTTTTTTTAGCTTATACGCTAGATTCTTTCCTTCTGATTTTTTCCACAAGAAGATTTCATGACCCTCTTTCCTTCTCCATTCGTGCCACATGTCCTGCCCGTCGTATTCTAATTAAGTGTTCTTGTTACACATGGCTTCCCATAAGGACCATGTAGCTCACTTTCACTTAGTCTTCTCCATTCACCTGTCTTTTTGTCTCGCTTTGGTCCAAAAGAATTAAATTATTAAAAAATAATAAAATTAATTTCGCAAATACTTAAGTACAGTTTATTCCAGTTTATGTATTTTTATAATTTATAATTAAGCCTAAATCGCATTTACCAGGAAATAAGATGCACAAATTACCCAAAACACTACTGTGAAACATTACGTTGCTGCTTTATTTGCTACCCAGGCATTTTTTCAGTAATTCATGTGAATAAGCTAAATGAAATGTCAAATCAATTATGACATCATTGGTAGTCGTGAATAAGACAATGGACATGTGTTGAGTATCAGTATGCCCCAGCGTATGTTAAGATAATAAACAGTTACTTATTAGTATAAGAGAATATATGTATGCATTATTCCCTCGATATCCCTGATAGTTTTTTTTTCGTAGAAATTTTGTATCTCCGCGACTTATTTTCGGATGAACGAGGAAATGAAATCATGAACAAGTCACGTTATCTGATTGATTTATAGTTTTGAGAAAATTAAGTTGAATGTTTCCAGTTTGAGAAATATTCTATAAACTTGCAGAATATTCCCAATTGGAATCTCCATGGCTACGAATGAGGTTATCTACAGTGTGTATAGAAACAATAAAGACAGCGAATAGTATGTTGGGCTGGACGATAAACTGATCATTCATCAAGATGGAACCCATGTCCGGACACTCATGATTTGACTGATTGAGCGCTGCAATGTGTGAGAGATAAGTTTGATTTTTTTTTGTATCCTAATACATAGTTATACAATCCATTGCCCATCAGAATAAGGTGGATTGAGGAACTGCTATTTAACATTAGTGTACATGCGCTTCATCCCTTCAGAGTCTATGGATCGCATCCTACTTGGGTAGTTCATGTTGTGTACCAGTGGAATAACTTTTTTGACAGTATTAAGACATCTACCGGTATATAAGTATAGCAATACTGCTTCCAACAGTAGAGTTGCAACACGGTTGTATGCAGAATCGCTTTCCAACCCAAATACTATGCATCATTCGACGTTCGCAGTAATTGAGAGAAGATAAACCGGAAAGATGCAAATAGATATTTTATATCCATCTTAAGTTTTTCTATAATTTGTAACTCGTAAGAGTATATTTTATGCATTCTCAGATTTTAATGCACATACATCATGTGCATCATGTGAATACTGAATCAATTATTCTGCATTTTGTCCGGTATTAGATATCAAAACTAATAATGTTCGTCCATGCTCGGTTCAAACACCTACCTTTGAGAAGGGCGTGTTGAGACTGATCGAAGGGAGGATCCATCCACCAGTACTCGTCAAGTGATGTTAGCATTGGACACATTGTCATGCTAATGAGTATAGCAGGCGTGTCCAACCTTTTTTGGAAAAGGGCCACTGTCGTTAAGGTGAATTGGTTTGCGGGTCACATGATCCGATTTTTTAACGTATTAAATAGGATCTAAGATAAAATAATTAATTTAAATATAAAGTAGCAAATATAATTTTTTGTTAACCCTTAAATTGACAAAACACAAATTTCTTCTGTTAGTTAATTGAAAGAGGCGGACCGCAGTGAAAACGGAATCTTGTGCAACTGTTATTATTATGTATATTGCATAATTAGACACACATTTAAGTGGTTTCTTATTGTTCGTTTTCTTGTGATTTATTAAAAATATTAAATTAATTGAACCAACTGATGTATCCAAAAGGATACATTACGAATTTAAGGGTTAAAATATTACGGTAATCATAATCGTATATTAGTTCAAAGTAAAGTGATCCCACTACAGGCCTCAGGAGTCCCTTGGGGTAGTAGGAGGTTAAGGCTCCCACTTTTTCTGGACAGTAGGCACTTGATGTCAGCCGGGTTGTCAGCCCTGCGTGACGGGCACCTTTATCCTCAGAACAAGCATCTGGTACTCATTTCTGTTACAGGCTGAGTCGACCCCAGGACCATGGTGCCGCCAGAAGGTTTCGGTCGGTTTAAAGACCCTAGCCCCACCGGGATTCGAATCCTCGACCTTCCGGCTTGTAGCTCAGTGGTAACCACTACGCTACGGCGTGCCCCCTATATTAGTTAAAATATAAAAAAAATTAAATTCAATATTTTTCGTGTATAATATAATTCTAAAATCTAAATTTAACAATATAAATAAAGAATTATTAACCCTTGTATGTTTAATAATATTTTAGTTTAAATTGTAAATAAAGTTGCTATAGAGGAATTCCATATGTGACTGATAATTGATTGAAATTAGGGGTGTTACATACGTGATATGATAGAGGAAAAATGTGTGATTACGACTGTATACAAATATACAACTTCTGAAGAAAAACAATGCTATTTATTATCTATCAAAGTATGTGTGACTAACTGACATAAATGTCAACTCATCATGCTCAGCTGCATCATTTTCTGAAGTGTGATTCCTGATTCAATTTTCCAAAATACAAAACAAAAATCACAATTAAGACCGGAGTTATAACCTAATATGTGATGTGTAACTGACTGATTACATTCTGTGACTGACTGACATATCTGAATTCTATTAAGACTTTAATATTGTGGAGCGGCAAATATTATACAAATATTACAAATTAATATGTGGAGTTGCAAGTCTCCCATCGGGCGCCTCCCCAGGTGGCGGATAGGGGAATGCTCACCAGGTATTGCGAGTACTGGGGAAATAAAATACCCAGAGCGGACCAAAACTAACGCTGCTGCCTTGCTAAAGATACTGGACTATCAAAGGCTAGAGGAAAAAAACCTTGAACAAAAAATTACCCGTCCCTCAGGTTGGGAATTGATGCAACGGGCCAGCTCCTCGTTCATCATAAAAAGAAAAAATGCTAAAAAACCAATCATCATGTCTCGGAATTATGGGTGTACAAGAGGAGCCAGACATCATAGACATTATAGAAAAGAAAATATGTCTAAAGAATGCCAGAGCAATGATTGCGTAAAATTGTTATGGAATGGATCCCAATAGAAAGGAGGAAGACCGAAGAAAACTTGGATAGAAGGGGTACAAGCAGCTATGAATATCAGAGGATTGGAGGAAGATCAATGGATGGACAGAGAGGAATTGCGTTGGCTTTCGGAAGACAGCGGCAGCTGCCATAATACCGGATGATGATGATGATGACAAAATAATATGAAATTATAATAGATAAAAAGCGATAATATGGAGATGAATAATGAACTACACTCCTTTTAGCATGTTTAGGAAATGTACAATTTGATATGCTGTAAAAAAATAAAATAAATAGTGTAATTTATTTAACTTGCTTTCCATGTATCATTTTAAAGCTCACAAAATAAAGAAAATAATAACTTCTTAACAACAAATTACCTTCTCTATAGTTAAATATGCCTAATATGCGTATAATTTTATTACATCCATATTAACTGCTTACAATTTATCTGATGCTGTTATTAGATTGAAATACTGAAATAAAAAAATACCGATATGGAATTTGCAGTGTTAGTTCCAGAACACTAAAATTAACTTTCACACATCTCAAATTCAAAGACACAGAAATAACGAAAAAGTATAGTATACAAATTATTGTTGTTTTTATTTAAATCTGTAAAATGCTGTTACAATTCTTTCAAAACGACTGATTACAAATTACATTGCTGACACGAGTTCTATTTTCAAACTAATGAATTGAAACAAATCTCACAAAGCGCGAAGTCTTACTTTATGATTGACGTATCGGTTCCCACCTGGCGCACATAATACTACAGCGTTGTCATACGTATTTTCACTCTGTCGGTTTCCAATAATGCTTCACCCAATAATGATTTTCCTTTACACTACCGGTTATACTTAATCGCATATATTCTACGCCAATGGTATTTTTATACAAGTAACTTCATATGTTTTAAAACTGTTGTTGAAATCAACATGCAAGAATCTGTTTCCCATAGTGGAATGCAAGGATCTGTGGCAACCCCGAAATAATACGATACACATGGCATGTGAAAGGCCAAACTAGTTCAAGTACATGATCACCCACACTTGTTTTTAATTGCGTGCGGTACAGCACAATACTCTAGTGATTCACTTAATAACGTACATGTTGAAGAATCGCATAACGAGGAATTATTTAAATGCCGCTAATAAAAATATAATGATCTTTCACACGAAACTTGTAAATTTTTCGCACTGATTGTTCATTTGAAATTTGTGCATATTCTATGACATATGGCTTCAACATTTTCACATGGTGAATTCTGAGTTGCCGTGATAGCTGTCAGATGTTGAAATCGTTTTTTTTTAATCTCTTCCCTTCTTCTACCTCATTTTGTGTCACCTCATGAACTATTATTTATTTAGTTTTACTACTATGTGCCATGTGTCACATAGCACTAGAACATAGTAATTCTTCTGTACTTTTCTGTCACCTTCCATCTAGGTAAGAGCAGTTAATATTGAGAATGCTTATTGTTCCAATGAACTGCCTGGATATCATTTTGTTCTTTGTAGGTATAAAGGTAAAGGTAGACTGATCCCACTACAGGCCTCGGGAGGCCTTTGGGGTAGTAAGAGGTTAGGACTCACACTTTTTCTGGACAATCGGCACTTGATGCCGTGTTGTCAGATCTGCTTAACGACCGACTTTACCCCCAGAACAAGCATATGGTACTCATTTCAGTTTGAGGCTGAGTCGACCCCAGGGTCATAGTGCCACCAGAAGGTTTGGGTCAGTTTAAAAATCCTGACCCCACCAGGACTCGAATCCTCGACCTTCCGGTTTGTAGCGCAGGGTCTTAATCACTACGCTACGGCGTGCCCCTTTCTAGGTATAATTTTCTGAGAAATCAAGTACGGCTGTTTCATTTACTGCAACGTTTAGCAGATCATATTAAAATGCTTCCGCTGACTGCCTTTTAGCTCAAATGGACACAGAAACAGACCCTGTGATTATTTTATGGAACAGCTGAACCGGGCAGTCTACCAGATTTTCTAAACAATGTTTATGTTAATCCTCAACGGAATGCAGCAAGCAACTTACTGTGCCATGCGTATTAGCAATACAAATGAGGGGATGAAAAGTCAGTCAGTCACGGGACTCCAGTGGGAAAAATAATGACTTTAGAAGAAAATGATATCAATACGTTTTTGTTAGTCGTGTACCGATAACGTAGATTCCAAGACGAAATTTTAATTCATCAATTATTATGTTGTGTACAGTAATTTTTATGTTTTCTGTGACTGACTGACCACAGCTTACAGTTAACAATTATGGGACACATTTAGGGTTTCTAGAACATTAGAACACAATTAATATTATTACATTTACGACTAAGGAGGTCCAAAGTATGGTTTAACAAAAATGTTAGTGAAATAAAACGAATTAATACAACCGAATCATTAAAAAAAAATTGGTAAAATTCTGCGTATTTTTGCAATTTGGAATATTACTAGTTTTTTCCACTAATATTAGATTAAAATAATACACATTTGAAATCTTATCTTATAGAATCAGAAAATTTGAGCTTTAAAGAAATATATTACGTCATCAAAATTATTCCTGCGTCAATTTCAAAATATTCACCTCGATATGACATTTTCATGGAATCGCTCTATATTAAAATAATTAATTTATATATGTCAATACGACACCTGGCACTGCTTTTCACGAACAAAGCATCCAATATCTGGTTTGATTGATGTTGTAGCAACTTGAAGCGAACTCTCCAGAAGACTGTCGGTGATTCGCGTTCTCGTTGCGCACTTCATTTGTTTCATCCTGGAGAACACTTGTTCGCAAATGTGTGTGCTACCGAAAAGTGATGCGAAACGAAGTACATGTCTATTTATGCCCAGATAGTTTTCTCTTGGAATGTAGTTGCGATAGAATTGTAGAAAGGGGACATCGATAAATGTATTATTTAGGTCTGATGCACATTGCAATCAACGCAGATTCTCGGGGACCTGGTCTATTTTAATGGAGAAAGGGGAAGAAAACATATTGAAACTTATAACAGTCTCCTGAAATTCTACACCAACCGCGGGCCGCGGGCCGCGGGTTGGACACAATTTGTGTAGAGTGTTGTCCGTGAACAACTTCTACATTCATTCCATCTGCGACATTAGCAGAGATTGACTACCCACACCGAGTACAGTTTGCGCAGTAGTATTATTCCAGTATAAATCACAACTTTGGTGCTGTTCTCTGGTGAAACTGCACGACACTCGTGTATGGGTAGACGAAAGTCTGCGTGCACAGGTTATTAAATGTAACTAATAGTGCGAACGTATGAGCTCGAATAATTGGTTACCAGTTTATTGGGCCGTTTATTCTCTCAACTAGACGAACATGACCGATCTACCTATTTCTTCTCACAGTTTTCTTCCTACTCTATTGGTTATGGTTTCATTATGTTTTCGTCGGGGAATGCAGCTGCATAGCAATTGGTGAAAATGTGCAACACTACTTGAACACCAGGAACAAATCGATGTACTAGTAAAGGAGGGAGACCGTTCCATGACTTACATGGTCACCAGATCTTACACCTGTTGATTATTTTCAGCGGAGTGCGATGAAGGTTATGGTAAATTCTCTTTCTTTAACTTCAGAGGGGGGGCCTTTTAGCACGAACCCAAGCTTCGACTGAAAAAAGTGAGTACACAACCGCACTTACTTGACCATGTGCATAATCAAGAATTAAGTAACTCACTGGCACTATCGAAACCGTTGGTTCATGGCCTCGCGAACATAAGCTCTCATACATCCCTATCCTGAGCTAATGTTTTCCAAACATTCACCGTACAATCTACCTCCCTCAAATCATAATTAATGTTATTCTCACGCCTCATTCTTGATCTACCAACTGAGTGTTTGCCTCCGGTTTTCCTACAAGAAGCTTCCATGCACATCTTTCATTCCTCATTCGTGCCACATGTTCTGCCCATTGCAGTCTACGAGACATAACTGTTCTTATTATATCTGGCTTCCTATAAAGACCATGTAGTTCATTGTTATGTAGACTTCTGCATTCACCTGTCTGTTCATCTCTCTTTGATCCAAAATTCTTCCTCAGAACTTTATTCTCAAATACTAGTAATCTCCTTTCCTCCCTTAAAGTAAGTGTCCATGTTTCGCATCCATATAACTGGTAGAATAATAGTTCTATGTAATTTCAGTTAACGTTTTTTGAAAGAAGTTGGGACGTCAAGAGTCTCTGTAATACATAATAGCACGCATTTCCAGAATTGAGCATATGTTTAAATAAGTTATTCATGCGTTTCATTCCTATTTGTGATTTTTGTTCCTAGGTATTTGAATTCAGCCACTTCTTCAACATTTTCCTCATTTGTCATTAGCTGCCCATGTATTTCTATGTGTGACCATATATTCAGTTTTATTGATATTTACTTCCAGTCCTAATTTATTAGTGTTACTCAATAGTGTGTGCGCGTTGACCTTTAGTATCTACTTGCTATCGCCCAATAGTACTACATCATCAGCATAAACAAACAGCTTATTAATACCATTGAGTTGTAGGCCTTCTTCATCCTCTAAAGATTTGATGGCATGCTCTAGTACAAAATTAAACACTAGAGGAGATAGTGCATCTCCTTCCTTCAACCTATTCTGGATTTCAAAAGTTAAAACTTTGATTCCCATTTGTAATTTATTGCACGTTATGATGTTATTGTTGGGTTTCTTGTCGATAAGTGGAATGCAGAACTAATAGCATATATGCACATTTACCAAATTCCTAGGCCTCATGAATTTCCGAACATAGGGTTTCTCTTGAAAAATTAATAACTTATCGTCCGCCACATGCTTAACATTGTCGATATTATGATGATCTTGAAGAAGATTTCCGGGCTGTAGGCCGTGGTAGTGAGGCTTGTAGTTCCCCGACGTTTCGCCAGAGACTGCGTCTGGCATCCTCAAGGGTTGTCTTGAGACTGGCAATTCTGTCCGCTGTCTGTCTTATTTATACGTTCACCGCGATGTGTTCGTAAGTTGTATCTGCCTTCTGATTGGTCAGCGGTAGGGACTTCCATTGCTCCAATGAGATTGCTGTTTGATGGTCTAGTCGACTGTACGTTATATCTGTCTTCTGATTGGTCAGCGGTAGGGACTTCAATTGTTCCACTGAGATTGCTGTTTGATAGTCTAGTCGACTGTGCTTCTAGAGGTTTAAATTTTGCTTTTTTTAGAACCGGTATCCATACTTTGTTGACTTTTAATAATTCTTCTTTTCTGTTGAAACTGTTTTTATGTTTGAATATTTCGATGGCTTCTCGTTGTAAAGTCGTTGTAACGTCGGGGAACTACAAGCCTCACGACCACGGCCTACAGCCCGGAAATCTTCTTCAAGATCATCATAGCAACTCCGGCCGTGAAAGTCTACGAGAATACATTGTCGATATTGTTTCTCTACACTCTGTAGGCCTATGTGTATTCGATAAATAATTTCAGCCTCTATATTTTAAACGTAATGCGCCTCCAATTCCAGTTGCAGGATCAAGTTTAAACTTCACATGCTTTTTAATTTATATAATATTTCAGAACATGAAAGATTGTCCCTAAGAAAATTTAAAACTTTGACAACAAATATAAAATTGTATTCACGTAGACTTTCACGGCCGGAGTTGCTATGATGATCTTGAAGAAGATTTTCAGGCTGTAGGCCGTGGTCGTGAGGCTTGTAGTTCTACAAGCCTCACGACCACGGCCTACAGCCTGAAAATCTTCTTCAAGATCATCATAAATATAAAATTATTTGTAATCAGATTTTTTTGCTCTTACAGCTGTATGTATATTAAAATTTTAATATTCAAACCAATGAAGAATATACATTCTTATTTACCGACTGACTTGCTTGCTTACACCTTAAATTCACAATCTATAAAAATCATTCTTTATTAACCCATTCGCTTCAGGTTTAAATGCTCAACACATTTCCCCAGAAACCGGATTTAAGTTACCGTAAGTTATATTGTCTATTTTTAGACATGAAAAACAAGCAAAATATAACGGTACGTGAGATCACAATAAGGTTGAAGACCAAAACACAATCCTCTACTATTCATAAATGTTAACAAAAGATTACCCAGCCAAGGGATGTACAAAATATTGTAAAATATATAACAGCAGAGTTAAGCGAGTGTACCTCGTCTTCTGAGTTGAAGGCTATTTAACTGCCGGCGAGTCTATCTCGTCTTTTGAGGCAAATGGGTTAACAACGCTATGAATTAGAAATGTAAATATGATAATTAAATCATTATAACCAGGTTATTAAAACAATTATAATAAAATATTACACAAACTAAGTGTTGATATTGATCAAAACAAAATTTATACGCGGTAAGGCTTTCCGAATATTACTCTTCCTGTCATGCGTGGACATTCCTAATTGTGTTTTGCCTAATGGTTTTCCAATAAAAAATGAAAACATTTATATTGTTACCTATTCGAACTCCATATCTGCCCTTCTCAATCTCCTGGAGTTGATAATACTGACTTTATTATATATAATACTAACTTGATGTACATATATATACGTCCACCGCTGTGGTCTCGGGGTAGCGTGCTGCCTAGTCATGCAGCGGGCCCGGGTTCGATTCTCGGTCGGGACAAGCTCCTGGGTGTGCTTTTTTTTTGGGAGGGGTTTTTCCTCACGTGTAAGACAAATTTCAGGAAGCTTAGGGCCCAACGGTCCCAGAAAATCATCCGGCCACCATCATCCTTATCCTTATCATTATCATCATCCTTCACCGGTGTGGAAAGCAACTGGAAGCTACCACCCCTATAATTCCCTAGTAAAGCTGCAAAGCATAGCATGAAAATGCTATAATTGCAGTGAAAAACCTGCCCTCGGGCAGAATAACTGTGGATGGAGATATACACATTTTGACTATACCACCAGGTTGTCTTACATTTCTGGCTTTCTCTCCTGGCATTGGCAGAATATTAGAGCGCCTAGAAGTTAAATTACAAAAACTATATGATTTAAGAAGTTTCTCATTTTGAAACTTTCTCCTTCCTCTTATCTCGTGGCTCCGTATATTCGTTTTTGGATCATAATTTCGAATATATCTACTTTTAGGTTTTCTTGTAACACACAGAGTTCCACGGATAATATCCTTGCATAGGCTCTTAATCTTTTGTACCTCTACTCTAATAATTTTTCCCGACTATTTAACTCATGCCCCAAATGGGAGTCAATAACCAATCACATTTCAATGATTATTGATTTACAACCAATCACAGTCGTATTTCACCTCGATTTTATCACTTTAAAATCGAGCTCCTCCTTTTTGACATTCTGAATAGGTCATAGCTTTATGTTGCAGTGACTGCATGTGGCTACCAGAATGTACATATAGTGCACGAATGTTAACACACGGTGCTTGTGGGATATAATATAAAAACATTTGTAGCAATTGATTATACCACACAAAAAAAAGGACCACTGTTTGCACTATCATAAACAAATTATTTCCCAGGAAATAACGTTGCAGAAAAATATAATTGACATATTTACATCCTAGGACATCAGAAATTAATTAATACCTATAATTTTGGTTATAAATTTCTCCACTAGGGTGCATTCTTACAATATTGCGAACCTTTGGAAATAAATAATATGATCTGGTTGCAGTGATGAACAAATGAAGCGTAACAATAGTTTCTCATCGTTTTCAAACATCGCCGTTTACATTAAATATATAAATATTTTAAAATAACTGTAGTCAAATAATGATTTGTGAGTAAACGACTTAATTTTATTCGTTAAATAGTCCTAACAAATGCCACTCTTGATTTCCACATTCTCTAGATAAAATTGGAAATCACTCGCGGCATTACTTATGATAAAATGTATTACTCTTCCTAGTCAGCTATTCTTAATACGAAGTTTCGAAACAAGTTTTTAAAGGATAAATTAGTCAACCCCATGCCATATCTGCAATCTGGAGGACGATCACCTCAACTTATTGTCTATAAGTCCAAACACGTTGTCAAAGTAGGGCTAACTTTTATGTTGGAGGAATTCGTGCATGTTTAAGTTACTTATTTCAATTCCTGATATTGTTCCTTTTTTGTATCTACTTCGCTATATTTACCTTCACAGATTAAATGTTAAAGTTTCAAAGTAATGTTTTTGTGTTATTCCAGTTAAATAAAAACTAAAATACGATGTGGCCTAATAATTATAAAGTAAAAAGAAGATAAAATATTTTTAAAAGCATTCTCATGTTATATACTCAGACCTTTGAACGAATATTAATTACATTTATAAAACATGCAATTCATCCCGTTGCACTTCTTCTCGCAAGTCAGATTTGATTTTTCACAACAAATCCATACTGCATCCTCCCTCTTTGTGAGAATGCGATCATCCCATTATCTATCACGAGATGTGTGTAATTCAGTGAAACGTAAAATATAATATCCACGTTGGTGGGAATACTAGATCAACTGGGCGTGTATATTTCATAGGCATCTAGTGATTGCATTATGTCCTGCAAATTTCTAAGTATGAATTCATCAGGATCTTTTGTCATAACTAATAAATTTGACAAAATATTTATATGACATATATATATATGATATGAAAAGAAAAATGAATGCTCGAGTCGGGATTTGAACCCGAGTTCCTAAACTCTGTACGTTATCCCGACTGAAGCATTCATTTTTTTTTTTTCATATTTGCCTTCATTCCCAAATGTCAAAGATATATTTATAAATTTATAACATCTATATATACAAGCGTTACTGCTATAAAGTAAATATTCTCTTTAAAAATTTGCTTACCTGTTTTGGTGGCCGTTAGATGGTAGTTGGAACATCTTCCCGCTACCTCTTGTGTGAATTGAGAATAATATATATATATATATATATATGCCTATATAAGAAAAATGTATGTTTGTGTTGGAATACTTGAGTAGCTCAGTTGGTTAGAGCGCTGAACGTACAGAGTTTAGAGACTCGGGTTAAAAATCTCGACTCAAGCATTCATTTTTCTTTTCATATCACATTTGCCTTCATTGCCAAATGTCAAAAAATATATATAACACGATTTATATAATTTTGTGTGTCTGCTGCATATTATTAGAATGAAATGAACTCTAAAATTAATTTAACTACAAAATATAATAGAATGCAAACCTAGGTAGACTTTAAATGAATTTAATTCATTTATTATTTTAGTTTAAATGTTTTTAACAACTTAACCTTGTTTTGAAAGTTGCTCATATTGTTACAATCATTTGCAGGTTGCAATGTCTGTGTTAAATTGATTGAAAGTGAGATGCAGTTCTGCAGGGATTTGGAAACGAATTGGCAGAACACTTTAAATTCTTCCAACGTATAAAATTGTATTCCACACTATGATGTATTTTAATTATTAAAAAAAGATTAGTACGTACGTATTCAGGAAGAGTCCTCCGTATAAATGCTGAGTTAATGGACAAACTGTGTTCGACATAGGGTCGTTATTGCAGAAACTGTTATAAGCCCTTTATATTATGGTAGGAACTTATATGTAGACTTTACACTACCAAAAGAAATATCAGAGAACGTAATGAAGCTGTCAAAGAATTAATATCGAGTAAATAGAAACATACGAGCAAATATCAATAATCTGTTCATGGAAAACAGCGAATTACGTCAAACTGGTTAAGGAGGATGCTATATTGGAATATCATTTAGATTTGTAAAGTAGTAAAGGTTTGTAATTTTAATTTTATTTTATAGTATGCGCACAAGTATTTTCACTGTTTTTTTTAGTAAGTCGATGTTGCAGTTCCATGAATATTTGGAGAGTCAACATAAAGAAACAAAAATATTGATCAAGTCTTCCTAGTCGTAAGACACTGGAATGAGAGGTTTACCAATCATGAAATTTATATTAATGCGATAAGAATTATGTCTAAAAAATTGTCTGATTTCTTGGCTTGCATAATTCTTGGATATACACGAGGCATTGTTCACGCGGTGCATGGAAATATACGTGTTTTAAATTGACATGGGGGTGAAAAATCGCTTAAGTTGCTGAGTAATGGGTGTAAGTTTCTACCTAAGGTAAAAATAAAGTACTTCTAATGATTCTACGTACAGGCGGAACAGTCGCTAGGAAGACTTGCATAATTGAAATGTGTGTTATTTCATATATTTGTGTAGTGACAAATTGCTAGTTTTGTGGTAAATATAAATGCACTATAGGACTAAATATTGCTTTATAATTTATTTTGAAATGTCTAGTAGCCTATTTATTATAAAATATTAACTTGGGTAAATTTCTGGACAAAACGCGGAAAATAACAACACTCATTCATGAATAAATACATGTTATCAAAATGCAATACCATTAATTCATAATAATTAGGCCTATACATAACTTAATTGATGTATAATATTATTGTATTATTCTGTAATTGTAATATTATTGTGTTTTCTTTATGTAATTGTAATATTATTGTTTATTTTTGTTTTTCTTTATACTGTAACGGACTGTTAACAGCACGTACGGCTTACTGCCCGTGCGACCCCATATTTGCAAATAATATTGTAATTAACTTACTTTTAGTATAATAAAGTCCTTCTACTACTACTGCTACTACTACTACTACTATAAAATACTGTTGAAATAAAATGTTGAGTAGCCTAATAATTTCTATTCGTTAATGTACAGGGTGCTCTAAAATTTCCCTTACAAACTTCTAGGACTTTTAGAGGTGATTGAGTTGACAATATTTAGAATTGCAAACCATGTCCGGAAACTTTACCGTTTCCGTGCTACAGCAGTTTGAAAACAAGCATTGCCTGAACGTACGTCACCTGTCTCAATAAGTAACAGCTTTGCGATTCGTTTGCCTGCAGAGTTACATGATGAGGGACCCTTATGTCGGATCACGTGATACTGACGTTTATCCTACCTCTCGGACTGGTTCGAGTCTCATTCACGTATCTTTCAGTGTTAGAGCAACATGGTTGAGTACACTTTTGCTGAATACAGCGACATGATTCTCTGTATGGCGAAGCTCGAGGCAATGGAAGAGCTGTAGTCGACTTTATCAAGATCGTTTTCCACAACGTTCTCTGAATATACTTGTTATTCTCCGTGAATGAAAATAATAATATTCAAAGCATACAAAATATTCTAAAATATACCTAATCAGTAATTACAACTTAAAATAGTTTATTACATATGGGTGATGCATTTGAGTTATGCTTCAGGCGATTCTCATCCAACAAAATGGCTGAAAGAATCGAGCCTTCTGTTGCTGTGTCATCTCCCTGTCAAAAATGACAGTAATTGTGGAACGAATGGCGGAAGGATATTGCTTCTACAACGTACGTCGGTTTCCTTAACCAATGAAAATCGAGTAGGTTACACGGTTTTGCTTCAAGAGCGGACAGGGTATAGTGATTATGTACTCAGTTCACGAAAGAGCCATGTCTAGGCAGACAAAAATCCTCATGCCGCGCATGTCCAGGGATTCCAACACAGATTTTTCAATTAATGTATGGGTAGGTATTCTGTATGGCCATGTGATTGGACCGTACAATACTTCCATCCAGGCTAACAGGTCCCATCCACTTGACTTCCTACAACAGGTATTGGGTGTGTTGTTGGATACTGTGGCCTTGAACGTCCGTCATGTCATTTGATTTCAGCATGACGGCGCACCCCCTCACTTTTCACTTCATGTTCGGGAATATCAGAACCGACGATTCGAACAAAGATGAATAGGCCGAGGTGGTCCAATTTCATGGCCTCCACGATCACCGGATTTGACTCCATTGGACTTTTTCCTCTGGAGTCGTATGAACAGTTTGGTTTATGACACTCCTGTAGAGACATAAGATGATCTGGTGGCACGAGTTGTGGTCGCTGCAGGAGAGATTGCAGATACGCCAGGTGTGATAGAGCGGGTTTACCAAAACATCATTCGTAGGTATAATCTGTACAACGAAGTTGCTGGTCGCCACATCGAACCGCACTTGTAGTGGATCTGAATGTTAACCATGATTTCAAAAGGACAAAAGAGTTTAAGTTTAACTTAAACAAAAGTGTTTGTGAAAAATGATTCAGTCTCCATTTTGTTTCTTTGGTTATTAATGAGTTGAATTGTGAACAATTGATGTACTGTGTCACGCCTCATAATAAATTACTTGTAAAAGTGGTCGCGTTAAAAACATGTTTTCATACGGCTGTAGCTCGGAAACGGTAATTTTCCGGACATGGTTTCCAATTCTAAATATTATCAACCCAGTCCCCCTTACAAGTCCTACAAGTTTGTAAGCGGAATTTTAGAGCACTCTGTATAATATATTACATATTTTTAAAAATAATGTTCAAGCACGTTGCGGGGCCAGTCATCGAAAAGTAACCCAATTTTACAATTTTTTTAAATATAATAAAATAAGTTGCAAGTAAAAAAATGGAATTGTCCATATAGCTTTAATGAGTATTTTCACTTAATTATAACAAAATGAATTAAATTCAATAATGACATTTGTGGATATAGGCCCTAATCCATTTAGTTATTTTACTTGTAAAATTGCAAAACCAAGTTTACCGTGGTTTATACATATGCTTTGTTAATGTGTGTGACATTACTTTAATGCGAATATTAATATACGTGACTCTGTCATTCTCCAATTTCCGGTCTTTTTTTTTTTAATTCTAAAGTAATAAATCCGAGATATAGTGAGAAATAAATAATAATGACGTCACTTTTATATCTACGTAGAAATTAACATTATTTTGTTCGTAACATTAAGTATTCTAAAAATATCCATCCACGGTAATTCTGTCCAAAGGCAGGTCTTTCACTGCAATCATAGCATTGTCATGTTATGCTTTGCAGCTTTTGTAGGGAATTATAGGTGAGGTAGCTTCCCGTTGCTTTCCACACCAGTGAAGGATGATGATGGCCGGATGATTTTCGGGAACCGTTGGGCCCTAATCTTCCTGACATTTGTTTACAGGTGAGGAAAAACCCCGAAAAAAACCTCGCCCAGGATCCTGTCCCGACCGGGAATCGAACCCGTGCCCGCTGCGTGATAAGTCAGCACGCTACCTCAAGACCACAGCGGTGGACTTTAAAACTATAATAATCAGTTTATATATTTCTTCTTTATTGTATTGTATTGTAAGCCTATGTTTTCCCTTTACAGAGATTTAGGCGCTCTCCTCCTACAGGGAAGAATTTGAACCATACTAATTTAGTTACACTTGTTTTCATATTGATGTCATTTTGAGTGGTCCGTGGTCAGCGTTACGCCTCATACTGACATCTAGGAAACCAAGGTAGTACTAGGACGGGAAAATTCGGTAAATTTTGCTTAGAGGCATTTTCATTCAGGCTTAAAGATTTTTTATGAGCCTGAAAATCTTCAGACTCGGCACCCACGGCTTAAAGTCCCTCCCGGAGAACTTGCTCCTTGGATTTTTCCGTCCTAAAAAATCGATCGACCAGGGCCGGGTTTGAACCCACGACCCTCGGGACCAGGGAATACTTCAGGGAACCCATGCCAAAGCCTCAAACATAGGGAAATATTCCTAGTAAAACGGAATGTTAGGACTTTATACAATATTGGGGCGCTAGAGGTATTAGTGCGGGAAGTAGAGAAATCACCCTTGGATATAGTCGCTTTACAGGAAGTTAGATGGCCAGGAGAAGGTAGTCAGGAATCAGAAAGCTTTCCATTATACTACGGGGGTGCAGAAAGACCTGAATTTGGAACGGGTTTTTAGTCCGAAGAAGGATCCTGTCCGCTATCAGAGATATTGAGTTTGTCATACATAATTCTAAAGGCTAAATGACATGATTTTGTAATCGTAAATGTACATGCTCACGCAGAAGATAAATATGACAAGATAAAGAATGAGTTCTATGAATAATTAGAATGCGTATTTGATAGCTTTTCACGATATAATATGTAAATAGTCTTACAAGATTTAAATCCAAAGTGGGACGGGAAGATATATTGAGGCCAGCATAGGCAAATTCAGTCCTCAAAATGATAGTAACGACAATGGAGTTAGATTAGTCAAATTTGCCACATCATGTAATCTTATTTTTAAGAGCACAACATTCCAGCATAAGGATATTCATAAATACACCTTGACAATTCAGATGGCGAAACTCGAAACCAGATAGATCATTTATTAGTTGACAACGCGGGCACAGTAGCATCATCGATGTTAGATCAGTTAGAGGGACAGACTGCAATTCGGATCATCATCTGGTCAGGGTGAAAATCAGACAGCGGCTATCAGCTTATGAGAGGAAAAAAACGCTAAAGATGATTCTGAAAAAATTGATTTAAAAAACTTGAAAAATGATGAAATGCGGCAAGAATACCAAATCAAAATTGCTAATAGATTAGAAGTACTGGGATCTTCAGGCGACAATGTGGCAAACGAAGAAGAAACTGATATAAATAAAGAATGGGAAGCTTTAAGAGATACTATTAAATTGTCGGCATCAGAAATCATTGGTTATTTTAAAAAGAAGCAAAACAAGAAACGGTTTGACGAGGAATGTACCGACATTGTAAAGTGAAGAAAGCTAGCATAAATGAAATGATTACACGAGCCAAATGAGGTATATTTAGATCAAGTGGGTAGTATTAGACGGAAAATCACAAGATTAATAAAGTTTAAAAAGAAGAAATTTTTGAGAGAGAAGATTAATGATCTAGAAATGAATGCAAAAATAGGAACATTCGAGAATTATAACTGGGAATTAGGATAGAGTAGAAAGGGTTTCAGGCTAGAACATACATAATTCGGAATCAAAATGAGGATGCGATTCCAGGAGTATATTAAATAGATGGAAAGGTTACTATAATCAGCTATTAAAAGTACATACAGAACATGATATTAAAGAGGATAATTTACAGACAGCAGAAATGCTAGTCGCAGAACCAAGTGTTTTATAGTTTCAAATAGCGATAGAAAAATAAATTATATGTAAGGCATCAGGTTCAGGTGGGATCCAAACACAACTGATAAAATTAAGGGGAGAAAAATTGATGGACAGGATACGCCAGTTGCTTAGCATAGTTTCGGAAAAAGAAGCTCTTCCAGATGAATGGAAAGAATCGATTATCGTACCAATTACTAAGAAAGGAGATAAAAATGACTGCAACTACTACAGAGGTATCTCATTACTCTCAACTTCGTTCCTCTGTTTGAGCCTTTGGGATGGGTTCCCGGAAGTATTCCCCGCCCAGAGAACCGAATGGGGGACTATTTGATCTCCGGAAAATTTTACCCCACTGGAACCCATGTCCGCATTTCTTGACGGTTGTATTTTTTTACGGTAAAAGATTGTACAAAATTTTAACAAATATGTTAGTAAGCATACTTACTCCTTATATTGATAACAATCTAGGAGATCATCAATGTGAATTTAAAAGAAACAGGTCTACAACAGATCAGATATTTAGTATAAGAGATGGAAATACAATGGTTACTGTACATCAACTACACGTAGATAAATCTCTATAAATTATAAATTGATCGTTGCAAATAATGCTTTCCTTGAATTTTCAACCGTAATGCGTCGTGCGTTCCGTGGCTCTGCGCCAAGGTCTTAGAAAGTTTGGCCATGGTGTAGGACTCTAATATTTCAATGTATTAACTGCATTAATGGAATAAATTCTATCTCAGAGAGATCTTACTAAAATACATGTACCGGATTTAGTTGTATATTTATAGTCAAATTCCTAAATAACGGGGAATTGAATTATGGACACAATTTTTAATCAACGTTATATGCTATATATATTTTTGTAATTACAAGTAAAGAGGGTATATTGGATTTATTACAGGTATATGTGGCTGTTAATTAATGAGAAATATTCATGTTTAGCTGGCAGTAAATAATTTAATGCATTATTTTGTTTGAACTGTTTATTATTCGGAATTATTTGCCATATTACAGAATAGAGAAACTTACATGTTGGCTTCCGTTGGCAGAAATATGAGTATGAAATTTCTTAAAATGTTCATCATTTATATACTATGCTGTTATGATATATTTATAGAAGCGTATTTAGAATAATAAATCCCCTTTATTATTTATAAGCTGAACATTTCGCAATAGGGTTAGTCCTGGTGGACTAGAAGTTACTACGCTCGACTCTGGTGCCAAGCTTTTTGGTTTCAACCTTGGAAAATGTTGGTGGATGTTTCATGGGATAAAAACCCTGAGCATGGGTTCCTTTGGAATGGAAATAAAGCCGTGGGTCCTGTATCGTAGATTAACGGCATGGGAAAGAACCTCAAACCTGAAAAAAGAGGCATCTGAGCAAAATGCGTGGGCCCTTTAACTCCCAGATTTGAATTGCAATGCTAATAATTGTACTGACTTTAACTGTTAAAGCGCGCTCTTAAATAAAATAATAGTGCACAGTTTTGCAAATAAAGTTGTTATAAAGTGTAATATGCATTTTCATTGTTCAACTGGGATAACTGCTGTGACCACCGCACGCCACTCATTCTGAATATTGTTTAACCACATGTGATCGATTAATGTCATATTTGGGAGAGGATTTAAATGACATAGTCTTCAGAATGATGACATGAATTCAAGGGAACTTACACTGAGCAACAAAAAAACATTTTTTTTTGTCTCAGAAAGAAAAATATGTGATTCTGGTAGTATTTTTTCTCCTGAACTCAAATACGATATCGGTTTTTCTCCATCACGCAAAGTTTCCGAGAGACAGGTTTTCATAATTTCAAACACTTTAATATTTTCTACATTCGTAACTGCACAATATTCGAACATTCGGACTCACCTAGAAAGTAAGAAATGACGATTTTCAGCTATAATCCGCCTGTGGAGCATCTCTCTTGGTGGTCCAACAATAAACGGTCAGCATATTAGGATTCCATTTGCCTTGTTATCTCTTTTCCATAGCTGAAATCTCCTGATGAAAGTGTTCCCAGTGCTCATCGCTCAATGGACAAATAGACGAAAAAACGTTGATTAAAAAAATAATTATTTAAATCCATTAATTGAAATTGAAATAAAAAACTATGGGTGATGGAGATAGTACGAATACATATTTGAAAACATGATAAAAAACTGCATTAAGTACAATTATTGGTTCTCATGATACAAAAATCATGTTGACCAGAGTTATCTATAAATTGGGATGTAATGGTTCACATCAAGTTCAGTTAAAACAAAAATTTGAAAGCAGGCGTGATTATTATGCAAATATATTCCAGTCATCTTGAGTACATCCCCAATGTATTAGTAACAAGAATAAAGACCTCGTTATTTAGGAAAATCCATTATCTATCATCATCATCTTGCTATTGCAGACAGATGAGAATGCAATTTATTCATGATTACAGTTGATGTTAGTAATGAAGAAATCGATTATATCAACAGTCAAATACAAACTTTACAAGAAACAATAATATCAACAGCAGATGATGATTTGTCTACAAAACACACATTGCTGATGACAGTGGTGGATCCAGAGAACATCACACACACACACATGTAATTGGAAGTGCAGGATCACCCTTTATGTACCCATACACGTTCTCCGCTCGGCCAGCCAAGTGGACACTCAGTTTGACCTGTGTGCCCACTCGGCAGCCGAGAGAAATTTTCGGCTGTTATAGGGACTTAATTACCCTCTCCATCCCACAGATATTTATTCATCGTTGGATGAGTGAAAATCCTGCCGCCAGTCGCAACTAGCCGTAGATTGGGAGACAAATATCCAGTGGTCGGACATTAGCAAGCCTTAAAACTGGTCATAGTAGATGTTGTAAGTTGATGTTCTAGATCGCCAAGAGGAAAACCGCAGCCGCCACGGCCGCCGCAAATCCCCGAAGGGAAAAGATCGGGAGGACTGCTGACTAAATCAGAAACGGCTCCTTTCAGGTTAAGCTGATCTGTTGCGAAATGAGATTCTACATTTGCAAATGTACCTACACGTACTTTAACGGTTTGTCAAAACCCAAAATAGTAAATAAAAACTGGTTATTCATTTCGGCTTTTCTATATTCCACGCCAGAGTAATATTATTCAAATCCCTGTTTTATTTATCCTATTGAATAAAAAATAATAAGAACTGGCAAAAGATAAATTGTTCAAGAAAACAGAAAACCTACAACGTTCACAAATCGAATAGGATTAATTGTATATTTTCCCAAGATAGGCATAGAAAATACTAATGATGTAAACACTAGTTGGAGATACTTGTAACCCTAAAAAATCAGCTTAAATAGCAGGTGTCGTTCTGGAACTTATTAATCGATTCAAAATATTCCTAAAATTTATTTCCAGCGGACGTAAGATAAACATGCAACAGTTTTCTTCTTATGCTCTTGATTTTGAAAGACTCTATACTGATTTTTATCCACGGCATTCTATGTTTTCTCCAGATAAAAAAATAATGCACGGCCTACTGTCGTTCAACATGTCCTATTACGCAAAGGTATTTTATCATAAGAAACAGCCGAAATCCGCAATAAGCGCTTTCGTTTAAACAGAATTTTGCCAGGAAATTCTAACTAGAAAAATGCAACTTGGACATAATAAACTATTTATGACTTCAGATTCATTAATGAGACATGAGACCGAGGCCAAAGAAAACCAGCAAATCATTATTATAACTAAACTCCATGGCGCGACGGTCTTAAAATACCCTTGGCCTACCAGCAGGCTGTTGGCCTCACATCTACATGTGTTACGATCATCCTGCTACTATAGGGGTGACATGTGATCAACATGATTGATCCCCCAGCCGTTATAGCTGGTTTTCTCAGCCTCGAGCCGCTAATTATTTTAGCTACAAAAATGTATCTCCATGTTGGGTGGGCATCGGTCCCATACTGGCCGAAATTCGATGAGGAAATTCCTTCCCCCATGGAGACTCGAAACAGCGCAAGTCCCGTAGTTCTGCGCCAAAGCATCTTACCTTAACCACTCGGCTATGGTGCGGGACAAATCATTATTATAACAAACTTTAAATATGTTGTTTCAAGCGAAGAAGGAATAAGGCAGGCTCCTCATAATCAAAATAAAGATGATGATGATGTTGTGATGATGATGAAGATGATGACTACGATGATGATGACGATGAATATGCGTTCTCAATTGAAACAAACTGCTCAGAATTTTACATGGTACTTTATTATAAAAATAATGAGTCCAAAAATCTTTTCATAAATTGTTTTATTTGATTTTACAAAGTGTCTAAATATTTTTTATCTCTTCCCATGGAAGCCATGCTCAAGTTCTTAAGCCATTAAAAATCCATCGGAACTGATCAGGAATCTGAGATCTAGAAGCAAGCATGGTAACATCTAGTCCCCTAGGATCTTATGAAAAACTACGCTGTCATTATATATGTACGTAGACCCTACTAGTTGTATACCAATAACAATATATTTTCTATAAAACATACTTTATGAAGTTTAAATAATAATAATAATAATAATAATAATAATAATAATAATAATAATAATAATAATAATAATAATAATAATAATAATAATAAACCTCTTTCCGTTTGTCATTTAAAATATTCGAAAACGTGTTTAGGGCAATGGAATATTTTTCATGTTAGGTCTGTAATAATAATAATAAAATAATAATAACAATATAATGATAATAGTAGTAATAGTAATAATAATAGTAGTACTAATAGTAATATTAATAGTAATAATAATAGTAATAAAAATAGTAATAGCATTAATAACAAATAATAATTTATTTTATTTTATCTAATGGCATTCGAACATTGAGATATCATTTGTTCATCTGATTCATAATCATAGTTCTGGCTTCCCAATATTTTCCGGTCTCAGTTGTACTACGAAGAGCCGGGCAGCGCATTAAGTGTTCCCTGTCCATATCTTCATCCAGATTACAGAGATTCCAGGTGGGCGCTTGAAGTATTCCAAAGCGAGACAGGTGTTTGGCAAGAATATCGTGTCAAGTTTTTAGACGGAACTCCGCAACAGCTTCTTGTCTTGGCCGGTCAGGTATGTTACATATGGAGATCTTCCAGGGCTCTGTTGCATTGTTTGTTTCTAACCTCATGAGATATTGTTTCTTCATCTGCTTCTTTATGTAGATAATAATAATAATAATAATAATAATAATAATAATAATAATAATAATTAATAATAATAATAATAATAATAATAGTAATAGTAGTAGTGTCCACCGTTGTGGTCTCGACGTAGCGTGCTGCCTTATCACGCAGCGGGCCCGGGTTCGATCCCCGGTCGGAGCAGTTTTTCTGGGTGAGGTTTTTATCGGGGTTTTTCCTCACCTGTAAGACAAATGTCAGGAAAAATTTAAGGCCCAAACGGTCCCCGAAATCATATGGTCATCATCATCATCATCATCCTTATCATTATCATCATCATCATCCTTCACCGGGGTGGAAAGCAACGGGAAGCTACCACACCTACAATTCCCTAGTAAAGCTGCAAGCATAGCATGCAAATGCTATGATTGCAGTGAAGGACCTGCCTTCGGGCAGAATTACTATGGATGGAATAATAGTAGTAGTAGTAGTAGTAGTAATATGGTTGTTGCTTATCCCAGGTTCTTTTTAACCATGTCCATGAGGTAAATAATAATAATAATAATAATAATAATAATAATAATAATAATAATAATCTTATTTATGTACAGATTTTTAACTTTTACACATCTGTCTGTACCTAAAGTTTTATTTTCCTTCTCCACTCCTCTCTATCCATCCCCTCCCTGTCCTCCAGTCCTCTTGTTCTCATTCCAGTTCTTATTTCTTGCATCCACGAGTTACGAGGTCTTCATTTCCTTCTTCTTCCAGGTGGACACCATTCCTGGGTAAACTTCCTTCTTGCATTCGTCGCATGTGCCCGTACCAATGTAATTGCTTGTATCTTATATAATCTACTATTAAATATCTAATATTCCTTTTTTTCTCGTATGACAGTATTTTTTTTTCTAATTTTAAACATCTTGCTGCTTTCCTCATCATAATTAATAATAATAATAAATAATAATAATGATAACAATAACATAAATCGCACTTTTTCTCATATTATAGACCTATTGATAAGTCGCGAATTTAGAAGAGAAGGGTTCTATCTAAAATTTTCATTTTTCTTGTTCTTCATATTAAATATTCTTTGTAGTCATTTCTATACCAAATATAAATGTTTTATCAACTATATTTACAATATGTGAGTATTCTACGTATCGTCGCTTAAGAAACAATACCGCATAACTAACAAAATGAACATTTTACACGAGAAACAAAAAACTGTTTACTTTTCCCCTTAGTACATATGAATTGAAACCATTTTATCTGTAAGTTTGCAAGGTCATGGTACAAAATTGCATCCCAATCTATGTTAGAACTGATCGCACTTCTTCCGTGATGCTAACAGTATAAAAATGTCAATTTCACCAAAATGGCAGTTACGCGGTATTGTTTCTTAAGCGACGATATGAATCTCTACTACACACTGTATTTGGTTCCTACTTTAAATTAATTCATTCATAGTGTTCTGCTCAAGAGCAGGTCTTTCACTGCAAACTCAGCATTCTCCACTCTTTCCTTATCTCAGCTTTCCTTTTTGAATCTGCATACAAACCATTTATTTTAATATTGTCTATCATCTGATGTCTTTTTCTGCCTCTTTCTTTCCGTTGACCATTCCTTCTAGAGCATCTTTCAGCAGGCAGTTTCTTCTTAGCCAGTGGCCAATCCAATTTATTTTCCTCTTTTTTATGAGTTCCAGCATTGTTCTTCTTTCACCCACTCTGTCTAACACATCTTTATTTCTTACTTTGTCTGTCCATTTTATACGTTCCATTCTTCTCCATAACCACATCTCAAAAGCTTCCAGTCGCTTTTCCTCATTCTCTCGTAATGTCCAATTCTCTGCACCATACAATGCTACACTCCACACAAAGCACTTCACTAGCCTCTTCTTTACAACTTTAAATAGCTTTAAAAAAACATTAAATAGCTCTCCAAAATAATTAAATACTATTTAACGCTTGCCCTTAATGGAAGTCAATGACCCAATCACGTTTTAATGAATTTTGTTTTACAACCAATCACAATCGCGTTTCACCTCGAATTTACGTACATAAGTTTATCATATTAAATAACATTCTTTTTAACATTCTGAATAGGTCTGGGCATTATTTTGTATGTATTAAGACGGAAGAATGATAGAATGCAAGTGGTTCCCAGATAGTGTCAGAATGCAAGCAGATACCACTTGCGAGATATAATAGGGGAAAAAAATGTAGCAATTGATTATAACATAATAAAAAGAAACCACTGTTTGCACATTCTTAAACGTATTATTCCCCAGGTGTTAACGTTTCAGAAAAATATAATTGACATATTTACATCATAGGACATCAGAAATTATTAATAACCTATTATGTTGGTTGTATGTTGTTTAATGTGTTTCATTTCTTCTCCATTAGGGTGCATTCTTACAATATTAATTTGGCAATAAATAATACGATCTGGTTGCAGTGGATGAACAAATGAAACGTAACAAACGTTTCTGATTTGTTTCCAAACATCATCGTTTACATTAAACCTATAAATATTTTAAAATAACTATATTTAAATAATGATTTGTGAGTAAGCAGCTTAATTTTATTCGTTAAATAGTACTAAGAAATGCCACTCTTGATTTCCAAATTCTCTAGATAAATTGGAAATTACTCGCGGCATTACTTACGATAAAGGCCTGTGGTTCTAACCTCACGAAGTGTCAAGATAGTTTAAGCCAAAGTTTAAAGAAGTGCAATATATATATATATATATATATATATATATATATGTGTGTGTGTGTGTGTGTGTGTGTGTGTGTGCATATACATATTATTTTGAATAAAGCATTGTATCTGTTAACATTTCTTGTGCCCGATAAAAAATTAAAGACCGCCCACGGAATTATAAAGTACTGTCAACATGAATCTAGCGCAACCTATATGTGTTAGAAGAGAATTTAATTTTGGTGAGATATGTGCAAGATGAATACGCAATCAGTAGGTAGTAATGAATGAATGTTTAATGAAGACGTAAAATTTAATAACTGCAATTAAAGTGCACATTAATATTCAGGAGCTGGACGTTGCCCAAGTGTAGTAACCACAGCGCTCTGTAATGTCTACACTTAAGGTCCTAAATCATTATTTGACTTGTGAAATAATTCCCCTTTGGACTCTCTAATCATGTGGTTCGTTTCTGTTTCAACCGTTTATATGAACCAAGCAGTTCTGTTATTTCATAATTGACTATTTAACTCATGCCCCAAATGGGAGTCAATGACCAATCACATTTCAATGATTTTTTATTTTCAACCAATCACAGTCGTTTTTCACCTCGATTTTATCAGTTAATTTTATCACTGTAAAATCAAGCTCCTCCTTTTTAATATTCTGAATAGGTCATAGCATTATTTTGCAGTGACTGTATGTGGCTACCAGATTGTATATACAGTGCACGAATGTAACCCTATCATGGTTGCGGGAGATCGTATAAAAACATGTGTAGCAATTTATTATACCACCAAAAAAAAAAAACCCGTTTGTACTTTCTTAAACGTATTTTTTCCTAGGTAATAACTTTCAAGAAAAATATAATTGACATATTTACATCATAGGACATCAGAAATTAATTAATATACAGTTTGATGTGTTTCATTTTTTCCCCACTAGGGTGCATTCTTACAATATCGCAATCCTTTCGCAATTAATAATATGATCTGGTTGCAGTGATAAACAAGTGAAACATAATGTTTCTCATTTGATTTCAAACATCGCCGTTTACATTAAATACGGTATATAAATGTTTTAAAATAACTATATTTAAATAATGATTTCTGAGTAAACAGCTTAATTTTATTCGTTAAATAGTCCTAACAAATGCCACTCTTGATTTCCAAATTCTCTACATAAATCACTCCTCACTTCGCGAATGTATGTAAATGTGTTATTCCTGACTGTGAAGTGGATATATATATATATATATATATATATATATATATATATATATATGTGGTGTGTGTGTGTGTGTGTGTGTGTGTGTGTGTGTGTGTGTGTGTGTGTGTGTGTGTGTGTGCTCCTGTATCTGAGTTCGCGGGTTCAAATTAAGACATGATCGATTTTTTAGTGCATACACATTTTTTTCGGTATCAGTTTTCTAAGTGTTAAGTTTCTTATCTCTGGCCCCGAGGGACGTTGGTTCAAACCTTTCGGGGTCGATGTGTCTTTTAGGATAGAATAGTCCAAGGGACAAATTTTCCGCAAATATTTTTGGGCTCGTAACAGAACCTCAGGCCGAAATTACAGACATTGAGTAAAATCAATCGGAATTTCTCATCCTTATAACACCTTAGTAAATAAGCATGTGTCTCCTTGAGGCTATGGGATAACCACTTGTCACTCACTAACATGTGTAAAGAAATAAAAGTAACTGAATTAGCTGTGTAAAATAACTCTCGCATGGGAGAACCCTTGTCCTACGTGGGGGTGTCTTGGTATAGACCAACGGTCGGCAAATGGCGGACCTCGGTCCGGACGTAAGATCAAAGGTCCGGACCGCGGATGGTGAAAAACTGGTCGCTAAAAGTGACCTCGTACTCAACTAACAAAAATATCAAAATGAATGAACTAAAACATAATAAGAAAATTTCCAATTAGGTTAACAGAAACAATATTTATTCAAGTAGCTACATTCATTTAAAACATGAGAACAATTATTGTAGTTGCTAAGATGTGCAGCGCAGGAGAGTGCGCTGAGAGGGGCGGAAGGGTAAAGCTAACTGGTCGGCACAGCATATTATGTTATGCTGATCCACATAAAAGCCCTGTACACCCGATTGCAACATATTAATTTTATTTAATAAAATAAGAAATTTTATAAATCGATATGACTTTGGCAGCATCTGAAGCATGTTTTAAACAGAGCAACCATATTCATTTAAACACTCCTTGAAGACATTCTTCGCATAAGCTGCTTCTCGCGTGAACCTAACTTTATAAAACTGGTTCAAGACCGCAAATGTAATTTCTCCCATTGATTTTAATACACATATGTCTATCTATTGTATTTCATATAATTTTGTGAGTGAAAATGAAAATAAAAAATTAGGACCGCGATAAAATTTTTCAAAAGTATTCGGGTCGCCACCTAAAATTACTTTCCGACCCCTAGTATAGACAAACAGATAACAGACATACACATACCCACATTTTTTTTGTAAGACTTTCGTCGGATAAGAAATAGTTTTCGGTCCTGTGTCGGACCAATGCCATATAAATTAATCTCAAAAATAAAATTAATATTAGGCCTAACTCACTCCATGTATTATGCATTTAATAAGGCTCTCCATTTATTCTTATGTTCAGTCTACTGAAAAAAGTTCATATCACCGAATACCAATTTCCTAAGATCCATCCAAAAATGTTCTTCCTACCTACGCTTAGAGCTTCCCTATCGTATTTTTGCCCACGATTTTCCAATAAAAATTCTACAGTCACCCACTTACGCTAAGTTGCCTGTCCGTCTCAGTATTCTAGATTAAATCGGTCGGTTTCGTAAACCAATTCTGCGCCATGACACGGTTAAAAATATTATACTTTTCCAAGACAGTCGTTAAAAAGAAAATGTTATTTCCATGAAAGTCTGACTGAACTTTGTTCAGGATTTTGTAATCACTTCTGCGCTTTTTTAGTTTTTTTATGATGACAGTAGTAGTAGGCTATATTTTAATTACTCTCGGAAGCACCTTAATGAATACTTTCCAGCGTATTTTTTTTTTCTTGCTAATGATTTGAATTCCGTCCAACTCTTCTGCCTAAATTCTTATTGCATTAGGGCCTATATTATAGGCCTATGATTTTTGGTCTGCCTTTTCTCCTGGTTAATTGGTTGCTTTCTATTGATCCTTGATTGATATTGTACTTGTCACCATATCCTCATTATGTTTCTAAAAGAATTGTTAGTAAATACTTGTAGTTTCTTTGCAATCAAGCTTGCTGCTTTCCATGTTTCATACTCATAAACTATTCACATCCTTATTGAATATTCTAACTTTCAATCTCATATATATAGTTTGGAATTCCATAGGGAGGATAATTGTACAAAGGCGTTTCTTGCTTCTGTAATTCTAACTTCTACATTTTCATCTGATCTTTCTTTCTTTGATACGATACTTCTTAAATATGAAAATTCACTAATCTCCTATATCTTCTCATTCTCTAATGTAAGTTTAATGCCTCTTTTGTTATGAACTCTCATAACTTTTTTTAGATAAAACCCTGCTGCAAATACAAATCTGTCTAAAATTTGTAATTTAAAATTTATGTCAGAGAATATATTGGCCATCGTGAATACATCCTCTGCGTATTCTACGCTTTAGTTGTTTTACCTAGACCAAATTGAATCTCTCTCCTTCGCCTTTTACGTATTTTCTACAGAATTTCATTCAATTTATTATCTAATAATTGATAGTTATGGAAATTATAAAGTGAACTACATGGTCTTTATAGGAAGCCAGATATAATAACAATTAAGTCTCGTAGACTGCGATGGGCAAGACATGTGGCACGAATGGGGAATTAAAGACGTGCATGGAAGCTTCTTGTAGGAAAACCCGTTTGTAGACCAAGAATGAGGTGGGAAACTAATATTAACTATGATTTGAGGTAAGTAGAATATACAGGGAATGATTGGAAAATATTAGATCAGGATATGGATGTGTGGAGAGTTTATGTCCGTGCGACCATGAACCTACGGGTTCCGTAATGCCGTTAGTTAGTTATGGAAATTATAAAAATGGAAAATCGTCGCTCAGACTTCACTTCTGCAATTTACTGAAAACCTTGAGATTGCTATTAATTAGAGCAAAGATAGCCTATAAGTTACGGAGTTCCTCTTTATTCAGCCTTTTCTAATCTCGATTCTCAATCCATAAGCGACCGAACATTCGCGTTAGATTCCAATTTTCGGTTACTTTAACTTGCTTTCTTCTTTTAAGTGGCTACATAAAATGGAAACGAACAGCATTTAAACTATATTATTATGACGTCATTATGACGTCTGAGATTTTCACGGCCGAAATCAACAAAATAAGAATAATATATATATATATATATATATATATATATATATATATATATGTATATATATATATATACCAGACGAGAACCGAACAAGGGCCCGCGCCGTCTGAAAAAGAGTATCTTACCGGCTGCTCCACTGAAGCGATTGATACGAATGCTGCATGAAGAGAGACTTACGCCGTCCGTTTTATACTCAAACGAGTCAAAATATGTAACAACGTACTGGTGTGAATCGCTCTTCGAAACTCTAACTTTCCATCATCTATAGTTGCGCCATAATTTTTTTCAAAGACTGTACAAAACTCGATTTTATAATTTATCCAAAAAAAAAGCAACTAAAATGGTACGGGCCTATTAGGCGAATGGAGGATGAAAGATTACCAAAAAAAATATGGAATGAACACCATTAGGAACGAGAAGGGAAGGACGACAAAATCTCACGTGGTTCCAAGGGATTAGAGAAACTTTGAAGGACTGGGAAATAGAGGACGAAATGTGTTACAAAAGAGACGCATGGAGGAAAATTATAAAGCGAAATTGAAGAAAATCATTGTTGTCGGAAAAAGTGTCATCATTGTTAAAACCGGAAATATGTATAGGCCTATATATATATATATATATATATATAATTTTATTTTTTATTTTTATTATTACAATATTTTACTTTATAACATAACCTAACGTTAGTCCCACACTGGTGACCATAAACTACATATGGTTACTTCAATTGATAATATAATAATGTGTAGAATTGCAAGTTACAGTCACAGAGTGGCAAATTCATGATTGATTAGGGCCTGCCGTAGCACAGTTTAAGCCAACGCGCTATAAGAAGGAAGAACGCAGTTTCCATTCCTGGTGGGGTATGTATTTGTAAACTGGTGTAAATCTTCTGGCGACACCATGACCCTGGGGTAGACTCGACGTCTAACATGAATGAATAGCAGACATATTTTCTGGGTGTAAAGGTGGACGTCACACAAGGCTGACACGGCTGACATCTTGTGCCAATCGTCTAGAAAGATGCGAGCCTTTACCTCGTACTATCCCAATGGTCTCTTAGACCGGATTTACGACCCCATCATTTAATAATTTAATATGAAATATTATATTAAAGAGACCTAAGTCAAATCGAGAACAATAAACCCTAGATACATAATGTTGGATATCACATTATCGATTGTTTAAATGCTATTCAAATTTTCTGTATTAAATATAAATTTTATAAATAGACATAATTATATATTTTGATAAATATTATCAAACCTCACAATCGGGATATTAATATTCATTATATACTGCTAGTATAATTAAAAGGGTGAGTAAGGGATGTTATTAGCTAACAACAAGTTTCGTTATTTAAGTTGATGACAACTTGAAGAAAGGATTGATACTTGTAGGAAATGCACTGCCCAGTAGAGTCTTTGTAAAGATCAGACACAACTCAAGACATGTAGTGTTTTATGGGAGTAAAATCCGGACTTCCAGAATTTTCGATACTGGAAATGTTAAATACGGATATAAAAGTTATTAATTTATTTATTTTAGATTTTTAGATTTATTTATTTAGCCTGGTGGAGTTAAGGTCATGTGGCCTTCTCTTCCACTCACCAGAACAAGCATATGTTACATATGAATACAAAAAAAAATACAATAATAGTCATATAAAACAGGACAAACATATGTTACACATGAATACAAAAAAATTACAATAGTAGTCATATTAGACAGGACAAACATGTTACATATGAATACAAAAAAAAAGTTACAATAATAGTTATTGAACAATTCATTATCTGTCATATTGAATAATAATGAAATTAATGTCTAATAATAGAATGAAACTAAATACAATTGAAATTAAATTAATGATACAATGAATAAAAAAGGAATAACAGCTCGAATCTACTATGCATAAAAAGAAGAGAAAAAAAACACTACAATGAATTAATCTACGCTTTTTATACAAGGCATTAGGTAAATATATTAACAAATCCTAAGTCTATTTTTATTAAATAATGCAAAAACGCATTATTAATTCTTAAAAAGTAGTATGTCATAACTGAAATATTTACGGTAGGTACATCCAAATGTAGAGCTAGATGTATATTTCCAACTTGTGGAATCAAGTTCAAAAGGCATATAAAAATAATTGTCCAACCTGATTTATTTATGACCATAGGAAAATCCCCTATTACAGGAAGATGAAAAAGCTAGCGACATTAAGTGGGCGTATTCTAGAAGGATCATAGAACAATTTAGCCGGATCATAGACGAATTTAGTTAAACTACATCTACAAACCCTATCACAACTAGAGTGTATCCAATGAAAAGAATGTTATTAAAATCTGAGTGGGAGTTTAGAAAAATAGTTATCGTAAGTAATGCCACGAGTGATTTCCAAATTATCGATAAATTCACTCCTCACGAGATAAGGTGCAAATTTATCTATAGAATTTGGAAATCAACAGAGGCATTTGTTAGGACTATTTAACGTACAAAATTAAGCTGTTTACTCAAAAATCGTTATTTAAGTACAGTTACTTTAAAATATTTATATATTTAATGTAAATTGTGATGTTTGAAAACAAATGAGAAACGTTTCTTATGCTTAATTTGTTCATCACTGCAACCAGATCATATTATTTATTGCCAAAGGATCGTAATATTGTAAGAACGCATCCTAGTGGAGAAAACATGAAACATCAAACTGTATATTAATTAATTTCTGATGTCCTATAATGTAAATTATATTTTTCTGAAACATAATTTCCTGGGAAATAATACGTTTAAGAAAGTGTAAACAGTGGTTTCTTTTTATTGTGGTATATCAATTACTACACATGTTTTTCTATTATATTCCGTAAGCAGTATCTGTTTACATTCCTGCACTATATATACAATCTAGTAGCCGTATTTCTTAGAGACTCAGTCACTGAAAATAATTATCTGGCCTAGTCAGAATGTTAAAAAGGAGGAGCTTTCTTTAATATGATAAACTTACTTGATAAATTCCAAGTGAAACACGACTGCGATTAGTTGTAAATCAAAATTCATTGAAACGCGAATGGTCATTGATTCCCATTTCGGGCATGAGTTAAATAGTCCTGGAAAAGGTAAACCGAGTTCACATTAAAGCAAACTCATTCGGCTGCTAATACTTGTAAACTTGTTTCTCGAGAATATGGTCACCACCATCTAATCAGTCTATTCGACATGTAGTGAGAAAACAGCTAAACTGTTTTTTTAAGCGGAGATAGGCATCAAAATGACTTAGAAATTTCTTATTGATCTTCAACCTTACAAAAATGTATTCTCACGTTGACCGTAAGAAAGAGCGTGAAGTCATTTAATGAATAAATTAGTAGAAACTAGTATAAAATAAATTCGCCAAAACAAATCAAGACTCTACCAAGTACGAAAATTCAATTCGAAAATAACTTATTTCTAGTAAACACTAAATACAAAGTTTTATACGTGTAATGAAGCGATTTCAAATTATATAAATAACAAAATTCAAAGAACACTGCTACATTTTTAACGCCATTATTACCTCCATCTGTTGTACCTTTGATAGGAATCACATTAATACCTAAGCGCATACGAACCTGAGATCTTAGTCTGGAGCACTAATAATCCTTTATAATCCAGCAACAAAGATCCCACATCCGTCCTCTCTCACCTCCTAATTCCTGTAGCGAAATCACTTTACCTTTATTCTATCCGTATCCCTTCCTGAACCGCATCTCATTTAACATCCGCATCTGTACTAAAACTGTCACCGCGCCATTCCAATATGTCTTCGAAAGTAAACATTCTAAATATTCTGAATACTTGAACCATCAATAGAGAATGCATGATCACTTCATGTTTTAAATATTTTCTATCATATACGTGAGCTAAAGTTATTCTTTTAGTTTATTTTGGCAAACATATATGTTATGTAGTATTCTTCATATGACTACTTTCTAGTTATTTTTCAAATGCTGAAATTAAAATTACTCTTATGTTGACAAAGGAAAAAGTTACTCTTGCAATAATTTGTATTTTCTACTAGAAATGCCTTAGAATACATTATGCAAATATATGAAGGTCACTCCAAAAGAAATGCACACTACTTTTTCTTAAGTTATTTTTCAATCTACACCTTTGCTATTTAATTAAGTTCATAGATACATCCTTCCCGCTTGTGTTCAAATGTACTTCAAATCGCTCACGTGAATGGCGCTGTCATAGCATGTTTTCAAAATGGTGCTGCAATTGACATTCGTCAGAAACCTCGTGCTGTTATAGAATTCCTCTGTTGTGAGAACGAGGTAGTGGGAAAAATCCACACGAGGTTGAAAATAGTGTATGGAGATGCTTCTGTCGATCGCAGTACAGATAGTAGGTTGGCAAGCAGATTACGTGATGAAAGAGGGCACGCCAATATTCGGGGCAATCCTCGCAACGGCAGATCCCACATTGCACAAACAGCCGACAATGTGCAGATAGTTAACGATATGGTTTTGGCTGACAAACGCATCACAGTGAAATAATTGTCACTCTACGTTGGAATAAGAGAAGCAAGCGTTTGCAGAATATTGAAAGTGTTGAGGTTGAAAAAGGTTTGTTGCAGGTTTGTTACAAGGATGTTGACAGAGACTCACAAAGGAACACGAAAAAACAATGTGCAGCTAACTTTTGGAGCAGTACGGGAATGGTGTAGATGATTTTCTTGCAAGAATTTTGACAGATTATGAAACATGGCTCCATCATTTTTCGCCAGAGACGAAGAGACAATCAATGGAGTGGCATCTGGGAAAACGCCAAAGAAAAAATTCAAAACGGTACCTTCGGCTGGAAGAGATATGGCTACTGTATTATTCTATTCCGAATTCTGAAGAAACTTCAAGCTCGACTGCGTCGTGTTAGACCACATCTGGAGAAGCAGGATGTGTTGCCATTGCACGACAATGCACGGCCACATGTCAGTCATCAAACCACGAAAGAGATCAGAAAACTAGGACGGATAGCACTGAAGCACCCGACACCCGCCTTACAGTCCTGACCTGGCTTCGTGTGACTACCATCTCTTTGGTAAACTGAAGGAATCTCTTCATGGGACAAGGTTTGAAGAAGATGACTACCTCGTGAAAGATGCAAATCTGTGGCTTATATGTGCTGGTCAAGAATTTTACCATGCGAGTATGCAAACCGTAGTTTCAAGTTGGCGAAAGGCTATTTAAATGAATGGGAATTGTGTGGAAAAATGAAATGATGTTAGTAAGGCATATATCTACATACTATAAACATAGGAAAGCTGTGGCAAGAAAATGTAATTTATAAATAGATGTTGTGCGTTACGTTTGGAAGTGACCCACGTATGGCAAGCTGTCTCTATTCAACTAGGATAAATGGTACACAAATTTATTATCACCCGGTGAGAAGCTTGATATAGGCTATGTTTGAAGCGAGTGTTTCACTTTACGCAGAGTACTCAACTCAGAGGTAGATAAGTTCCGTATTCTGCTGTATTTGACCAAAATGTAATATTACTTGCAGGATTTAAACACGAAGCATTATTTTTCAATCCTAAATGTAATTTCATTGAATATTGTCTTTCAGAACAATTTCTCAAATATAAAGTATAAATTTAAGAAAACTAAAGCAAACATGTGTTGTGCTATTCATAAAACTTGTACAGTTCTTTTTTCGATGACCTTTAATTTAAAAGCCTTTCAAATATTGAAGAAAATTCAATCAAACTAGGTCTTCTTGTGCCATGGTGATTAAAGGGAAAAGCGTGGGCAATGACGCGTTACAACGAAGCCTATTCAGTAAGAACTTGCACTTTTTCCCGTGTAGGTTTCTTTTTATTGGAAATAGAACTACAGATCCTCACAGATTGTCACGCAGTTTTCTAATGATACGTTTCAACTGCAGGAATTAAAAGAAAAATTTCTCAGTATCTGAATTTTGTATTAGGGTAAATCGTGCACGCATTCAACCATTTGGTTGAAAAATTAATTTGTCCACCGCCCTTATCTCTGTCTAAGGGTAATAGGCCTATAGTTCTATTGGAAGAATCGGGCCCGGATTCAATCCATGGTTGGGGTATATCTTTGATGAGGATTTTTTCGGGATTTCCACTCACTTGCAAAACAAATGTCAGAAACCGTTACGACAGTATCCTGGCATTGTAATCACTCATAAAATCTTGGGATTGTATGAATATATGAATAAATAGAATGTCTTGTCCTTAATGTTCGTGTTGTCTCTGAAGTGAGCCGATCACTCACCCGGAGATGTCCTCCACGTCCATGTGTATCAAAATATGTGTGATCCAGAGATCTTCTGTCGACAAGTCGTAAATATGTAAGGACCGGTGAGACGTGAGGTGAGTATAGGTCTATGGAATTTACGAAGTGAGCATTGATGTGACTTTTACAGTCCATCAGCCAGTAGAAACTAGTACCACATTGTCATTCATTGATCATAACACACTCAGTATTGAAAGTACAGTGACTACTAAAAATAATATTAATATTTAGTCGATTTTAAAATTCCTAAATTTAATATTTAATAATATGTGCTCACGTTTACATATCAACGATATACATTTATTAATGAGATGGAGAATAACATTAAACATGATTCGAGGAAGGTAAATTACACAGTGAGTGATTGGAAAACATATGTTCCGTGTGACAATTTTCATTCTGATCATTTTCAAGGTAGGCCTATTTCTTTAATGCCAGCTGATATTTCGATATTGAAATTCGCTCACTACATGCTTCTTTTGGAAGCATGTATTCTCCAACTTTAAAATATTCGTCTGAAGTACACATTTTTATCTCCCACATTGATTGCTGTTCACCACTACTATTGCTTTCCATGGACCTTATAATTTATACTATATGACAGGATTTGAGTTTGATCAATTACTTTTATTATTATTATTTTTTATTATTATTATTATTAATAATAATAATATTCAAGCCAAAAAAAAGTACAGCAACACACACGAACTAGAATTTATAAAACGCTGGCCAGACCCATATTATGTTACGGCAGTCAGGCCTGGAAAATACGCAGTGTAGATGAACAAAGACTAACTGCAGCAGAAATGCAATTTATGAGGCTAAAGAACTGACCACAAAAGGAATTCTGATAATTACAAAGATAATCAATTATGGAATATGTGCAAAAATACAGGAACAACTGGATATCTCGCATAATAAGAATGAGCAGAACAAGAATGCCATGTCAAATCTTAAATTACCAGGCAAAAGATGATTGGGGAGACCCATCAAACGTTGGATTGAGACCGTAATAGACCGCTAGGTCTATAACATGAATGGAAGAAGAAGAAGATAATAATGATGATAATAATAATGATGATAATAATAATGATGATAATAATAATAATGATGACAATAATAATGATGATGATAAATAAAATAACTATAATATTTTATTTATTCTGGCAGATTTACGGCCACTTAACCAGTAAAAATTGAAAAATATATCTATACTAATATGTATGTATGTATGTATGTATGTATTACTATTATTATTATTATTATTAATATTATTATTATTATTATTATTATTATTATTATTATGTGCAAATTATTCATCACAAGTGATATATAATAAAAAAAATGGCAATACTAACAATATTTACAATAATGGTAATAACAGATAGTTAGTCGATTTTTAAAATAATTTTTAAGGGAAAGATAAATACACATGAAAAATACAGAATATGTACGAATCTAAATGAAAAATTAAGGAAAGCTGATAAGCTAGAAATTAACATTACAAATTATATTATCTCACTGCCACTATTGAACCCGAAAATTATTAACTTGTATTTAAAGGATACTACTGTCCGGCAAGCCTTTAATTTCGCGAGGAAGAGAATTCCAAGATCGTGAGTGTAACACTGTGTAAGACATAGAATATTGAGGTGTTGCGTTCAGGGGGTGTAGTGTGTTAACTTACCCTGTGATGACAATTAATTCATGATTTAAGTACAATAAATTAAAGCGAAAGGCTAGATGATCTAATATATAAATTTGTTTGTTTGTTTTTACTTGATACGCGGCCATACCGTTGATCCGATTGTGATAGGGTTTTTTTTTCAACATGTTCAGGAGATTCCCGGGATGAACATAGGCCTTAAGAGAGTTGAGATACTGAGTGTAAAACGTGAGAAAGTCCCTTTTTTTACCCTTAAATGGCGTACGTTGCTTAAACCATAACAAATACCGAAAATTAATGTACTGTACACTGAATTGAATATCTCAAAAAAAGTCTACAAAAAAGTCTGCGACAGCATTATGTTTTACAGATAACACACAATAGCCATTTTTGTCTTTCATTGATGCCAAGGAGATCGGGATAAGTAGATTCCCGGGCAAGCATGTGCTGCCATACCATTCATCAGATTGTCATGGGGCTTTTTGCAAAATGTTCAGGATTTTCCCGGAAGGTTACAGGTTATAAGAGAGTTTTTATGCTCATGCCCTTCACCCTTAAAAATCACCTTCTGTAGTGAAAAAAGTGAAAAAAAGTTGCTTTTTGTAAGATTAAATGGCTTACGCTGCCTAAACCATAACAAATACACAAAATTATTGTACACAGAATTGAATATCTCAAAAAAAAACTCTACAGGAAAGTCCGCGACAGCATATGGTATCTTTTAAGGATAACTCACAATAACCATTTTTGTTTTTCATTGATGCAAGAAGATCGGGATAAGTAGATTCCCGGGCAAGCTTAGCGGCGCACGGCGGGTATTATTTTAAGCATAACTCAAAATAATGAATTTTTTCTTTCAGCTCAATTATGCCAGGTACATCGCGATGCGTAGATTCCCGGGTAACGACGGGTAATCAGCACGGGGTATCTAAAAATAATAACGATATAAATTTATATTAATTTTTCCTTTTACTTATTTAACTAAATGCAAAAACACATTATCATTTATTTAGGTGTAGCAGCGCACGCCAGTTATTAGCTAGTTAGTTATAATTTAGTAGGATTTAGAAAAGCAAAACAATAGAGTGTGTTACAACTAAACAAAGGTTCAACGGTCAGCTACTCTGAGCCAGGATAGACCTTTGAAGGATGAAATGATATGCTCCTCAATGGGCCTTATAGGAATGGTAAATTTCGTTCGGAAGGTAGAATGATTTTCAAAAATTTAGTCCAGCTATTGAACATCGATTGCTAGTATTGAAAAATGTTATATGGGACTGGTTGATACTTCGACCTCTGTTTTATTATTTATCAGGGTCATATTGCTATCGCACCCATACACGAAAGGTCACCATCTGTAAACGCCATTTCTTTACTATTTAGTCAATTATATTTATATTTTGGAGATATTAGTGCGCGGTCATCCTCATTGTTTTTTGGTTAAACTCTGCAAATTCCCATCTTTATGCCCTCAAATGACATCTACAAAATGCGTCGTATTTTTATCCTTTTTTAAGCTTTGCACAATTGCCACCTTCGTGCATCAGTGAAGAGGGCGACCTTAAAATGTTGTCACTTTCCTCATTTCATGAAAAAAAAATCTGTAACCTCATTACTTCCAAAGGCACTTTCATTTACGCAAAGGACTTTTCTACGTCTTCTCAACCTTAGAAGTGATTTGTAATTTAACTAGAGCAATATATATAATGTCGATAGGAATACATACGCTGAGATAGATCCAGGAACTGTATTTTCATCACCTCGCATGCAGTTAAACCCGGAGAGTCAATCTGTGATGCTGACGACGCTCTAGGATATAAAATCCCTCGTTTACGATATGTTCGAGAATAAATATAAAAAAATCTTGACGGTGTTAATGCAGTTTTGCAGCTCATAGGTGTACGCTTATGTCTACCTAATAAAGAGAAACGACTTCACTTAAATTTTGGTCTAATGTAATTGTTGGAAATAAAGTTTACCTCATTTTTTTACACCTGAGTTAACAATTATATCACAACAGTTCTACTATGTACAAATTATACCTTTTTGTAATCTATCAAATGTCTGAGTCAAAAACGCTCTTTTTTAAATATTTTACTTGCATAAATTTATAACAGTTTAAAATTTAGATAACTGCGGTTTCATATTTTTTATGGCCTGCATAAAATTATTGTTGGCGCAAATAATTCTCGAATCTAAGGAAATGTTACAAAATGATGCAATATTTGTACCCGAGTATCGTTAGATCATAAATATACATTCAATTGTAATTTAACTCAAAATCTTGTGGTCACGGTTGTTGCCATAGGCAATACATACTGCCTTGATTGGTTTAGATCTTACCTCACTAATCGTCAGCAATCAGTTCCTGTTTCTTCCTGGCGCTTGGTGAGGAAAGGGGTACCTCAAGGCGGCGTCCTCGCTCCTCTTCTCTTCTCGATTTATATTAATGACGTGACCAAGAAACTACAAAACTGCAAGCATCATCTTTACGCCGACGACCTACAGATTTACACACACTTTAGGCCTGACGAAATTAATGAATATATTGACAAAGTAAACATTGACCTCAGGCATATATCTTTATGGTCCAGACAATATGGGCTGAAACTAAATGTAAACAAAACGCAAGCAATAATTATCGGACATCCAAGGCTATTACATTTCATAAACAATGGCAATATGCCGGCTGTCATATTAGATAATTAACAAATTCCTTATACCGACGTCGTTAAAACTTGGGATTTTACTTAGATTCTAATTTAAATTGGCATGTGCAAGTAAAACAAACATCTAAAAGGATCGTCTCCATAATGCATTCCCTAAAGCGACTTAAACATTTTCTTCCTACAACTCTAAAAAGAATTTTAATCCAAACCTTAGTGATGCAGCATTTTGACTACTGTGACGTTCTACTAACTGACATAAGTGACGGATTGTCGGACAAACTCAGCGTGTCCATAATATGTGTATCAGATTCATATTTAATGTTCGAAAATACGATCACATTTCTCCATTATTCCACGAATTGTCATGGCTACATCTAAAAGAGAGAAGAAAATCGCACTGTCTAATTCTCCTATTTAAGATCCTACATACCTCGATTCCCAATTATTTATCATCCCGTTTCCAGTATCTATTCTCAAACCATAACTTAAACACAAGATCACAACATAGTCTCTTACTTAATATACCGCAACATAGGACATCACATCACTACATGTCATATACCATCTTCACTTCTCGCAACTGGAATTCCCTACCACAAGAAATAAGGGGCTGCCGGACATTGGCATCTTTTAAAAGAAATCTAAATTTATATTTGCTCTAAACTCGACTTCATTATTATCCAGTGTAAGGTATATATATATTAATTGGTGTTTCCCGTATAATGTATCATATTTATATTATTATTATTATTATTATTATTATTATTATTATGATTATTATTATCGTATCATTATTGTTATTACCCTATAAAATGTTGTTTGTACATGACATTTACATTGCTACATTTATTGTATCTTTAACTGTGTATAATTAGTATAGTGTATATCTATATTTGTCAAATATTTAATTGTATTTGTGTTGGTTGAGTGGAAGAGAGGATCTTATGGCCTTAAATATGCCAGAATAAATAAAGTATTATTATTATTATTATTATTATTATTATTATTATCATTATTATTATTATTATTACATACAAGCCGGAAAATCGCGGGCACTATTTCCGATTAGGTCGGGATATTTAAACTGGCCTAAACGTATTTCGGCACCATGGCTCTCATCGACACAACCTCTAATTGAAATTAATACCATAAGCATTTATTTATTTATTTATTTATTTATTTATTTATTTATTTTACCTGATGGAGTTAAAACCGTAAGGTCTTCTCTTCCACTTCACCAGGCTTTTAAATTATACATATAATAACTAACATCTTCGCTAGGTTTACCGTACAGGCCACATGGCCTAAAACGAATTTGTTCATGATGATGATGATATAATAACTATTATGAATTATCTACATGTTGATTAATGATACATAATATATATAGGCTACATAATATAACGATGACACGGGAAAGAAAGTCAAATAGTTATAATAATAATAATAATAATAATAATAATAATAATAATATAATAATAATAATATAAATAATAATAATAACATAGAATTAGATTAAGTAATTGACTTAGTAAATAAAGTTTAGAATAAAAAGGAATAATAAAACTGTACATGCAACACGGTTATATAGACTATATTATATTGTCTAAGGAAATATGAAGTGAGTTTTATTTTGAACTGTTTTTGAGTCGGGCAGTCCTAGATATAGCCTACGAGGAGAGGGAATTCCAGAGTCGGGTGGCTGAAATAAGGAAGGATGAGGAATAGTGAGATATTCGATATAGAGGAACAGCTAGAGTCAAATTTTCTCTCGATCTTGTTTAGATTGTGGTGGGAGGACAGCGAATGGAAGCGAGTAGAAAAATATATGGGTGATGAGGTGGACAATGTGTTGATTATAATAAGCAGAGTCACATGTATCTTTCGTGTGTCTTCCAATCGGAGCCAAGACAACATTTCAAATACTGGAGTTATGTGATTTGATTCCTAGCATGTTCTGGGGCAAAGGTGACCGTTACGCGGGGCTGAATACACAGCTTACATCCAGTACCAATTCATTGCAAAAGTTGTGATCCTCAGCCTCTCCTACTCCCAATTGCCAGTTAAGGCCTCTAGTGGAACCACCTTATAATATAATGATTTTTCGCAATCCTATAACTTTTTATTTTTCTTTCCTTAACGATATTATCTAAATACAATAGAACTGCGAATTAGAAATTCCATAGGAATAGATTTCTAACATCCAACATTATAAAAATTGACAAGAACCAATATTTTCTTCCCCCTTATATTTGTTTTCATTTGACTGCATATCACGTTGTTTTATGGTGCAAACTAATACAGAAACTCTGTTCAATTTGATATAGTTTTCCTTCTTTAGCAGGCTCACGTCGTGTTGCGGTTTTCTATTTTACCTACGTTTCAACCATGCTAAAACGGCTTATTCCTATTAACTAAATAACAAATAATAATCTATCATGTAACTAAAATTGACACAAGGATAATTCGTCGTTAAAAATGGTCAGAGATAATTCCTCTCATAATTAAAATTGGCGACGAACATATTCTCATATAACTATAATTAGTAGGAGAAAAGTGAACATAGATATCTTATTAAAATTGCTAAAAATAATTAAACATATAGACTTAATTAAAATTGGTCATAGAGACAATAAAAATAAATTCGTCTACACCGCTGTAGTCCAAGGGTAGTGTCGCTGCATCGTATGCAGAGGGGCCGGGTTCGATCCCCGTCGGGACAATTACCTAGGTAATGGATTTTTCAGGATTTTTCAACTGTAAGAAAAAGTCAGAAAACTTCAGGGTTTAAACGGTCCCCGGACATCATCTATCCATCAAAATCATTATTACTATTGACCTATTCGCCATGTTTAGTGTAAATGTATGTGTGAATGGCGTGTTTCGTTTTAATGTTGTGATGTCTCGGAGGAGGTCCTATGTCAGGGCAGATCACTTATTCGGGGAAACCCTCCATGTTCCTGTGGGATCAGAAACAGTTATGTGTGATTCATAATTTAAAATCCCTCTTCCGACAGGTCGTGCCACTGTAAGGCCCGGGTGGCGTGTGGCATGTAAAAATACCTAGAAGGTGAGAGGTTAAACTTAGATAAAGAATAAAGCTGAAATAAAATTGTCACATAAAAGACTGATCAGAGATAATTCGACATACAATTAAGATTGGTCAGAGAAAATTAGACATAGTATTTAAATTGGTCACGGAGATATTTCGTTACATTTAAATTTGAAATAATTTTTCATATAATTAAATTAAGTCAGATAATTCGTCTAATAAATACAATTTGTCCGAGATAATTCGTCTCATAGGCTAAATAAAATTTGTCCGAGATAATTGGTCTTATAAATAAAATTGGTACGAAATAATTCGTCATATAAATAAAATTGGTCCGAGATAATTTGTCTTATAATAAAATTGGTTCGAGATAATTCGTCTTACAAATAAAATTGGTAGGATATGATAGTTCGTCTTATAAATAAATTGGTAGGATATGATAGTTCGTCTTGTAAATAAAATTGGTAGGATATGATAGTTCGTCTTATAAATAAATTGGTAGGATATGATAGTTCGTCTTATAAATCAAATTGGTAGCATATGATAGTTCGTCTTATAAATAAAATTGGTAGGATATGATAGTTCGTCTTATAAATAAAATTGGTAGGATATGATAGTTCGTCCAATAAATAAAATTGGTAGGATATGATAGTTCGTCTTATAAATAAAATTGGTAGGATATGATAGTTCGTCTTATAAATAAAATTGGTAGGATATGATAGTTTGTCTTATAAATAAAATTGGTAGGATATGATAGTTCGTCTTATAAATAAATTGGTAGGATATGATAGTTCGTCTTATAAATAAATTGGTAGGATATGATAGTTCGTCTTATAAATAAATTGGTAGGTTATGATAGTTCGTCTTATAAATAAATTGGTAGGATATGATAGTTCGTCTTATAAATAAATTGGTAGGATATGATAGTTCGTCTTATAAATCAAATTGGTAGGATATGATAGTTCGTCTTATAAATAAATTGGTAGGATATGATAGTTCGTCTTAAAAATAAAATTGGTAGGATATGATAGTTCGTCTTATAAATAAAATTGGTAGGATATGATAATTCGTCTTATAAATAAATTGGTAGGATATGATAGTTCGTCTTATAAATCAAATTGGTAGCATATGATAGTTCGTCTTATAAATAAAATTGGTAGGATATGATAGTTCGTCTTATAAATCAAATTGGTAGGATATGATAGTTCGTCTTATAAATAAAATTGGTAGGATATGATAGTTCGTCTTATAAATAAATTGGTAGCATATGATAGTTCGTCTTATAAATAAATTGGTAGCATATGATAGTTCGTCTTATAAATAAAATTGGTAGCATATGATAGTTCGTCTTATAAATCAAATTGGTAGCATATGATAGTTCGTCTTATAAATAAAATTGGTAGGATATGATAGTTCGTCTTATAAATCAAATTGGTAGGATATGATAGTTCGTCTTATAAATAAAATTGGTAGGATATGATAGTTCGTCTTATAAATCAAATTGGTAGCATATGATAGTTCGTCTTATAAATAAAATTGGTAGGATATGATAGTTCGTCTTATAAATAAAATTGGTAGGATATGATAGTTCGTCTTATAAATCAAATTGGTAGCATATGATAGTTCGTCTTATAAATAAATTGGTAGGATATGATAGTTCGTCTTATAAATAAAATTGGTAGCATATGATAGTTCGTCTTATAAATAAAATTGGTAGGATATGATAGTTCGTCTTATAAATCAAATTGGTAGCATATGATAGTTCGTCTTATAAATAAAATTGGTAGGAATATGATAGTTTCGTCTTATAATAAAATTGGTAGGATATGATAGTTCGTCTTATAAATAAATTGGTAGGATATGATAGTTCGTCTTATAAATAAAATTGGTAGCATATGATAGTTCGTCTTATAAATAAATTGGTAGCATATGATAGTTCGTCTTATAAATAAAATTGGTAGGATATGATAGTTCGTCTTATAAATAAATTGGTAGGATATGATAGTTCGTCTTATAAATAAATTGGTAGGATATGATAGTTCGTCTTATAAATAAATTGGTAGGATATGATAGTTCGTCTTATAAATAAATCGGTAGGATATGATAGTTCGTCTTATAAATAAATTGGTAGGATATGATAGTTCGTCTTATAAATCAAATTGGTAGCATATGATAGTTCGTCTTATAAATAAAATTGGTAGGATATGATAGTTCGTCTTATAAATAAAATTGGTAGGATATGATAGTTCGTCTTATAAATCAAATTGGTAGGATATGATAGTTCGTCTTATAAATAAATTGGTAGGATATGATAGTTCGTCTTATAAATAAAATTGGTAGGATATGATAGTTCGTCTTATAAATAAAATTGGTAGGATATGATAGTTCGTCTTATAAATAAATTGGTAGGATATGATAGTTCGTCTTATAAATCAAATTGGTAGCATATGATAGTTCGTCTTATAAATAAAATTGGTAGGATATGATAGTTCGTCTTATAAATCAAATTGGTAGCATATGATAGTTCGTCTTATAAATAAAATTGGTAGGATATGATAGTTCGTCTTATAAATCAAATTGGTAGCATATGATAGTTCGTCTTATAAATAAAATTGGTAGGATATGATAGTTCGTCTTATAAATCAAATTGGGTAGGATATGATAGTTCGTCTTATAAATAAATTGGTAGGATATGATAGTTCGTCTTATAAATAAAATTGGTAGGATATGATAGTTCGTCTTATAAATAAAATTGGTAGGATATGATAGTTCGTCTTATAAATAAAATTGGTAGGATATGATAGTTCGTCTTATAAATAAAATTGGTAGGATATGATAGTTCGTCTTATAAATAAAATTGGTAGGATATGATAGTTCGTCTTATAAATCAAATTGGTAGGATATGATAGTTCGTCTTATAAATCAAATTGGCAGGATATGATAGTTCGTCTTATAAATAAAATTGGTAGGATATGATAGTTCGTCTTATAAATAAAATTGGTAGGATATGATAGTTCGTCTTATAAATCAAATTGGTAGCATATGATAGTTCGTCTTATAAATAAATTGGTAGGATATGATAGTTCGTCTTATAAATAAAATTGGTAGGATATGATAGTTCGTCTTATAAATAAATTGGTAGGATATGATAGTTCGTCTTATAAATCAAATTGGTAGCATATGATAGTTCGTCTTATAAATAAAATTGGTAGCATATGATAGTTCGTCTTATAAATAAAATTGGTAGGATATGATAGTTCGTCTTATAAATAAATTGGTAGGATATGATAGTTCGTCTTATAAATAAATTGGTAGGATATGATAGTTCGTCTTATAAATAAATTGGTAGGATATGATAGTTCGTCTTATAAATAAATTGGTAGGATATGATAGTTCGTCTTATAAATAAATTGGTAGGATATGATAGTTCGTCTTATAAATCAAATTGGTAGCATATGATAGTTCGTCTTATAAATAAAATTGGTAGGATATGATAGTTCGTCTTATAAATAAAATTGGTAGGATATGATAGTTCGTCTTATAAATCAAATTGGTAGGATATGATAGTTCGTCTTATAAATAAATTGGTAGGATATGATAGTTCGTCTTATAAATAAAATTGGTTGGATATGATAGTTCGTCTTATAAATAAAATTGGTAGGATATGATAGTTCGTCTTATAAATAAATTGGTAGGATATGATAGTTCGTCTTATAAATCAAATTGGTAGCATATGATAGTTCGTCTTATAAAAAAAATTGGTAGGATATGATAGTTCGTCTTATAAATCAAATTGGTAGCATATGATAGTTCGTCTTATAAATAAAATTGGTAGGATGAGATAGTTCGTCTTATAAATCAAATTGGTAGCATATGATAGTTCGTCTTATAAACAAAATTGGTAGGATATGATAGTTCGTCTTATAAATCAAATTGGTAGGATATGATAGTTCGTCTTATAAATAAAATTGGTAGGATATGATAGTTCGTCTTATAAATAAAATTGGTAGGATATGATAGTTCGTCTTATAAATAAATTGGTAGGATATGATAGTTCGTCTTATAAATAAAATTGGTAGGATATGATAGTTCGTCTTATAAATCAAATTGGTAGGATATGATAGTTCGTCTTATAAATAAAATTGGTAGGATATGATAGTTCGTCTTATAAATCAAATTGGTAGGATATGATAGTTCGTCTTATAAATCAAATTGGCAGGATATGATAGTTCGTCTTATAAATAAAATTGGTAGGATATGATAGTTCGTCTTATAAATAAAATTGGTAGGATATGATAGTTCGTCTTATAAATCAAATTGGTAGCATATGATAGTTCGTCTTATAAATAAAATTGGTAGGATATGATAGTTCGTCTTATAAATCAAATTGGTAGCATATGATAGTTCGTCTTATAAATAAAATTGGTAGGATATGATAGTTCGTCTTATAAATCAAATTGGTAGGATATGATAGTTCGTCTTATAAATAAAATTGGTAGGATATGATAGTTCGTCTTATAAATCAAATTGGTAGGATATGATAGTTCGTCTTTTAAATAAAATTGGTAGGATATGATAGTTCGTCTTATAAATCAAATTGGTAGCATATGATAGTTCGTCTTATAAATAAATTGGTAGATATGAATAGTTCGTCTTATAAATCAAATGGGTAGCATATGATAGTTTCGTCTTATAAATAAAATTGGTAGGATATGATAGTTCGTCTTATAAATACAAATTGGTAGCATATGATAGTTCGTCTTATAAATAAAATTGGTAGGATATGATAGTTCGTCTTATAAATAAAATTGGTAGGATATGATAGTTCGTCTTATAAACCAAATTGGTAGCATATGTTGGTTTGTCTTATAAATCAAATTGGTAGGATATGATAGTTCGTCTTATAAATAAAATTGGTAGGATATGATAGTTCGTCTTATAAATAAATTAGTAGGATATGATAGTTCGTCTTATAAACCAAATTGGTAGCATATGATAGTTCGTCTTATAAATAAAATTGGTAGCATATGATAGTTCGTCTTATAAATAAAATTGGTAGGGATATGATAGTTCGTCTTTATAAATAAATTGGTAGGATATGATAGTTCGTCTTATAAATAAAATTGGTAGGATATGATAGTTCGTCTTATAAATAAATTGGTAGGATATGATAGTTCGTCTTATAAATAAAGTGGTAGGATAATGTATTAGTTCGTTCTTATAAATAAATTGGTATAGGATATGATAGTTCGTCTTATAAATCAAATTGGTAGCATATGATAGTTTCGTCTTATAAATAAAATTGGTAGGGATATGATAGTTCGTCTTATAAATAAAAATTGGTATGGATATGATAGTTTCGTCCTATAAATAAAAGTGGTTAGGATATGATAGTTCGTCCCATAAATAAAATTGTAGGATATGATAGTTCGTCTTATAAATAAAATTGGTAGGATATGATAGTTCGTCTTATTAATAAAATTGGTAGGATATGAGTTAGTTCGTCTTATAAATAAAAATTGGTAGGATATGATAGTTCGTCTTATAAATAAATTGGTAGGATATGATAGTTCGTCTTATATAATAAATTGGTAGGATATGATAGTTCGTCTTATAAATAAATTGGTAGGATATGATAGTTTCGTCTTATAAATAAATTGGTTAGCATATGATAGTTCGTCTTATAAATAAAATTGGTTAGGATATGATGAGTTCGTCTTATAAATAAATTGGTAGCATATGGATTAGTTCGTCTTATAAATAAATTGGTTAGCATATGAGAGTTCGTCTTATAAATAAAATTGGTTAGATATGATTAGTTCGTCTTATAAATAAATTGTGTAGGATGGAATGATAGTTCGTCTGTATAAATAAAGTGGTAGGTTAGGCATATGATAGTTCTGTCTTATAAATAAAATGGGTATCATATGATAGTTCGTCTTATAAATAAAATTGGGAGGATATGATAGTTCGTCTGTATAAATAAATTGGTAGCATATGAATAGTTTCGTCTTATAAATAAAATTGGTTAGGATATGATAGTTCGTCTTATAAATAAATTGGTAGCATATGATAGTTCGTCTTATAAATAAAATTGGTAGAGGATAATGATAGTTCGTCCCTTATAAATAAAATTGGTAGGATTAGATATGTTCGTCTTTTATAAATAAATTGGTAGCATATGATAGTTCGTCTTATAAATAAAATTGGGTAGGATTATGATAGTTCGTCTTATAAATAAAAATTGGTAGTGATATGATAGTTCGGTCTTATAAATAAAATTGGTAGCATATGATAGTTCGTCTTATAAATAAATTGGTAGGATATGATAGTTCGTCTTATAAATAAAATTGGTAGCATATGATGATAGTTCGTCTTATAAATAAAATTGGGTAGGATATGATAGTTCGGTCTGATAAATAAAAATTGGTAGGATATGATAGTTCGTCTTATAAATAAATTGGTTAGCATATGATAGTTCGTCTTATAAATAAAATTGGTAGGATATGAATAGTCGTCTTATAAATAAATTGGTAGCATATGATAGTTCGTCTTATAAATCAAATTGGTAGGATATGAGAGTTCGTCTTATAAATCAAATTGGGCAGGATATGATAGTTTCGTCTTAATAAATAAAATTGGTGAGGATATGATAGTTCGTCTTATAAATAAAATTGGTATAGGATATATGATAGTTCGTCTTATAAAATCAAAATTGGTAGCATATGATAGTTCGTCCTTATAATATATTAATTGGGTAGGATATGATAGTTCGTCTTATAAATAAAAATTGGTAGGATATGATAGTTCGTCTTATAAATTAAATTGGTTAGGATATGATAGTTCGTCTTATAAATCAAATTGGTAGCATATGATAGGTTCGTCTTATAAATAAAAATTGGTACAGCATATGATAGTTCGTCTTATAAATAAAAATTGGTAGGATATGATAGTTCACTCTTATAAATAAATTGGTAGGATAATGATAGTTCGTCTTATAAATCAAAATTGGTAGGATATGATAGTTCGTCTATATAAATAAATTGGTAGGATATGAATAGTTCGTCTTATAAATAAAATGGTAGGATATGATAGTTCGTCTTATAAATAAATTGGTAGGATATGATAGTTCGTCTTATAAATCAAATTGGTTTAGCATATGATAGTTCGTCTTATAAATAAAAATTGGTAGGATATGATAGTTCGTCTTATAAATAAAATGGGTAGGATATGATAGTTCGTATTATAAATCCAAATGGGTAGGATATGATAGTTCGTCTTATAAATAAATTGGTAGGATATGATAGTTCGTCTTATAAAAAATAAAATTTGTAGGATATGATAGTTCGTATTATAAATAAAATTGGTAGGATATGATAGTTCGTCTTATAAATAAATTAGTTAGTAGGATATGATAGTTCGTGTCATTATACATTCAAATTGGTTAGCATATGGATAGTTCGTCTTATAAATAAAATTGGTAGGATATTGATAGTTCGTCTTATAAATCAAATTGGGAGCATATGAGAGTTAGTCTTATAAATAAAATTGGTAGCATTAGCATAGTTCGTCTTATAAATAAAATTGGTAGCGATATTGATAGTTCGTCTTATAAAATAAAATTGGTAGGATATGATAGTTCGTCTTATAAAATCAAATTGGTTAGGATATGATAGATTCGTCTTATAAATAAAATTGGTTAGGATAATGATAGTTCGTCTTATAATAAAATTAGTAGGGTAGGATGATGATAGTTCGCTTTACAATAAAATTGGATAGGTAGTATGATAGTTCGTCTAATAATAATAAAATTTGGTAAAGGATATGATATCTCGTCTTATAAATTAAAAGTTGGTAAGGATATGAATAGTTCGTCTCTAAATGAAATTGTAGGATATAGATAGTTCGTCTTATAAATCAAATTGGTATGGACTATTATGATAGTTCGTCTTATAAATAAAATTGGTAGGATATGATAGTTCGTATTATAAAACAAATTGGTAGGATATGATAGTTCGTCTTATAAATCAAATTGGCAGCATTATGATAGTTCGTCTTATAAATAAAAATTGGTAGGATATGTTATGTTCGTCTTATAAAATAAAATTGGTAGGATATGATAGTTCGTCTTATAAAGCAAATTGGTAGCATATGAGAGTTCGTCTTATAAAAAAATTGGTAGGATTGATAGTTCGTCAATAAATAAATTGGTAGGATTGTATAGTTAGTCTTATAAATAAAAATTGGTAGATATGATTTAGTTCGTCTTATAATAAAATTGGAGGATATGATAGTTCGTCTTATAAAGAAAAATGGTAGGATATGATAGTTCGTCTTATAAATAATTGTTAGGATATGATAGTTCGTCTTACTTATAAAAAATAGTTGGTAGGATATGAATAGTTCGTCTTATAAATAAATTGGTAGGATAATGATGAGTTCGTCTATATAAATAAAATTGGTATTCGATATGATAGTTTCTGTCTTTATAAATAAAAATTTGTAGTATTATGATTTAGTTCTTCCCTTATAAATATAATTGTAGTGGGCATATGATCGTTCGGTCTTATAAATAAATTGTGTAGGCATATAGATATGTTCGTCTTATATAATAAGATTGGTAGGATATGTATAGTTCGTCTTATAATATAAATTGGTAGGTATATGATAGTTCGTTCTTATAAATAAATTGGTAGGCATATGCTAGTTCGTCTTATAAATTAAATTGGTAGCATATGATAGTTCGTCTTATAAATAAAAATGGTAGGATATGATAGTTCGTCTTATAAATAAATTGGTAGCCTATGATAGTTCGTCTTATAAATAAAATTGGTGTAGGATATGATAGTTCGTCTTATAAATTAAATTGGTAGCATATGATTAGTTCGTCTTATAAATAAAAATTGGGAGGATATGATAGTTCGGCTTATAATAAAATTGGTAGGATAGACGTTCGTCTTATAAATAAATTGGTAGCATATGTAGTTCGTCTTATAAATTAAATTGGTAGGATATTGTTAGTTCGTCTATATAAATAAAACTTGGTGGATATGATAGTTCGTCTTATAATAAATTGGTAGCATTGATAGTTCGTCGTATAAATAAAAATGGTAGGATATGATAGTTTCGTCGTATAAATAAAATTGGTAGCATATGATAGGGTTCGTCTTATAATAAAATTGAGGATTATGATAGTCGTCTTATAAATAAAATTGGTAGGAATGCTAGTCGTCTTATATAAAATAAATTGGTGCATATGATAGTTCGTATGATAAATTAAAATTGGTAGGATATGCTAGTTCGTATATAAATAAAAGTGGTAGGTATGATAGTTCGCAGCTTATAAATCAAATGGTAGGTAGGATATGATAGTTCGTCTTATAATCAAAGTGGCAGGATATGATAGTTCTTCTTATAATAAAATTGGTAGGATATGTAGTGCGTCTTATAAATAAAATTGTTTAGGATATGATAGTTCGTCTTTAATAAATCAAATTGGTAGCATATGATAGTTCGTCTTATAAATACTGTAGGATATGATAGTTCGTATGATAAATAAAATTGGTAGGATATGATAGTTTCGTCTTATAAATAATTGGAGGATATGATAGTTCTTCTTATAATCAAATTGGTAGCATATGATAGTTCGTCTTTAAATAAATGGGTATGCAAATGATATTTTCGTCTTATAAATAAATTGGTAGGATATGATAGTTCGTCTTAAAATAAATGTGGTGGATATGATAGTTCTCTTCTAACGAAATTGGTTATAGGCTATGATAGTTCGTCTTATAAATAAATTGGTAGGATAGGATAGTTCGTTTATTATAAATAAATTGGCTTAGGATATGATAGTTCGTCTTTCTTATAAATAAATTGGTTAGGATATGTAGTTCGTCCTTATAAATCAAAATTGGTAGCATTATGATTTTCGTCTTATAAATAAAATGGTAGGTATTGATAGTTCGTTTAAAATAATATTGGTTAGGATATGATAGTCGTTTCTAAATCAAATTGGTAGGATATTGATAGTTCGTTCTTATAAATAAGTGATAAATTGGTAGGATATGATAGTTCGTTTATTAAATAAATTTGTAGGAATGATAGTTAGTCTTATAAATAAAATTGTGGGTAGGATATGATAGTTCTAGGATATGATAGCGTCTTATAAATAAAATTGGTGTAGGATATGAGAGTCGTCTTATACATTCAAATTGGGAGCATCTGATTCGGTCGTCTTATAAATAAAATTGGTAGGATATGCTAGTTGTCTTATAAATCAAATTGGTAGATATGATGTTCGTCTTATAAATAAAAATTGGTTAGGATAAAGATAGTTCGTCTGATAAATCAAATGGTAGCATAGCATATGATAGTTCGTCTTTATAAATTAAAATGGTAGGATATGATAGTTCGTCTTAAAATTCAAATTGGGTAGGATATGATAGTTCGTATTATAAATAAAATTGTAGGATATGATAGTTCGTCTTAATAAAGAAAATGGTAGGAATGTAGTTCGTCTTATAAATAAATGGTCGGATATGATAGTTCGTCTTATAAATGAAATTGGTAGCGGATATGATAGTTCGTCTTATAAAATCAAATTGGTAGGATATGATAGTTCGTTTATAAATAAAATGGTAGGATATGATAGTTCGTCTTATAAATCAAATTGTAGGTATGATAGTTCGTCTTCATAAACAAAAATAGGCAGGATATGATAGTTGTCTTATAAATAAAATTGGTAGGATATGCTAGTTGTCTTATAAATAAAATTGGTAGGGGATAGGATATGGATAGTCGTCTTATAAATCAAATTGGTAGCAATGATAGTTCGTCTTATAAATAAAATTGGTAGGATAGGATGTTGTCTCTAAATCAATTGGTAGCATCTGAGAGTTCGTCTTATACATAAAATTGGTAGGATCTAGGATATGAAGTTCGTCTTATAAATCAAATTGGTTTAGATATGATAGTTCGTATTATAAATAAAATGGTAGGTTAGGATATGGATAGTTTTTTTTTTTTTCCGTTCTTATAAATTCAAATTGGTAGGAGTATGATAGTTCGTCTTAAAATAAATTGGTAGGATATGATAGTTCTCTTAGAAATGAAATGGTTAGCATATGATGTTTTCGTCTTATAACAAAATTGGAGGATATGCTAGATCGTCTTATAAATCAAATGGAGCCAATGATAGTTCGTCTTATAAATAAAATGGTTATTAGGATATGAAGTTCGTTCTTAGAACAAAATTGTAGCATATGATAGTCGTCTTATACAATAAAATGGTTTAGGATTATGATAGTTGTCTTATAAATAAAATTGGAGGATTTAGGATTGAGAGTTCGTCTTATAAAACAAATTGGTATAGCTATGATGTTTGTCTTATAAATCAAATGGGTAGGATATGATAGTTTCGTCTTATAAATAAACTTGGTATAGCAATGATACTTCGTCTTATAAATTAAAAGTGGTTAGGATATGATAGTTCGTTTATAATCAAAATTGTTTAGCATATGAGTAGATCGTCTTATAAATAAAATTGGTAGGATAGGATATGATGTTAGTGATTTAACTAAAATTGGAGGTTTTAGGATATGATAGTTGTATTATAAAAATAAATTAGTAGGATATGATAGTTCGGTCTTAGAAACCAAAATGGGTAGCATTATGATGTTCGTCTTATACATAAAATTGGTATTAGATATGATAGTTTAAATTCGTTTCTAAATAAAAATTGGTTCAGGATAATGATAGTTCGTTCTTATAAATAAATTGGTAGGATATGATATGATAGTTCGTCTTATTAAATAAATGGTTTTAGGATATGTAGTTGTATGTATAAATAAATGGTAGGATATGATAGTTCGTCTTATAACTAAAATAAGTGTTAGGATATGTAGTTCGGTCTTATAAATAATTGGTAGGATCTGATAGTTTCGTCTTATAAATCAATGGTACATATGATTAGTTGGCTCTTCTAAAAAATTGGTAGGATATGATAGTTGTCTTATAATAAAATTGGGAGGATATGATCGTTCGTCCTATAAATAAAATGGTCGGAATGATAGTCGTCAATAATAAAATTGGTAGGATATGATAGTTGTCTTATAAATAAAAATTGGTAGGACTATGCTAGTTCGTCTATAAATAAAAGTGGTTAGGATAGATAGTTTCGTCTTATAAATAAAATTGGTAGGATATTATAGTTCGTCTTATAAATTAACTGGGGGGGGGGGGGGGGGGGATTGGTAGGATATGATAGTTCGTCTTATAAATAATTGGTAGGGATAGATAGTAGTATTATAAATAAATTGGTAGGATATGAAGTTCGTCTTATAAAAAATTGGTAGCATATGATAGTCGTTTATAAATAAAATTGGTAGGAAATAGTTTGAGGCTATGAAGTTCGATTATAAATAAATTGGTAGCATTAGATAGATAGTTAGTCTTATAAAATTAAATTGGTAAGCATATGATAGTTCGTCTTATAAATAAAAATTGTAGGATATGATAGTTCGTCTTATAAATAAATTGGTAGGATATGATATTCGTCTTATAAATAAATTGGTTAAGGTAGCATATGATAGTTCGTCTTAAATAAAATTGGGAGGATTAGGATTAGGATATGATAGTCGTCTTATAATAAATTGGTTAGCATTGATGATAGTTAGTCTTAAAAAAAATTGGTAGGATATGATATTTCGTCATTATAAAATAAATTTGGTAGCATATGTAGTCGTCTATAAATAAATTGGTTAGTAGATATGATTAGTTCGTCTATAAATAAATTGGTCGGCATAGATTAGTTCGTCTATAAATAAAGTGGTAGAATATTGATGTTCGTCTTATAGATAAAATTGGTAGATATGATAGGTCGTCTTATACATTAAATTGGTAGGATCTGATAGTTCGTCATTATAAATAAATGGTAGCATTTGATAGTTCGTCTTATAAATAAATTGGTCGCAATGAAGTTCGTTTAAAATAAAATTGGGTTTAGGATATGATAGTTCGTCATATAAATAAATTGGTAGCATATGATAGTTTCGTCTTATAAATAAAATTGGTAGGGTAGGATATGATCGTTCGTCTTATAACTAAATTGGTCGAATATGATGTTGATTATAAAATAAAATTGGTAGGATATGATAGTTCGTCTATAAATAAAATTGGTAGGATATGATAGTCGTTTATAAATAAATGGTAGCATATGATAGTTCGTCTTATAAATATAAACGGGGTAGGATATGTGAGAGTTCGTCTTATAAATAAAAATTGGTAGGATATGATTAGTTCGTCTTTATAAATAAATTGGTAGCTAGCATATGATAGTTCGTCTTATAAATAAATTGGTGGATCTCGTAGGAGGGGATATGATAGCTTAGGAATGATAGTTCGTCTTATAAAATCAAAATGGGAAGCATATGATAGTTCGTCTTATAAATAAAAATTGGTAGGATATGATAGTTTCGCTATAAAATAAAATGGTAGGATATGATAGTTCGTCTTATAAATAAATTGGTTAGAATATGATAGTTCTCGTTATAAATAAAATTGGTTAGGAATGATAGTTCGTCTTATAAATAAAATTGGTAGGAATGATAGTTCGTCTTATAAATCAAATGGTAGGAATTGATAGTTCGTATTATAAACAAATGGCAGGATATGATTAGTCGTTCTTATAAATAAAATTGGTAGGAATGATAGTCGATATTATAAAATAAAATGGTAGGAATGATAGTTCGTATTATACATCAAATGGTAGCATATGATAGTTCGTCTTATAAACTTAAATTGGTAGGATATGATAGTTTCGTCTTATGAAATAAAATTGTAGGATATGGATAGTTCGTCTTATAATAAATGGTAGAGGATATGATAGTTCGTCTTATAAATCAAATCGGTTTGCATAGGATCGTTCGCTTATAAATAAATTGGTAGCATATGATAGGTTCGTCTTATAAATAAATGTAGGATATGATAGTTCGTTCTTATTAAATAAATTGGTAGGATTATGATAGTCGTTCTATAAAAAATTGGGTAGGAGATGTATTAGTAGGATTAGGATTATATTTTCGTTTATAAATAAAATTTGGTGGATATGATCGTTCGGCTTATAATAAATTGGTAGGATATGATAGTTCGTCTTATAAATAAATCTGGTATAGGTAGGATATATAGTTCGTCTTTAAACAAATTGGTAGCATAATAGTTCGTCTTATAAATAAAATTGGTAGGATATGATAGTGCGTCTTATAAATAAAAGTGGTAGGGATATGATAGTCGTCTTATAAATCAAAAGTGGTAAGGAGATGATAGTTGTCTTATAAATAAATTGGGATTAGGATATGATAGTTAGTAGTATAAATAAAATTTGGTGGGGATATGATAGTTCGTCTTATAACTAAAAATTGGTAGGATATGATAGTTCGTTTATAAATAAAATAGGTAGGATATGATAGTTCGTCTTAACATCAAAATTGGTATTAGCATATGATTAGTTAGTCTTCAAAATAAAATTGGTAGGATATGATAGTTCGTCTTATAAATCAAAATTGGAGCATATGATAGTTTCGTCTGATAAAGAAAATGGGATAGAGGATAGATAGTTGTCTATAAATCAACTGGTAGCATATGATAGTTCGTCTTATAAATAAAATTGTTAGGATATGATGAGTTCGTCTTATAAATCAAATTGGTAGGATATGATAGTTCGATCTTATAAATAAAATTGGTTAGGATATGTAGTTCGTCTCTTATAAATCAAATTGGTAGGATATGATAGTTCGTCTTATAAATAAAATTGTAGGATAGATAGTTCGTTTATAAATGAAATGAGTTAGATATGATAGTTCGTCTTATAAATCAAATGAGGATATGATAGTTCGTTCTTATAATAAAATTGGTTAGGGGAATGATAGTCGTCATATAAACAATTGGAGGATATGATAGTTGTATTATAAATCAAATGGGCAGGATATGATAGTTCGTATTATAAATAAAATTGGTTTTTTAGATATGATAGTTGTCTTATAAATAAAAATTGTAGGATATGATAGTTCGTCGTATAAAACAAATTTGGTTAGCATATGATAGTTCGTCCTTTATAAAAAAATTGGTGGTTTAGGATATGATAGTGCGTCTTATAATAAAATTTGGTAGCACATGATAGTTCGTCTATAAATAAAATGGTAGGATTGATAGTGTCGTATAAATCAAATTGGTAGGATATGATAGTTAGTCTATAAATAAAATTGGTAGGATATGTAGTGCGTCTTTAAATCAAATTGGTAGGATATGATAGTTCGATTATAAAAAGAATTGTAGGACTGAGAGTCGTCTTATAAATCAAATTGGTAGCATATGATAGTTCGTCTTTATAACAAAATTGGTAGGATATATATATCGTCTTATAACTTCAAATTGGTGCATATGATAGTTCGTCTTATAAATAATTGGTATAGATTTAGCTTGATAGTTCGTCGTATAATCAAATTGGGTAGGCAGAGATAGTTCGTCTGATAAATAAAATTGGTAGGATATGATAGTTAGTCTTATAAATAAAAATTGGTTTTAGGATATGATAGTTCGTATTTATAAACCAAATTGTAGCGATGATGTTTGTTATTATAAATCAAATTGGTATAGGATTTATGATAGTTCGTCTTATAAATAAAATTGGTAGACTTAGCATATGATACTTCGTGCCTTATAAATAAAATTTTTTGGTAGGATATGTATGATAGTTCGTCTTCTTATAAATCAATTGGTAAGCATATTATAGTTCGTCTTATAAATAAAATGGTTAGGATCTGATAGTTCTATATAAATAAAATGGGTTAGGATATGATAGTTCGTCTTTAATAAATTAGTAGGATATGATAGTTGTCTTATATAAACCAATTGGTAGCATATGATAGTTGTCTTATAAATATAAAATTGGGAGCATATGATTAGTTCGTATATAAATAAAATTGGTAGGATATGATAGTTCGTCTTAAAAAAATTGGTTAGGATATGATAGTTAGTCTTATAAATAAATTGTTAGTAGGATTAGGATATGAAGTTCGTTTATTAAATAATTGGAGGATATGATAGTTGTCTATAAATAAAGTGGTAGGATATGATAGTTCGTCTTATAATAAATTGGTAGGATATGATAGTAGTCTTATAAATTCAAATTGGTAGCATATGATAGTTCGTCTTATAATAAAATTGGAGGATATGATAGTCGTCTTATAAATAAAATTGGTTTAGATATGATAGTTCGTCCTATAAATAAAATATGGTAGGAATGAATAGTTCGTCCAATAAAATAAAATGGTAGGGATATGATAGTTCGTCTATAAATAAAATTGGTGGACTGTAGGATCCGATAGTTCGTTTAAATAAAATTGGTAGGATATGAAGTTCGGTCTTATTAAATAAAATTGGCTAGGATATGATAGTTCGTCTTCTAAATAAATTGGTAGGATATGATAGTTCGTTTATAAATAAATTGGGTAGGATTAGGATATGCTAGTTCGTCTTATAATTAAATTGGTAGGATACTAGTTCGTCTTATTAAATAAATGGTAAGCATATGATAGCTCGTATTATACATTAAAATTGGTAGGATATGATAGTTCGTATTATAATAAAATGGTAGCAGATGATAGTTGTCTTATAATAAAATGGTGCATATGATAGTTCGTCTTATAAATAAAATGGTAGGAATGATAGTTAGTCTTATAAATAAATGGTAGGTAGGATATGATTAGTTCGCTTAATAAAAATTGGTAGAGTATGATAGGATAGTTAGTCTTATAAATAAAAATGGGTAGGATATGATAGTTCGTCTTTAAATAATGGTTAGATATGATCGTTCGTCTATGAAATAAAATTGGTAGGAATGATAGTTCGTCTATAAATAAGTGGTAGGCTATGATAGTTCGTTTATAAATAAAATTGGTTTAGGATATGATAGTTCGCTATAAATACAAATT
>JASPKZ010007761.1:142500-183058 GCA_030220185.1 Diploptera punctata | reverse complement strand
AAAACACAGACGACATCGGCGACAAAAGATCTCGTCCCCGTTCAAATACAAGTATCTCACGGATCACATTCATGCGACGAATTACTGCTGCACTCGCATCATCGTATCAACGGGGCCGCTACACCAGTGTTTTCAAATGCACACAAAAAATAATCAATGGACTGAAATCTGGCGAGCAGGTGACCACACAACTGTGGACTACCTCTTCCTATCCAACGGCCACGATACCTCCATCCAAACAATTCGACAATTCCGCAGAAATAGGGAGGACTCCTCATGCGGAAACCCTTTATACTGATGTGGAGGAACTTCTCTAGTATGTAGGATGACATGCTCTAAAAGTCTGATAAATGACACAATTTAATCCCTGGGGAAAAGTAGGGCATGACATGATCAAAACTTATGCCTACCCTACATTCACACCCAAATATCTGCTGGTCACTCTTCTGGAAATGGCATGAGGATTTTCATAATCCCACACATGACTGTTCTTCGAGTTCAGAACCAGCCCATACCTATTAAATAACTTATTGTCTCATCAGTGAATATTACCGAGGAAAAGAAGTGCGGTGGCTGCAGCAAAGCCCAATTACAAAATTGGGCCAGTTGAACGGAGTCCAGTGGTTGTAAGACTTGTACTTTTTACAGGTGAAAGGGATAGAGCTGGTCTTCATGCAGGACTTCCCATACACTTTGATGGTTCGTACCCATTACACGTCCGACAAAACGAGTACTAGTAGAAGGTTCCTCTTTCACCCTATGAAGAACATTTCCTTCAAAATATGCAGTGCGGCGCGTACGTCTACTCTGTTTAACTTCAACGTCCCATGCTCCCGCAAACGCCTATGAACAAACTCGAAGGTTGTTCGGTGAGGATGGCGTCTCTTGTACTGGTTCCTGGCTCAGCCTACGGGCTCGTCGACAAACTGTGGGGTCGCCATGAGATGAGCACCTGGATGTACCAAAAGTCTCACACCGTGGGGCTTGTAGCCCTAGCCGGTCTCACAACGGCTGCAGGACACTCCCTGGAGGCAGAACAGGGGAACGGTCGGTGGATCTGCGACAGCAGTCCTCCCGGCTAGTCTCATGGAGCCCGTGGACCAACTGTGGGGTCGTTAGGAATGAGCGACCTGGCGACCACGAAGCTCAGCAATTCCCAGAAGTTGCAACTCCAACATCCTCTCCCTAAGGGTGTTGGTTTTAGGACCGTGAACTTGAACGTGGACGTGAACATAGGATAGGGAGGACAAGCACTCTAGGACTTGGGAGTATGGTTATAATGACCGAGGTATCCCAAGGGGTGGGGGAAGGGCCTAGATGTCGTCTCTCCGGATACCGCTCCGCGTACAATGTAGCAGCTCTTGCACCATTACTTCGTGCTGCACCATAAATCAGATGCATATCGGCCAGTAAAGATGTTCCATGATGCTTTCATTTAATGCAACTGAATTAATACTGAAGTAATTTCTAATCAGATGTTAATGTAATCACACCAGTAGAAGAATAGGAATTTTGCGCATGCCCATACTAAACAAATTTCAGTGTCAACATATCACAGTGTACACGCAGTGTACAATAGGTGAATAGGAATTTTGCGCAAGCCCATACTAAACAAATTTCAGTGTCAACATATCACAGTGAAGAAAGAAGAAGAAAAAAGTGGCCTGCCGTGATTTGAACCATCAGTGTTTGAATCTTAAATCCATCACTTTGACCATTAAGCCACAAGTTAACTACAGAGATTCTGCGTGTTTCACTTTGCACTAAGGCTCACATTGTACCGATTCTATTGTAACCAGTGCAGTGGCGTGCAATCATCTGCTCAGATCGAAATTTTAAGGAATTTGAAAACCCAATATTTCATAAACGTTGTTGACGAATTATTAGCAATCAGGATCTCGGAATTAATACTAGGTATGAAGTTATTCTAGTATAATTTGCTCTCCTAGTATGCTCTCCTGTTGATTTATCTGTATCAAATGTCGTTTGGTTTGATTCCCTATAACTCGCCCATTTTCACTCGTAGACCATTAGTCCATTGTCCAAAATGCTTATCTCTATACGTAGTTAAATGTCTTCTTCACTTCCTGGTTTAGGCAAGAGTTGCCTGTTCCGTGTAGTTAAATGTGTGTGGTATAATTAATTTACACCCTGTATGTATATATATATACACAGGATGTAACAGGACTTCGCCAACTAAATGACAGGGAAGATAGACCATGCAGAGAGGATCATTTTTTGTTAAGGAACATATAGTCGCAAACACGTCGTTTATGAGTTATGCGCAGATGAAGGTGTTCACCCGTAAGGGTCGGAATTGAATACAAACAATTGACACGTATCACTATATTTAAAGGACATATTTTTACAATAAGTGTTCAAACAATAAGTGTTTTGACGACGTCAAAAAGAATCCTGCCATGATCGGCCGTGCTGGCCGATCCTTGCTGAGGCGATATCAAACATGCAATGAGGCACATGGTCGACTGTTTGAACACTTATATAAAAACATGTATTTCTTTAATAAAATGATACGTGTACAATTGTTTGTATTCAATTACGACCCTTACGGGTGAACACCTTCACCCTTCATTTGCGCATTACTCATAAACGACGTGTTTGCGACTATATGTTCCTTCAAAAAAAATGATCCCCTCGTAATGGCCTATCATCCCTATCATTTTGTCGGTTAGGTTGTGTTACACCTTGTATATTGTATTTCAAAATAATCAGCAAGTAGTGAAATATGAATTTTGATTTCGGGGTGACTTTTTTGAAGGAATATTGAAATGACTAGTCGATTCTTCGTACAGAGGTAAAATTTCATCACATTATGAACAGGAAAGTGAGGTTGTAAAAAAGTTATAACCCTACTGTACACATTACACAGATGCATGTTAGCAAGCCCTATCGAATCTGCACCACGAATCTAGAGATCTTAATAACCTCTTCACCCGACTCGAAATGAATCCGGGCTGCCGGTGTGGACATCTACCGTCCAAGCTCCGGCGACTAATAGATTGAATTTTTCTCTCTATAATTAGTGAATAATTAGAACTGTTTTCGAGGTGACACAGTTCTTGCTACATAATAAGCTGTCGATCACACTGTTTCGGACACTTAATAATAATAGAATATAATAAGACCTACTGAGAAGATGTATTCTGTTAAACACCGGAGGCAATAGATCCATAGGTAACACAAAAAGCAGATGTGAATATGATATGGAAGAAGATGATAAACTCTTTGAGCATGATGTTGGACAGTTAAGGCTAAAACTAGAGGGAATATCGTAGACTTCTGAAGAAATCCAGAAGGATTGTTGACCCAATGACGACGACGATTTTGCTCATGTTTAGTAATTATTGAAAAGCCTTTATTGTGCAATTTATGAAATAAACAGAATTTTTAATATTAGTATTTACTATATACCAGGAAAAGTAGCATTTCCTTTGTATGATTAGAGTTAATAAATAATAGTTATATATTGCAAAGTGTTTATTTCGTAACACTTCGCAGAAATCATCTTCAATTTCTACCTCAACATAAATTTGCTTGTTTTTAAAATGCAGTTCTCGAAAAAGTTTCAATTATAAAAGCAAACTATTGTATAATTACTTAAGAGGTTTATATACTTTCCTCTAAAGTTACATTATTATATATAATACATCCTTATTGAGTTAGGCTCCATATTAAATTTTCTGACAAGTAAAATTGTGACTATAGTAAGAACCATACTCCCATCTTTATGGGAGAGAATAGAGGTTTGTGACAATGCTCAATTTTAACAATATATATGCCGAATTTTATAATTTTCCATATCATTTCCCTATAATTTTAGAAAAATATATGTTATTAACGGGAATCGGAAAGCAAACTGAGGACAATACTCTCATTTGTTTCATTACTCCTGTAATTTTTGTTAATGTTTGTATTGCAGTTTATGACTTTTACGGTATCTTATACAAGCAACGATTATTTGATTAAGTCTTAATTTTTCTGCATACGCTGTTAGAAACACATGTGGAACACATCAACAACACTCTGTTTTAAGTAATCTGGGAGCATGGGTTACTAATAGGTGCAATCCATGTAGAAGTAGACATGACAGATGAAGGTGGAATTTAATTTAACTGCTACCTTAGCTGAATATTTTAAACTTATCATGTTTAATGTTAGCAAACCGGGGTACAAAAAGTTATTTTGTACATACCTAGTCAGGACTATATGAATGGAGAAGTAATGCCCGCACGGATATGGACCTCTGGGTTCGATAGTGCTTTGAGTTTAGTGTTAATTATTAGTTTATTATATTATTATATTATATTATTAGAATATTAGTTTACTAGATAGTGTTTATTATTAGTCTACGTACAGTAATTTATGAAAATGCAAATTGATACAATAAAAAACTACTCATTGTTCAAATAAAATTGAAGTTTCTTTGTAATTAAAAATCATAAGCCAATTCGAATGGTTGCGTCAGTTACCTTTGCTTGTTTCCTAGGTAACCTTTATTGTCTTAAGTTTTATCCACTATTCTTTTAGTGACACAACCTAAATAATATATTTTTTCAGTATTTATACTATATAATAGCAATACACTACAAGCCGGAAGGTCGGGAGTTCGAGTCCCGGAGTGATCAGGATTTTTAAACAATCCTAAAGCTTCTGGCAGGACCATGACCCTGCAGTCGACTCAGCCTCTAACGAAAATGAGTACCAGATGCCTGTTCTGGGATAAAGAAGGCCACCACGCATGGCTGACATCTCGTGTCCATTGTCTAAAAAAGTAGGGAGTCTTAACCTCATACTACCCCAAGGCCTTCTTAAGGCCTGTAGTAGGATCACTTTTTATATATCTTGATTTGTGTTTGGAATTTTTAATATAATTGAAAACTTAACAAAGATTGATGTTCTACTGTGTTTATTGTTTATTTTAAATTTACTTCAGATACTGAAATAAAATAATTAATTTTAATTATGATACTAACAAGGGAACTGTAAACCACTGCATGTCGAAACCTACCTTGAAATTTCTCCCAGAGAAGCGATGTGATGTACAAAGGACGTGTCCAAAAATATAGCTGCCGTTTTCATCGGCAAGGCACAGGAAATTGAAGCCAGAATCCAGCAAATTCAACCCACAGTACGGAGCAGATTGACTCCCTTAAGAGTGATGTGAAGTGGACGAGACGCAGCGCAGACGGTGGTAATGAGAATTATCCATCTACCAATTCAGGTGTTGTATCACTTCCCCACAGTTCAAATGAGAGATTTGGCGCTGGATTTTAGTGCCTTGCAGTTAAAAACGGCAGATTTTTCTGGACGCGGCCTTTGTAGTTCACAGCGCTTCTCTCAAAAAAAAAGCAAGGTAGTTTTCGGCATGCAATGGTTGACAGTACCATTGTAAGTACAGAGATTATACCATCTCAAGATGGGTTTGAGAGAAAAAAAATCCCGATTTCTAAAAGTTAAATATAGGATTTAGATGTTAATTCAGTTACCATGAAATTCTTCTTCTTTCTCAATGACACTACAGCATAATAAGGACCTTCACCTCCTCGGTAAGCCTCCTCCAGACATCCCTCTCGATAGAAAGATGTTTCCAATTACATGTTTTACATTTTTTTCGGGTCCTGGCGCACACAATTTCACAATATAGTATTCTTAGGTCATTCTCTTACTGTGTTTTCTCTAAGTTGCGAAACGAATATTTAGTTCACTTTTCTATTAGGCCTATTTAACATGATATTTACCTATATCAAAATACTCATCAACACCCCTACAAAAATTTAAAGGTTTGTCGGTAGAGTTCTTTACCACTCTGTATAATCCAAACATTGAAATAAATTCTTACAGTGTCAAGTACTAGATGAACTATTTGAAAGGAGAACTAAGAGAAACATTTAATTTACTTTCAATTAATTTTTATTTCCTACATTTATTTTAGTACAAATTTAACATTCGCAGAATTCTTATATACTTAAACATGCCATTTGATGGAGATATTGTTCAGGCAGTGCCATTTTCATAGAGTCGCTAGTCGTAAGAATAAAAATAAATATAAAACTGACATTTTTCTGTCTTTGTACGTTTAGTCTTGCAAACTAACTACGCAAATCGACTAGGCCTAATTAAAGTAAATTGTATCCAGCCGCGTGCAACAAACATTTGGATAATCTAGTGCAGGAGTTTAGGATCACTCGACCGTGGATGAGAACACTAGAAAAAATGTATTACACTTGTCCCACAAAAATAAAATAATTTTATAAGATTATTGAAATGTTAATTATCATTAATTACTTAAGTTCATATATATAATATGTACATTTTCCATTTCTGGCATATTCTACAGCCAGCGAATTAAAAAAACAGTTTAATGTAAATAGTAAATATTTCATGAGAAGCTAAATTTTATTAATGTGGCCTATGCGAGGAAAAATAAAAAAATCAAGGTCTCAGTAACAAGTGGAGAAATACGTCAAGAACTCTATTATTTTCATTGAAATTATATTCAACCCAAGCATATATGAGGCGCTTAGAATAGCAAGTGCGTATCAACAAAAATCACATTATTTTTTTATTATTGCAATATAAACTTTCAACCTTCTTCTTTCATCCAAATTATAAACCACTACTCGAATACAATATTTAACTTCTTTGCATTGACGGATACGCTACGTCAGGCAATATAAAGAAAAAACGTTTGTGAAACTTTAAACGCGTTTTTCTCAAACTACTTTTTTGCGTTACGCCCTTGCTATTCTAAGCGCCTCATATATATGCCTAGTACTTGTTTTGCGGTACGCAAGCACAGTCCCACAAATAAAGCAATTCGCGTGCTTTATTTTACTTGTTTATACCTTCTTTTTTTTAGTTTATCTTTTGACATTTTTAACACACACACAGACGCAAGGAGATTTAAAATCCCCTCTCCCACCGGTCACTACGGCTCTACTGACAACGCCACATCGACGGACATAAACATAAAATAATCAGAAGACAGTTAATTGATTGAAAAGTGCACATCTAGTTGAGATAACAAACATTCGTCTTATTTCGTTTTGTGACGTACAAGGAAAAATAATTTAGCGTGGGTAAGTAGTGCGGTGAATTCTATAAATAAAGCAAAAGAAACGAAATAAAACAAAAGTTATAAAACAAGGAGGAAAATGTGCTTGGCAGCAGGATCGAACACACGACATCTTCAATATCACATAGAGATTCCTTCCGCTGGATGAGAACCGTCCGTTATAGAAACGGTCTGTAGGAATCAATGTAAATAATCAGAAAATGTCTTATATCATAATATTAGACATTAACTTGACTTATTATTTATTAATTTAAATTAATTAGATTAGTTTTTTATTAGTTGTGCAAATAAAACACATTATGCCTATGTCCTATAAACCAGATAATGTTTTTAATTACATCCATAGGAGTTGGGTATAGGTATTTTTGAAATCTGAAAATAAATAATGAAGTCTGGTAACCTGTATGTCCTATAAAATTACCGATATTAATGAAGAAAAAGTCTATATTACTAGGATTCAATTTAATCTCACGACGTCACAAGTCAAGAATTTTACTGGCTGTTCCACTGAAACGAACTATGCAAATGTTGCACTAACGCAGCCTTAAGCCGCCTCCTGATTTCAATGCAAAGAAGACGGCACAAATAAATGAGTGATGTGAATCGCGCTTCAAACTCTAATTTTCCACCATCCACAATTGTGCCAGCAATTTCTTTAAACTCTACAGCATTACTGGTCGTTTCTCGTAGAGTTCAGTCCCCTGACCCATCCCTATTAAATACTGCCTAATTAGTGAGTAATACTGAGAAAAGAAGCGTGGTGGCTGCAGCAATGCAGAATTGCAAAATTGTACCCGTTGATAGACGTTCACTGGCTGTAAGTATTTTACTTTTTGCAGATGAAAGGGATAGAGCTGGTCTTCGTGCAGGACTTTCCATACACTTTGATGGTTCGTGCCCGTTACACGTGCGATAGCAAGAATTATTAGGAGGATCCTCTTTAGATAGATAGATGGAAAGCTCTGCGGCCATCACTTAACTGTTGGCGGTGAGCGATCCATTTTGGTCCTCCTTAATTGGTAGAACCCCGGGTTCCTGTAAACTACATTAGCCCCGGTTTAAATTTTGAATTCAATTTTGAAGTTAATTAGCAGAGTGAAGTCGGAAGCGGACCTTTTGGGGTTCTATTCCAGCATTTGCTCTTTGGATTGAGGGAAACCGCTTAAAACCTCAATCGGAATAGTCGATCACGCGGGATCTTGCCAAGTTTGGCTTTCGGATGACTGTATATTGGGAGGGCATCCAGGCTTCTCTTTATTTAAATATAATGTGCCTACATTTCAAATTATTACAATTAATCATACAATTATGGAAACGTGCATTTTTAATTTTTTTTTTATTCTTCAGTTGTTGCTGTTCTATCTGTAGTTGTCAGGTGATGTCAGTTTCTCTGGAACTGGTGGGATGAACCTGTAGCAGTAAGATTAGTTATTAGTTTTTAATTTGTTGTATTAATATATTTTATTAATGTACATTATATGCTAATGTTGTAATTGTAATTGAATAATTGTGTAATGTGTTTCTGTGTGTCTCTGTGTGTGTGTGTGTGTGTCTCTCTCTCTCTCTCTGTGTGTGTGTGTGTGTGTGCGTGCGTGCGTGCATGCATGTGCGCCCGTGCCCTATCAGCTTTCACCGGTCAAGTGTTGTCCAGGATCCATTTTGGACGCTTGTGTTTGTTGTTGGCTGTTTCATAGGTTCCCAGCGATGCCACGAGTGGATTATCATGGCCTTCACATGTATTATAAAATTTAAGAGCCATGCGTTTAATATACTCCTCGATTGTTTCTACACCCGTTTGATCGTGTAATATGTCAACCGGTGTTACACGCGGTAGTTTTGTAATCATATATAATAATTTGTTTTGAAAAACTTGCAGTTTCTTTATGTGAGTTCTAGCGGCGTGTCCCCATATGGGGCTTGCGTACGTGAGTACTGGCCTTAATAGTGCCTTGTAGATTGTTAGCCCTGTGTTTTATTCGAATTTTGTTATGGTTATTTAAAATAGGGTATAGCAGCTTCAATGTCCCATACGCTTTGCCTAAGGTATTTTGGATATGTTGTTTAAACAGTAGTTTTTTTGTCGAGTGTTACACCTAAATAAATGGCTTCGTTTTTCCACTCGATGTTGTGTCCATAAAGACTTAATTGTGGGGGCATGTATCGATATTGAGAATACCTTTTTGTATAAAGAACTGCTTGGCATTTATCTACGTTTATTTTTATTCTCCATTTTTCCAACCATGGTTCGAGAATATTAAGATTATTTTGAATCTGTCTAGACGCGTGTATTGTTCGGGAGGATTGGCTAGTGATTAGAGTGTCATCTGCATACATATATAGATGAGTGTTGTTATGTCTATTGTCATGTGGAATATCATTTATGTATATATTGAAAAGTGTAGGTCCTAGAATACTGCCTTGTGGCACTCCACTATAGACGGGCCGCAGGGCGGATTTTGAGTTATGGAAAGCAACTTCGAATTGCCAATTGTTTATATATTTAGCTATTAAATGAATTATTCCGTCATCTAATCCTGTTTCGATCATTTTCCGTAGTAGGCGTGATGCCACACTCTGTCGAAGGCTTGTTTTATATCTAAGTATAATCCAATCGTGACACGATTTTCGTTGAACCCTCTAGTGATATGTTCAACAAGTCTCATTAGCTGGGTTACTGTGCTATGTTTTGGACGGAATCCGTTCTGTTCATCCCGAATTACATTTAATTGTTTTAGATTGTGATTAAGGCGCTTACATATAATTTTTTTCAGATACCTTACTCATTGTGTTTTAATAATGTTATCGGGCGATAATTTCCTGGTTCTCTAGGATTTTTTCCAGGTTTGGGGAATAATATTATACGCCCAGTTTTCCATGTTTTTGGGAAATACTTCATTTCGAACATAGCATTTATTATTTTTGCTAAAAATGCATATCCGATGTTGGGTAATTGTTTCAGCACTATGTTTTGTATGCCATCAGGGCCAGGTGCTTTTCTATCGGGAAGGTGATTTATTAGCCATTTGACTTCTGAGACGTTTGTTTTCCTGATTTGTTTATTGGGTATTCTATTTAGAAATTCTTGGACCATTGTTTCCGTTTCCCTTGTAAATTGCGGGTTATTCGGAGGGTCATGTGGTACAAAGGTTCGCTCCAGATGATTTGCAAATGCTTCCGCTTTTTCCTGATCTGTGACGGCTCTCCCGTTAGGCAAGATGAGAGGGGGATATGTATCCGCTTTGTGTGTTACTTTTTTAACCATGTTCCATGTTCTCGGCATGTCCTTAGTATCTAGACTGCCGATTACATTTTCCAGGTGTCTGACACGAATGTTTGTATAGCAACCTTGATTCTTTGTTGCAGATCATTTCTTGCCTGTATTGCAAGTTATTGTGATGCCTTTGCCATTTTCTTCTTGCATCGTTCCTTTGCCTAATTAGGCGTAGGATATGATCTGGGAGATACGGCTGGTTGGTTCTAATAGATTTTTTTTGGAATATTAGTGTTAATAGCCGTATTTATGCTATTTGTTAGGCTGTCTACACCCGTGTCAATATCATTAGGCGTGTTTAATGGTCGATCTTGTAATGAATTTTCAATATCTATTTTTAGTTGGGTCCAGTTTGCTAATTTGTAATTCGGGATTTGTCTTGTTTGAACTCTGCTTGGTCTACCTGTTAATGTGAGGCGCACTGGGAGGTGGTCTGATTGGAGGTTATTTTCTACCGTGATATCACAGGGAATGTTAATATTTTTCATTAAAGCGATATCAAGAATATCTGGTCGAAAATTTATTTTATTAGGGTAGTGAGTGGGCTTATCTGGTGCCAGGATTTGAAAGCTCCTATTGGAGTCGTAATAAAATCCCCTGAGTTTGTTGCCGGCCCTATTACTTGTTCTGCAGTCCCAATCAGTATGCTTGGCATTTAAATCGCCAGCTAGTGTTATATTGTTATTTGTTCCTATCAGATTTTCTATATCATTTATGTCTATGTCTCCTGGAGGATTATAAGTACAAATTAGTGTTACCGTATGGCGGCCAATTTTAAGTCCAATGGCTACGCATTCCGTCCTATTTGTGATGGGTAAGTCGACTAGGTTATGTTTGACGGTTTTATGTACCAAGATGGCCACAACCCACCGGCCTTGTCTATTGTTAAGTGGGGAGTCTATCCAACCTGTATGTGGAATAGTTTCTGTTGTTGAATTTTTCTCTATCCGTGAGGTGTGTTTCCGTTATTAGGTGCGAGGGGGATTTTATTTTTGTTTCAATAGTGTAGTAAGTTCTTCTGCTTTTTTATTACGGATGCCGTGAAGCATTCCAGAATAGGATCCCGGTTCCCCTACTACCCATGATCATTAGAAGCTGAAGAGGGTGCTTACAAAGCGTGCAGCTACGTGTGGGCAATACCCTAAGGGTGGGCTCGTCTCCTCAGGCGTGTCATATGCATCGTCCAGTGCATCAAAGACCGCCGAGATGAGACCATCCTCGTGTATTGAGTGACTCTCACTCCTGTCGTCTGGTACGTTGTTAGCGTCCCGACGATCTGGGAGTGGACTATCACTATGTTGGTTATTGATTGGTTCAGTAGGACCTTTACTATACTGTATCCTGGCTTCCCACATCTTCCGCTGCTCCAGGAATCTGTTCTGCTCCTCTTGCAACTTTTGCCACTCGGCTCTAAGTTGCTGAGTTTGCCTAGAAAGCAGTTCCTGTTGTTGCTGCAAAAATGCTGAAATCGTCGGATTTCCAGCATTTGTGGGTCCTCCGATTGTGTGGGCTGGTATTGTTGTGCTGTGTGTTCTTGGGTATTATTATGGGTCGAGTTTCAGGTGCTGGAGCACGATCCCGAGGCTCTTGGAGCCTTGTGGGCTGCGGCTGAGCCTGAGTTCTGGGATCTCTTTGGACCGCCAGAGAATACTCACGGTTCTCCGTCTCCCTCATGACCCTCTCGCCCGTTCTCAGTGCTTGCAACGCCTGTTCTCTTTTTGTGCTTGAGGAACGTGTTGTGGTGTATTATTGGGTCTGTTAATTTGTCTGTTTTGTATTGGCGTTCCTCGTGCTCTTTGTGGCGTGTGTGCAATGTTGTTTCGTGTAGTGTTGTTTCGTGTAGTGTTGTTTCTGCCCCTGTTTCACCATATGTAGAATATTTTCTTCGAACTCTGCAGTGCGGTGCGTACGTCTTGCACCGGCATCTATTATGTTTACCTTCAACGTTCCACGCTCCCGCAAACGCCTATCAACAGACTCGAAGGTTGTCCGATGAGGATAGCGTCAATTCGGATACTGCTCCGCGTACATAGCAGTGGTTCTTGCACCATTACCTTGTGCTGCACCATAAATCAAATGTAGGCCTATATCGAAAAGTTCAGTATAACTATAAAGATGTTCGAGGATGATTTCATGTTATGCGACTGATACTGATGTAACTTTTAATCAGATGTTAATGTAATCACCAATACGGGAATAGGTATTTTACGCATGCCCATACTGAACAAATTTCAGTGTCAACTCATCACAGTACAAACGCAGGGAAAGAAAAAAACACAAGAAAGATAAATAAAAGTGGCCTGCCGTGAACTGAACCATTAGTGTTCGAATCTCAAATCCAGCTCTTTAACCATTAAGCCGCAAGTTAACTACACAGATACTACGTGTTTCACTCTGAGCTATACCGACTTTTTCTGTAACCACTGCAGTGGCGTGTAATAATCTGCTAAGTTCGACATTTTATGGAATTTGATAACCCAATATTTCATGAACGTCGTTGATGAATTATTAGCAATCAGGATCTCGGAATTAATAATAACATATATGTTGTTCTAGTATAATTTTCTCTCCCTACTTTTCTCTCCTGTTGATTAACCGGTATCAAATATAGATGGATTTGATTCTCTATAACTCACCCATTTTCCCCAGTAGACCATTGGTTCCCTATCTCAAATTACATGTATAATACTATATTGGCAAGACCAGTTCTATACTATGAGAGCGAGTTATTGATACTGCATATATATATATATATATATATATATATGTGTGTGTGTGTATATGTATATACACTGCTCAAAACAATTAGAGGAACACTTGTAATAAATTGAATAAGTAATTGTTTTTTAAAGCTGTGATGCTGAAAGTTGGACAATATGTAAATTGAATTATTAATTTTATCATTGGATACAAATTTAAAGATCCATGGCCTAAATACAGAGAAATTACCTCAAATAACCAGTATAGAGAATTTTTTTTATTTTGGAAGGCACTGGCCACTTCTAATTGGTAAGCTTCCTAATATTGCTATAGTGACGAATGTTGATTATTGCCTTGTTTATTGAAGTCTCTGACAAAATGAGGCATTTAAATGAGTTTGAAGTGTATCATGCTCTACATCTTTTACAACAAGGTCAATCTCTGCGACAAGTGGCTAGAGAGCTTGGGGTTTCTCCTTCCGTGGTGTCCAGGTTACGCAACAGGCACAGAGAGACAGGTCAGTATTGTAGAAGACGTGGCCAGGGCTGTAAATTTAAAACAAGCCCCCAGGATGACAGATACGTTGTTCTTTCTGCTCTTCGACAGCGTACAGAAACTGCAAAAGACCTGCAGAATGGCCTTCATATGGCTTCCGGAATCCGGGTTTCAGACCAAACCATAAGGAACAGATTAAGGAAAGAGAATATTCGTCCAAAAAGGCCCGTTAAAAAAACCACGCTTAACAAATGGGCATAAGACAGCAAGACGTACGTATGCTGAAAACCATGGTGATTGGAACCTGAACCAGTGGGAGTCTGTGCTCTTCTCAGACGAAACCAGGTATCGTCTTACACGTTGTGATGGTCGATTGAGGGTGTGGGGACGGCCAGGAGAAAGATTTTCTGCAGAGGCTGTACAGGAAATTGATAGATTCGGAGGAGGTTCCGTAATGGTGTGGGCCGGAGTTATGTACAACAATCGTACGGACCTTGTACTTGTTCCCCAGAGACTGAATGCTGTCCGGTATATCGAGCACGTTCTGGAAGAGCATGTAGTACCTGCTGCCATTGGAGTAGGCCCTGGATTTCTGTTTATGCAGGATAATGCGAGGGCACATTCTGCGGCTGTCACCAGGGATTTCCTGAGGAGGAATGAAATTGAGGTAATGGAGTGGCCAGCGGCCAGACCAGACCTCAACCCTATTGAACACTTGTGGGATCTTCTAAACAGGAAGGTCAGGAACCGACATCAAGCTCCACAAACTCTGTAGCAACTTGGAGATGCTCTGAAGGAGGAATGGGAGAATACCCCGCAAGAGGAAATCCAGAATCTTATTGGGAGCATGTCACGAAGGTGCCAAACTGTCATCGAATGTGTGGAGGCCATACACGATACTAACTCTATATAACGAGTGTTTAACGTTGAAAAATAAGCACTAGATTCAATTGCTTACATAGCGGAATTATTTGAAAAGTTAATTGTCAGCGTTATTCATTTGTTTTTACTGGCATGAGCAATAAATAAATAAATAAATAAATAACCACAAATAATGCACTTTATTAATTTCATGTTTGTACCTTTATCCAATGAAAAAATATTTGCATATTTCATAGTGTTCCTCTAATTGTTTTGAGCAGTGTATATATATATGTATATTTATATGGAAATACAACTAATGTGATAAGTTCATGCGCCGAACAGCATGCTGTACCATGTGGGATCACAGAATAAATTATGTCATCCTTGAGAAATTGAATATGGTGCCCATAATAGATTACATCCGTTAGTATTAACAAAACTGGCGTCAACATGGAGACCGTATTTCAAATACAGGATTTCTAGGCAATTTAAAGTACGAACCAAATGGTAAAATGTAGCTGGGACAGCCTAGGAAGAGACGGTTGCAACATTTTTTTTTTTTTGTTGACCGTGAGTCCTCTCAGAACCATTCTCAAGTCGAGGGATGAGATTCGATTAAGCCTCTTACATTGAAGGTCTGTGAAATACAAGGATGCTGGCCGACCACGCCTAACGCAACATCACAGGGGCGGATGAAATGAAAAGAAATGAGTGAGATGAGTGTGGAGAAATTGTGAAATTAAATATATATCAGGGGAAAATGGAAGAAACCCGTAGAAAAACCTACCGAGACTCCGTTTCGTCCAACACGAAACCCACATGGAGTGACCGCGAGACGTGAACTCGAGACCCCAGTGGTACAAGGCGAGCGTCTAACCGCTCGGGTCACGGGGCCGCCTACAACGACATTAAATGAAGTTGAATAAAGTGAAGATGATGGTGGTAATAATAATAATAATAATAATAATAATAATAATAATAATAATAATAATAACAGATTTACATTAATAACTCTAATGAAATAATAATACATAATACAAATTATTATAGGCCTACAGTAGAGATGATATTGAAACTACGAAATATATTATATTAATAATAATGATGATAATAATAATAATAATAATAATAATAATAATAATAATAATAATATAAACTAGAACTTGATTAAATTGCTGTATTGATATTGAAAGTAAAAATATAAAATAGTCTAATAACAAAAATATCCCTATAACATAGTGACTCTACCAACCACGGACAAATGGTAATAAAAATGCTGGATGAATATAATAGATTTGTACTCCAGAAATGAGGTCGTTCCTTTTACTGGACCTTATTTTCGCATTAATAAGTACTTCAAAGGTATGCGACATGGATGAAAAACTTCGTCTTTGTGAATTGGATATACAGTAAAAGCTCCTTATTCGCGGTTTTATTGTTCGCGGGTTAAAAAATTGCGATAGTTCCTGTATTCGCAGCCAAAAAAATATTTATTCGTGGAGTCAGTCGGTATATTAGAAGGATTAATATCCTTTATTAATCATCAGCAGGTTTTTTTTTTTTTACTGCAGGCAGGTGCCAAGGCGGCTTTTACAAATAGTGATTCAAACAAAATGGACAAATACACATCAAAACAAAACAAACCTAATTGTCACTGATCCTAAAGTTCATTGTTAAAAGCCGTTGTCGTAATTCACGTGCCGATATGTACCCACTTTGATAAATGCCTCCATCGCCACGATTGGTATATTATTGTTTCAACTTGTCATTCGTTGCAATTGATTGAATAATACGTGTCCCTTGTGCTTTGTTCCCGGTTTATAATGTTGAGTAAAAGGAAAGAAAAATTAATAAAAGTAAAGTAAAGTGTTCCCACTTCAGGCCTCGGGAGGCCCTTGGGGTAGTAGGATGTTAAGGCTACCACTTTTTCTAGACAATCGACACTTAATGTCAGCCGGGTTGTCAGCCCTGCGTGTCGGCCGCCTTTACCCCCAGAACAAGCATCTGGTACTCATTTCAGTTAGAGGCTGAGTCGACCCCAGGGCCATGGTGCCACCAGAAGGTTTGGGTCAGTTTAAAAATCCTGACTGCACCGGGACTTGAACCCTAGACCTTCCGGTTTGTAGCGCAGTGCCTTAACCATTACACTACGGCGTGTCCCCAAGAAAAAATTAGTACCGAAGGAAAAAGTTAGTGTTGCCGCTTAAAGTAAAAATATAAATGCTTCACCGTTTATACGCGTTGGCGTGTCATTTGCGTCTACATCACGCTGTTTCAATGTTAATTAATCAAGGAATCCGAAAAACAAAATAAGGAATTCTATCGCAGAATTCACAGCTGAATATCAATCTTAATTGAAAGATCTTTTAAAAGCGGCAAAACAGTAAAAAAATTACTAAGTTCTTTAAGTCCTTGCCTAAAACCTGACAGTAATAATTAATAGAAATTGCTCAAAACCTTTCGTTAACCCATTAACTGCCAATTTTTTTTCCTTGCCAGTTTTACTTTTATCATGTTTCTTAAGGTATTTGAAGACGTTTAAAAGCAAAAACAATCACATCATTTGAATACTTTTTTATTAAATGGCTTAAATTTGATTATCCCCTATTGGGGATCATGGCGATTGCTATCTTGTTAATTTACAATTTTGTTACACTTTTTGTTTACTGTGCCAGACAGAAAAGCAGTCAACATGAAGTCCTACATTGCACACACAACATTGTTTTCTTGCAAACTGTACATTTTCTTTGTCTTCCCATGGTCGTGTGTTCGATCATATGGCCGGAACTAGAGCTACTGATCTCCACTGAAACACGAGAAGAAGATGGTTTCGGATATGAAGGACGTCCAGCCTGTTTTGGGTCAGAAATGGATGACTGAACAAGATATCCGCTAGCCACGATCCTCCTGAACTCAGGCAACGGTACTTTTCCATTGGCCAGACAATATAGGGCATGTGCATTTACCAGCGCCACATCCATTGCATTGGTTATCAATCGAAAATACCAATTCTTACCTCGAATTTTTATGCGGTATTTTTCAACGTTCCAATGGAGCTTGTCCACGCCTCCCCATGTGCTTATTGTACTCTGTTATCAGATTTGGCTGTGGGACATGCACCTACTTTCTTTCATTTCTGCTCCTTCTCTTGACATTGTTTATTGTTTTAATTTGTTTAATGATTTCTTACAAGTTTTACACGGTTGTTGTCCTTCCATGTAACTGCCAAGATCTCACTGTTGTCAAACCTGTAGTCATAAGTCCCTCTTTCTTTTTTCTTCATACTATTGTCACTTTCAATAGGACAGTTGTTCATTCTGTTCATGTCACCCCTATTTACGGAGGAAGCTCCACGATGTCAATAGTTTCAAACAAATCAATATCTTCACTGTCAGATGCCATAAAATTGGGATCATTAACAATATCTTCCAGTTCATGAAAACTAACGACCCTTAGTATATAATGACGTTTCATTGAAATCTGAAAATTAAAAAGAAAAATCTAGGTGGCATCTATCATGAACCCCAAATGGGGATTGAGCTTCAAGCAACCGGTAGAGTAAAACTAAATTATATGTGAAAGTAAAATGACAATGGATATAATCTACAAACATTATTAAACAAATTAATATATAGAAAATAAAAATTCCATAGATAATTACACTACTTACTTTTTTTTAAACTGTAATATAAACGAATGATGAAATTATTGCTCCCTTCTCACAAATCAGTCTTTACAAATGGTCTGCTTTAAAATGTCTGTCACATAATACACAAGTTTGAAGAAACTACAGACAATAATACAAAGAAGAAATCAAGTCTGCCAACATAAAAATAGCTGCAAAAGTCAAATAGAAACAACAATCCCCAAATGAGGATCATGGCAGTTAATGGGTTAATTGATTTTATTTTGATAATATTTATATCATTCTGTAACCTTGGAACGTATCCTCTATACACTCATATAAATTACCGTTCCATATTCTCGGTTTCTATATTCGCGGCATATTTGCAGAACATATCCCCGCAAATAAGGAGCTTTTACTGTAATATTATGATTACAATTACCGTGATGTAGGTAATTATTATAAATTTATATGTTACCGGTACATTCCTTGTAGATATGATTTGTTAATGCTTGTTGATATGTTAGCAATCATTGCACTGCAATGTGAATTTTATTGCATTACTAGTAATAATAATAATAATAATAATAATAATAATAATAATAATAATAATAATATTGTGGCTTATGAAACCCGTAGTTTTAATATCGCATTCACTACGGCCATCAACTGATCCCTATTATTAGCCAACAATAAACTTCATATCTGCAGTGCCTATTCCCAGACATTACTGATTACTTATTAATTTATTATGTTAGCCTCATCTCATGCCAAATCCCCAAGTTGTAATCCACCAAATAGGGATGACACCTGTCGCGTATCAGGCAGGACATTCCGAATTGTAAGAAAATTTTAATTATGACTAAGAGGGACGTCATAATTCACTCAATTCATGAAACACAAATTCTATATGAAATTTATAAATACAGAACAGTCATGACTTTTTGTATTTTACCATTTTCTTCTCTTACAGCCAATTCAATAAAGTTCACACTATACGCATATTTTTTTTACGAAAACCCATAATCTCAGTATAGCATTAATTTTTTTATACTTTTGCCTATTCTTTATTTTCTAATATTACTGATATATTTGTGCTGGTTGAATCTGAGCCATCGGAGTCATCTCATCTCATCTCTTCCCTCAAATTGTCATTACGACGGACACTAGTAGAGGGTTTACAACATTTAGGCCTACTGTTACTTAGCCTATTGATTTTTATTAATATAATATGTGAAATGCTAACATTACAGTACAACTTTTTTGTTCCCGAATATATTAACAGTATCTTTTGCGCTGTGTTAATTTCTGGACAACAAAAATATGTAGCCTATCATACTTCCACTATCATAACTTCAATCCGTCCAGATATTTCCTTCCATTATCCTAAATAAATTGTTAGATGTACGCCGTATCTTAGTTGGTTAAGGCAATACGCTGTAAGTCAGAAAGTCGCGTGTTCGAGTCCTAATGGGGGCAAGCATTTTAAATTGGTTTAAACCTTCTGACGGTTGACTCAGCCTCTAAGAGAAATGAGTTCTGGAGTTATAGGCTGCTTTCACGCAGGACTACATCCCGGTGACATTACAGTGGGATCACTTCACCTTTACAAAATATATAAACCACTAATGATAGTAAAAATTTAAAGTGACTATTTAACTCATGCCCCAAATGGGAGTCAATGACCAATCATGTTTCAATTATTTCTGTTTTACAACCAATCAGAGTCGTGTTTCACCAAATATTTATCAGTGTTATAATTACCATATTAAAGAAAGCTCCTCCTTACAATATTGCGTTCCTTTGGCAATAAATAGTATGATCTGGTTGCAGTGATAAACAAAAGAAGCAGTAGAAGCGTACCTATCGTTTCTCATTTGTTTTCAAACATCGCCGTTTACATTAAATATATAAATATTTTAAAATAACTATAGTTAAATAATGATTTGTGAGTAAACAGCTTAATTTTATTCGTTAAATAGTCCTAACAAATGCCACTCTTGATTTCCAAATTCTCTAGATAAATTCACTCCTCACTTCGTGAGTCGTGAATTTATCGATAATTTGGAAATCACTCGTGGCATTACTTATGATAATTTTTTTTCAATGTACTATAGAACGTACCATGTATATAGTCGCGTTTTCTATTGATGAAAGTAGACTAATATTTCCCTGTAATATAATTGTAAGCACTAATTTGAGTTTCTCCTGTAGCTACTGAAGTGATTTTTTTTACATAATGCACTTAGTAAAATTAAACTCGTGTAATAAAAGCGAGTGTCGGCCTCAGTGTCCCAGGGGTTAAGTTCTTTGTATCTAGTCCCGAGCGTCCCCGGTTCAAACACGCCCGGAGTTATAGATTTTTAGGATGATAAAATCCAAGTGAATCCTCCTCCTGGAGCGACTCTAAGCCATCGGTTCAAGTCCAAAGTTTTTCGGTCTGTAAAAGATTCTCGAAACGAAATTAAAATCTCTGAACTAAATTTAATCTGCCTTTCCTATCCAATTAGTGTTTTAGTTGCATATTAAGTGCCTCTTTAAGGTGATGAGCTAACCCCTTATAGCGGTGACATTTTTAGGGAAATAAGTGTAACTAAATTAGCTTGGCACAAGGGGAAAACGAATGGCATTCATTAATGACTTCTCCTTCTTCATCTCAGTTTAACGTCTCACATTGCAGGTACTTTTTACTCATTACACGCCACCGGGGCTAACAGTGGCATGACCTGTCGAGAGAGGGATTGTAAACTGTAGACCATACACATACTTTTTGACCACACATGGACATGGAGAGCCTCCCCGAATGATTGATCAGCTCAATGCCACGCCTCCTCCGAGAGATCACAATATTAAGAGAAACACACTCTTCATACTAAACATGCCGAATTAGGTAATTATGATTATGATGGTCAGATTATGTTCGAGGAACATTTGGCCTTGAAGTTTCCATAAATGTTCTTACAGATGAGGAAAAACCCCGAAAATAATCTCATATACGACACAAGTAAATATTACTATCTGTGCATACGCCAATAATTTTTATCTTCAACACAGTTTTATCTCGTTTTATTCTTCGCAATACTTCTTATTTTCTTTATTTTCCTTATCTTGTTTGCCTTTTTTTACCGCCTTATTTTACTTAATTTGTCCTATTAAACACCATACACCAGAAAAGGTACATATTTAAATATTGCAGACATTTTCGTAATTCTTCATTTTTTCTTCCCTACGTTCAGTTTCTTTTCTCTGTTTATTTTTACCTTATCTTTATACATGTACACACCCGGACCAAAGTTTAAAATTTGAAAATCCCCTACCGGGTGGTAATCGAATCCGGACCGACGGAGTGGAAGGTGGAGGCTCCGCCAACCATGTCACAGAGACGGACGAGACTCTGATGAAATACGAAAAATTTCGATTAGAGGAAAGTCAACATTTTCAAGGTTGTAATTTCAACATCCTCAATGTCCCTGTGTGGCTAAAAAGAATGTTTTTGACAAGAGTTTAAAATCCGCTCCCGACAGCTCGTGTCGCTATAAGGCTGTGTGGCGCGGGACTTGTAAGAGTATCAAAAAAGGAAAAGGTTAAATTTAGATAAAAAAGAAGGAAAGAATCGAATATGGAGTCTATTATTCTGACCGAGATACCAGGAGACATTTCCCTTCGATCCTCTAAATGAATTCATTCAGTAGGTGTTATGGTAGGCCTATATATCAGTGTGAAATTAAGCATAAATAATGTTACCTCTTTCTTAAGTAAAAAAGGTCCGTCACGCAGGAATTGCGTAAACTAAGCAAATTTCTCAGCAAGTCGAATTTATGGTCCCATTTTGCTGGTTTATAGAATATATAATCCATTTGTTAAATTGATAAAAAAAAATAATGAAAACTAAATTTCTGATAACAGCTTATTTAAAAGTGTCCAAATGTAGTGAAACAAAATTATGCACAACCATAACTTATTATCTATTTGCATGTTGGTGTATAATTAGACACCAGTTTAAATAATATTTACCGATTCAATTTTCCATTAATTTATTACAAATATTAAATACATCAAAGTAATGTATCTTACAGGATTCATTGTCAATTTAAGGGTTAATTAAGTTATATTTCGTACATTGCGACAAACCAAACACGATGATTGTTAAAGTCAACTTTTAAATTCGGCTTCCTGGTAGGCCCTAAACCCCCACATATAATAGTCCGGTTTCGCTATTTTGTTAAATACCTTAATCGGTTTATTTAATAGCATATCCTGAGTTTCTATGTGAAACATCGCTAGACCAATTTTAAATTCGGCTTCCTGGTAGGCCCTAAACCCCCACATATAATAGTCCGGTTTCGCTATTTTGTTAAATACCTTAATCGGTTTATTTAATAGCATATCCTGAGTTTCTATGTGAAACATCGCTAGGCCAATTTTAAATTCGGCTTCCTGATAGGCCCTAAACCCCCACATATAATAGTCCGGTTTCGCTATTTTTTTAAATACCTTAATCGGTTTATTTAATAGCATATCCTGAGTTTCTATGTGAAACATCGCTAGACCAATTTTAAATTCGGCTTCCTGGTAGGCCCTAAACCCCCACATATAATAGTCCGTTTTCGCTATTTTTTAAATGCCTTAATCGGTTTATTTAATAGCATATCCTGAGTTTCTATGTGAAACATCGCTAGACCAATTTTAAATTCGGCTTCCTGGTAGGCCCTAAACCCCCACATATAATAGTCCGTTTTCGCTATTTTTTTAAATACCTTAATCGGTTTATTTAATAGCATATCCTGAGTTTCTATGTGAAACATCGCTAGACCAATTTTAAATTCGGCTTCCTGGTAGGCCCTAAACCCCCACATATAATAGTCCGTTTTCGCTATTTTTTTAAATACCTTAATCGGTTTATTTAATAGCATATCCTGAGTTTCTATGTGAAACATCGCTAGACCAATTTTAAATTCGGCTTCCTGGTAGGCCCTAAACCCCCACATATAATAGTCCGGTTTCGCTATTTTTTTAAATACCTTAATCGATTTATTTAATAGCATATCCTGAGTTTCTATGTGAAACATCGCTAGACCAATTTAAAATTTTCTTTTCAGGCGAGCTCCTGTAACTTATAGTCCGATTTTGCTGGTTACCGAACTCGGTCTTACTTTATTAATCACTTATTAATCAATTTCTCTTGTGGTAAGTTTGGTTTCGATGAAATAAAAATTGCGGCCACTAGAGCGTTCATGGACACACACACACACACACACACAGATATATATTTTTAGCAGGTTTCACAACATCTTCCTGCGCCCAATTATTCTGTCATTCTCCTCCACATCTCTCTGTCATTCCATTATCCATTGTTCAATCCTATCTCCCTCACGTTGTTCAAAACACCATTAATCCACGTTATTTTTGCCGTTCCCTCCTTCTTATACCAAGTGGCACCAATTCTTGTATTCTTCTTCGGAATCTGTTTTCTGTTATTCTCTTTACATGAACATACCATTTTAATTGTTTGTTTTTATGAATATATATACTTAATGGTAATTTTCGGTGTCTACTAGATAGAATCGGTGGTAGAAATGTAAATATTTTTTCAAAAATATTTTCATGATAACAACCTCATTAGTTTCATTCCTTCTGAATTGGCTAAAAACTGATATAAGTTATTACTATAGAAAGTTATTATTACAAAATGTCGACTATATTTCAAAACGTTGTAGAATGCTTTGGGAACGAGTGAAACTCCGTTAGTACAAGACTGGACATAGAATGAATAAAAAAAACTGATATTTAAAAATTAATTTTATTTAGGTTTTTTTCTCTTTTTTTCTGCTTCCGCAGGTTGTTCGCTCATGAATGAAATCTACTCACTTCCTGCTTATCACTGATTTTTTAATTGACTTTCTGGTAAATCAATGTACTAGAAAAGTCTAGTTGAATAAAATAGCATGCTCATTGTTGGCCTCAGGGACCTAGATAAATTGATTCCCGGTCAATTTCCGATCCTTATGTCGTCCATAAATTGTGTCCCCGATAAAGGTAAACTGAGTCCTGAGTCCAGATAGCATTTTCAAATCTTCTTACTTGTATTGGTTATTCATTTTGTATGGTACTATTAATTTCTTAGAAATAAAAATGCGTTAATATTTGAAAGAAAAGTAAAATAGAATAATGAAATAATCGTCACATTAAGCAATCTTTAATTTTTAACTGTGTTGACTTATTGAAAAATTTCAATCCGAATTTTACATTTTATGAAAAGTTCAGCAAAGCAGGCTAAAAGAAAAAGGAAAAATAATAATGTGTTACTGAAAAAATATACTGTTGGAAACGAGACAAATTAGTACGTTCGAATTTATAAAATCGACGAGCTTTAAGTGTTTACCGTCAGAATAAAAACATGTTCGGTTTAAGTGATAACATCATAAATGTTTGGGAGTCGATCAACCCAATCACCAAGCTGTGTTCCCTGGGTAATCCTAATAGACTGGGACCCTATTTACCAACAGTATTACTGTAATGTTTTACCCGAGACATAATTTACCAGCGCCGTCATTTCAATTTGCCAAAATCGAATTTGAATTGATCTGAAAACAAATTGACGTTCCTCTATCGAATGAAACTGTTTCTTTTGTTGACATTTGTCTTAAACAGTGGGTTTCACCCGACTTGCGGCCACTAGCGTGGACACTACCTAGACTTCGCTAGTTGATGACCCGAATGCTTACAGCTACTTTTCCCGCTATCAGCCGCGGATCGAGTGCAACTCACGGTATATAATTCTAGAAATGTATTACACATCCAAGTTAACTGTTCACGGGCGGAGGGGAAGAGTTTTAGCGCTAGTGTCGCCGATCTACTGAATCTGTGGAAGGGATTAGGAGAAAACTGTACATCCGATCACGAATTGAAATTGTTCAACTTCAAATGTTGGGGGAGAATCCCTAAACACGTGTGAAAGATCTTAACATGGTTGTCAAATTAGTCATTTAAGCACGGAACGCTCAAGCGGTCGGATCATTTAAAATCACAGTATTTGTCGTCTCTCCATTACCAGCCCGACAATAAATCACAAGTGGCAACATTCAATGAGAAGGGCAAGGAAGGGACAGCTCATTCCTAGGCGTAACCCCAAAAGTAACAGGGTTGTCAAGTTAGTCATTCTGCCACTGACCACGCAAAACGACGGTTCATTAAAATACATAGAATTTGTCAGCTCTCTACTTGCCAATCAAACAAGATAATTCAAAGACAGGAAGTGGCAACATAGTAACGAATAGAAAGAGAAAGACAGTTTGATAGTTAACATATTTTCCGCCTGCACAAAACACTTGGATGGGTTTTTTTTTTATATGTGTATTAATTCAAATGTTTTTTAGTGTCGTGATAAGTTTCAAACAGTGCCGTCATTCTGAGAGAATGATAAAATGAAGAACGTTCGTATAAATGTGAGTCCATTTCAACTTAACTAAAATTTGCCTATTGAAATTGATCTTAGTCTAGTTTTTTAGTGCTACAAGTAATTTAACATTTTTTTAAAAATATCCTTAGAGTTGATATGGTCAGTTGAGTCCCTAACTTCCATTCCAGAGGCACTCGTTCGGTTATCGGCATAGTAGGGGATTTAAAACCTCCTCCTTAGGCCTACGCGACTGTGTGAAAGAGCTCTTAAAATGCAAGTTAAATGAGCTCGGAGTTTAATGCAATTGCATTAGAGAATATGTTCTATGTCTGCACAATGACATACGCGTATTAATTATGGTAGATATTAGTGGACCACTTTATGATTCAATCACCCGCTAAACCGTTAAATTAACATTCGAATGAGCCTATATCATATGTTGACATTCATAAATTGACTATAATTAGAATTTTACACAAACGACATTGTGGGTGGAAAATTGCTCATTTACTTGAGAGGCTAAAATGACAGAAGTGATTCTTATGAGAAGATATATGATTGCTCTCGACTTCTGACATCTGAACTTTGGCACTTAAACATCACAAATGCACCATGATACTTCTATATGTAAACTCCTTTGATAATTCTTGGCACAACTATTACTATGAAATAATTATAACATGTGTAAAACATTTCCGTATTTTATTTAGTTTCGTTTGTTTGCGTCATCGCCACGACATTTGAAACAAACACCGGGTGAACAAAATATAGTGACATGCTTTTCACGTAGCATATGTACTTAGTATACGTTCAAATTAATTAACACGAAATTTCAATGGAATACAATCAGTGTAAATTAGTGAACATGTTAGAAAGAAATGCATCATATAACTGTCATGAAACCGTACATTACTATTATTATTATTATTATTAGTATTATTATTATTATTATTATTATTATTATTATTATTATTATTATTATTATTATTATTATTATTATTATTATTTTTTTTATTTTTTTATTTTGAGAATTTTCCTCATCATTGAGGATTTTCTCCAACCAATCTTAGTAAGTAACATGAACTAAAAAAATAAATAAATATAAATGTCTACGGATTGTTGACTATCAGTTTGCAGCAAACATTCACAATTTTCCCTTAATTAAAGTTCTCCATCGTTCTCTGTCCTCTGTGTCTTCATCTGTTACACCAAATTTCCACAATGAATTTTCGATGTTGTTCTTCCAGGTTGTTCTTGGTCTTCCTTTTTTGTTCCCTCTTTCAATTTTCCATGTATAGACGGCCTTTGGTACTCTTTCATCTTGTATTCTTCTTACGTGTCCATACCATTTTAGCCTTCTGTGTTCAATCTTATCATTATTATTATTATGAAAATGGGGATATGATTGCTGATTCCAAGAGTATATTAAATAGATGGAAAAGTTATTTTAATCAGCTATTAAATGTACATACAGAACAGGGCATTGAGGAGGATAAGTTACAGACAGCAGAAATGCTAGTCGCAGAGCCAAGTGCATTAGAGGTTGAAATGGCAATTGAAAAATTGAAGATGTATAAAGCATCAGGTTCAGATGAGATCCCAGCAGAACTGATAAAATCAGGGGGAGAAAAATTGATGGACAAGATACGCTGGTTGCTTAGTATGATTTGGGAAAAAGAAGCTCTTCCAGATGAATGGAAGGAATCAATTATCGTACCAATTTATAAGAAAGGAGATAAAACTGATTGCAACAACTATAGGGGCATCTCATTACTTTCAACTTCGTACAAAATTCTAACAAATATATTAGTAAGCAGACTTACTCCCTGTATTGATGACATTCTAGGAGATCATCAATGTGCATTTAGAAGAAACAGGTCTACAACAGATCAGATTTTTAGTATAAGACAGATTTTAGAAAAAAAAATGGGAATATAATGGTACTGTACATCAACTATATGTAGACTTCAAAAAAGCATATGATTCAATTAAGAGGGAGAAGTTATATAGTATCCTGCTGGAGTTCGGAATTCCTAAAAAGTTAGTTAGACTTATACGAATGTGTCTAAATGGCTCAACGAGTAGGGTGCGTGTAGGCAAACAGTTTTCAGACACTTTTGAAATCCAGAATGGGTTGAAGCAAGGGGATGCACTATCTCCTCTACTATTTAATTTTGTACTAGAGCATGCCATTAAATCTTTAGAGAATGAGGAAGGCTTACAACTGAATGGTATTAATAAGCTGTTAGTTTATGCTGATGATGTAGTACTACTGGCCGATAGCGAGGAGATACTAAAGGCCAACACGCACACACTATTGAGTAACACTAAGAAATTAGGACTGGAAGTAAATATCAGTAAAACTAAATATATGGTCACACGTAGAAATACATTATATAATGGAAATGGACAGCTAATGACAAATGAGGGAAATTTTGAGGAATTGGCTGAATTCAAATACCTAGGAACAATAATCACAAATAGGAATGAGATGCACAAAGAAATTAAACATAGGCTCAATTCTGGAAATGCATGCTATTATGCATTGCAGAGACTTTTTATGTCCCAACTCCTTTCGAAAAACGTTAAGCTGAAAATATATAAAACTATTATTCTACCAGTTATATTATATGGGTGCGAAACATGGACTCTTACTTTAAGGGAGGAAAGGAAATTACGAGTATTTGAGAATAAAGTTCTTAGGAAAATTTTTGGACCAAAGAGCGATGAACAGACAGGTGAATGGAGAAGACTACATAACAATGAACTACATGGTCTTTATAGGAAGCCAGATATAATAAGAACAGTTAAGTCCCGTAGACTGCGATGGGCAGGACATATTGCGCGTATGGGGAATGAAAGACGTGCATGGAAACTTCTTGTAGGAAAGCCAGAAGGAAAACGCCCAGTTGGTAGACCAAGAATGAGGTGGGAGAACAACATTAACTATGATTTGAGGGAAGTAGATTATAGAGGGAATGATTGGAAAGCATTAGCTCAGGATAGGGATGTATGGAGAGCTTATGTCCCCGCGGCCATGAACCTACGGGTTCGATAGTGCCAGTGAGTAAGTAAGTAAGTATTATTATTATTATTAATTATTATTATTATTATTATTATTATTATTATTATTATTATTACTGAAATATAAATATATAAAAATATTTAAGGGTCATTCTACATGAAATCTGCATATATATATATATATATATATATATACACACAGGGTGTAAATGAATTTCATTGCACAAATTTTACTACGTATACAGGGGTATTATATAAGCATTTTGAAATACTGAACTAATGGTCTACGAATAAAAATGTCCAAGTTGTGATTCATTTTGAAAAATGGTTGGCTCGCCACTAATTATTTCAAATTAAAATGGAAATAATATGATACATAGACTTTAACTAACAAGTATGCGCCTATAGCTAAGTGGTTATAGCAGTCTTACTACCGACGCAAATGTAAGATTGATACATCACGTTCGAAACTACCTACAGTATGTGTACACTTTTTTCTTTCTTCCTTTATTATGTACGTATTGTAAATTAGTTACGTACGCAGATTTACTTCTGGATTAATTGTTTATTCATTATTTTACAGAATACGGTATTCTAAATTACAGAGTTACAAAATTATCTACGTACGTGTTGTACAGACAATTGTTTGAAAAGTTGTAATAATAATACACATACTGTAGAGTATACTAGTTTTCGTAAATATATTGATCTCTACAGTACTTATGTACTTAGATAATGATAGTGCAGTGATCACAAGAGTAATAACATGAAGAGGTATAGTGTATGTACACATTACATACATAATGTTAATGGAAAATAAAAGCAATACATTTGATTAAACCAGAAAAAAGTAAAGCACCTGCAGACTCAGGAGAAGAAATTGTTAAAATTGACCGCCTCCATTCTCACAACACAGACGACATCGGCGACTAAAGGATTCTCGTACCCTGTTCAAGATACCTGGTGTCTTGCGGATTACATCATATGCCAATTATGTGGTCAGAAATTATGCCTACCCATACGTTCACTGAAAATCTCTGCTGGTGACTCCTCTGGAAGATGGCATGAGGGTTTTCATAATCCCATACATTACTGTTCTTTCAGTTCAGAACCACCTCATCCGTATTAAATATTGCCTCGTCAGTGAATAACACCGAGGAAAAGAAGTGCGGTGGCTGCAAGAAAGCCCAATTACAAAATTGCACCCATTGAGCGAAGTCCACTGGCTGTAAAGCTTTTACGTTTTGCAGATGGAAGGTATAGAGCTGGTCTTCGTGCAGGGTTTCCCATACACGTGGAACAGCACGAGTACTATTAGAAGGATCATCTTGTACCATATGAAGAATATTTTCTTCGAAGTCTGCAGAGTGGCGCGTAATTCTTTCACCGGCGTCTACTGTGTTTACCTTCAACGTCCCATGTTCCCGCAAACGCCTATCAACAGACATGAAGGTTGCTCGGTGAGGATGGCGTCTATTCGGATTCAGCTCCGCATAAATGACAGCAGACCATCCACCATTACCTTATGCTGCACCATAAGTCAGATGCATTTCGGCTAAAGCAGAAAAATTAACCATTGTTTTTGAAAGGCCTCCATATTGGAATTACTTAAAGAAGTTTAATAATTTAGTTGAGGACGACTGACTTACCAGGTACCAATTTTATATTTAACATGGTTATAAAAGATTCCGGGCTATGTGGCCGTGGTCTATAACTGGCGTTTCTTCCAGACGTTTCTCCCTCAACTGCGGAGGGCATCTTCAGTGGCGAGCGCTTACAGCTGTTGTTTCCCTGTCGTAGACTCGACTGAGTCGAGTCTACGACAGGGAAACAACAGCTTTAAGCGCTCGCCACTGAAGATGCCCTCCGCAGTTGAGGGAGAAACGTCTGGAAGAAACGCCAGTTATAGACCACGGCCACATAGCCCGGAATCTTTTATAACCATGATTACCGGCCGTGAAAGCCTGCATTCCACTATTTATATTTAACATCTTATTTCATAACATCAATAGTGATTTAATATGAATTTTAAAAGTGTTGAAAGTACAGCATAAATGTAAAGATGTTCCATGATGCTTTCATGTAATGCGACTGATATTGAAATAACTTGTAATCAGATATTCATGTAATAACCAATATGTGAATACATATTTTGCGCATGCCTATACTGAACAAATTTCAGTGTTATTACATCACAGAAAAAAAAAAAAAGGAAAAGGGAAAAAAGTGGCAACTACACAGATTCTGCTTGTTTCATTCTAAGCTAAGGCTGTCAATGTCCCATAGCTACTTTAACCAGTGCAGTGACGTGCAATTATCTTCCAAGTTCGAAATTTTAAGGAATTTGATAACCCAATATTTCAATAAACGTTGTTGATGAATTATTAGCAATCAGGAACTCGGAATTATTACCAAGATCTGAAGTTCTTCTAGTATAATTTTATCTCCTACTTTGCTCTCCTATTGATATAACTGTATTAATTTTGGATTACTTCGATTCCCTATAACTAGCCCATCTTCCCTCGTAGAACATTGGTTCCCTATTTCAAATTACATGTATAATACCCCCTCTGTAAGCAGTTAAATTTGTGCGGTAAAATTCATTTACACCCTGTATATATATAAATTGAACTCGCATCTTCGAAAGTTAACGGTTTTTTAATAGTGAAACGTTATGGTGCACTGAACATCTAAACCGAATTATTTCTCAAAGCGTAACTACTCCCCTAACTTGATAAGATAGTCACATTATATATGCACTATCCCTTACGCTGATACAGACATTTTTCTAAACTGCGTATATTCAATTAATGTACATTTGATCATTTTAAATTTTATATAAATAAACCATAATTTATTGCCTACTGATCAATTATTGCCTCATATTTTCATTCATTAGTTGATGAAAGAAAACCTCATAATTCACAATTTTCTTAACATTTTAGCATGGAAGTAAATTGAAATAAATTCTAAACACACGTTTAGTGGTGTGAGAGTACATTTTATTTACAGTATTAATTATATAATTAATATTTTTTACATGTAATACATCTATATATTCAAAGCGTAAGACTTGTAGAATGATAAGGTCCCCTCCGATAACTTATTTAATACATTCTCGTTAGCTTTCGCAAGTCATTATATAGGGGCCTACATTGTTTTGCATATGAAGACTTTTCATTGCTCACGGAAATCTGATCTAATGGGACTCTCGGTTGCTCTCGGTTGTTTTCTGTTCCTTATATGCGTTTGCATTCCCCACCCTGAATACGCCAAGCCTTCCGTAGAAGTTACGAGAGTTGGTACCTCGGGAGCGAGATTCTAGCGGGAGTGAATATGTTCTTGACCGGCTCTAATTCAAGCAGTCTGTATCTAACAAATTTACAGACACTATCGAGCCTGTTTTCCAATTTTTTTATTAGGAAAGGTCCTCTCTGTTGAGCATTAATGGTGGGACAGGACACACACCCAGACCCCAGGTAGAGGTTTTAAAATCCCTTACCCCGCCGGGAATCGAACCCGGGTCGCCGGAGTGGAAGGTAGAGACTCTACCGACTACGCCAGGGCGACGGACGCCTGTTATCCAATCATTCCCTGTATAATTCATCTCCTTCAGGTGATGGTTAATGTTCTACTCTCATATTATTCTTAGTCCAGCTACTGAGACGGTTTTACTCTCGTTTTCCTACAAGAAGTTTCCGTGCCCCTCTTTCATTTCCATTCAAGCCGTGTGTTCTGTCTACGAGACTTAACTATTCTTACTATGTATTTTTTTCCCATAAATGTCGTGTGGATCATATAGTTTTCTCCATTCACCTGTCTGCTCGCCTCTCTTTGGTACAAAATATTCCTTTAGTACTTTTTGAAATAATTTAATAAAGACTGTCAATAGCAATTTGAACTTTATAGAAAGTATAATTTTCTTTTGCCAAATCACTCAATTTGTAATTACGTATACAAATATGATAGATAACACACTTTAAGAGAAAAGTTTAAGAATCTTCACCTCGTCTTTCGTGGTAATGGAGTTAATTTCCATATCACTGTTACACATTTATCATTGTCATTAAATATAAGGTGGTGCAAAAAGTTGTTTTAAAAAATGTGAAGTGAGAAAAAAAAACAACTTAAAAACAGTTTAGTTGGCAGATTAATGTGCATCCACTGTTATTCCGCTAGAGGCGCAAATAAATTTAATTAGTTAGGAGTCTTGAAGCGTATATACTCTGTTACATTATTATTTAGGTCGGACAATATTAACGTCTTGTTTTGATGATCAGTATATTTCTGTGATTTCCTGTGAAGAAACGATCACCATCGTGAGTTTGGAAATTTTAGTATGTAAACAAAGGAAGTTAAGCATTCATATTGTTGTATTCCAGTCCTATTAATAAGTGCTCACTGGGTGTGAAAAGACGAATCGCCCTTTCTTATTCAACCCCGCCCCTCCTACTCAAACCTATGCCGGGATCGACTACTCATTTGTCAGTTGTGTTTCAATGGGAGTGAATCTGTACGCGGATAGGAGAGAGGACCGCCTTTTCACACCTAGTGAGCATTCACTAACAGCTCTGTTGTAGCCGAAATGGATGCATCCATCCATAGTAATTCTGCCCGAAGGCAGTTCCTTCACTGCAATCATACCATTTTCATGCTGTGCTTGCAGCTTTACTAGGGAATTGTAGGTGTGGTAGCTTCCCGTTGCTTTCCACACCGGTGAAGGATGATGAAGATGATGATGATAATGATAGGGATGATGATGATGGCCATATGATTTCGGGGACCGTTTGGGTCTTAAAGTTTTCCTGATATTTGTCTTACAGGTGAGGAAAAATCCCGATAAAAACCTCACCCAGAAAACTGCCCCGACCGGGGATCGAACCCCTGCCCGCTGCGTGACAAGGCAGCACGCTACCTCGAGACCACAGCGGTGGACAAAATGAACGCAAGCTCTTGGCATTTTTTTTTCAATTTTCCAGACAATCACTGGTAAGCAGATGTCATATTTATGTTGAATCAATGCCGATTACTTTCAACAGTGTCTTTAAGGGAAATATGGCAATTCAGTGAGGATAGATAAGAGCTGTGATTAAGGAGCAGAATTTGAAGCACTATAAAATGTTACAGCTTCCAGGTATTCATGCATTATGTGATCAAACATGTACAATTAAAAGGAAAAATAGTAAAAATATGCGCCTTCATAATTAATGTTTTAACTGGAACCATAGCACTTCACATGATTGCACAAACTGAAAATGTGTAATAAATTACACCAAACAAGCACACTACTGATTATGTCCTTTCTCTCAGATATTCGAGACTAGGCTCATGACTAGTTCAAGCTGGGGAATTGAAAATTACACTCGTAACAAAATACGAGGGAGGGAGAGTGACGAGTCCCAAATTGATGTTGGCAGCCAGGTAGGTAATTTGATGTGGAAACCAGTCTATGGCCTAATTACATGACGTAGAAGAAGAAGAATATTAGTTCAGTATTTTAATACTTAATTCTGTTATAGGGTAAGAATTTATAAGAATCACTGTTTATCCCGGTCTGCTTAAAACAGGGCAGAAGGCCGCGGGTTGAAAACTCCATTTTATATGGCCTTAGCAGATTTCTATATTCTCTTTCCTTTTTTTAATATTTCCAATTATGCGATTCATCTTTCAAGTGTCAAACTCATGATAAAATATATAGGTTTCATATAACAACAGTAAACACAATTCGTGAATCACCCGGTGTTATATATATATATATATATATATATATATATGTATTCAGGTTTTTACAGCTGCTGCCGTCTTCCCGTGCCAAACCTTCAAAGCCTACGATCTTCGGCATCTTCAGTGCTTAATGCTCTTGCTTGCATGACTATCTTCATGTTTACCTTCCATGTTGATCTCCCTCTTTTCTTCTTTCTGGTCAGTTGCCATCGATATAGTTGCTTCGGCCATCGCTCATCTTCCATTCTTAAAATATCTCCTAACCACTTTAATTCCTTCTCCTCAATTCTTTCAATTATCCTTTCTTCTGCTTCCATTATGTTTCTAATTTCCTTATTTGCGACATGTTCTAATTTTCACTTTCTGGCAATTCTGCGAAAATAATCCATTTATAGAGCTATTAGTCTATTCTTGTAGTACTTATTGATTATCCATACCTCACTTCCATACATTGCAACAGATTCCTCCAATGTTTTACAATATATCTTTTTTTTTTTTTGTCTTTCCAAATATGCTTATCCCACCATATGGAATTTAACGATGATATTATTTTGCTACTCAGTTCAATTCTATGCTCTATGTTCTCTTCGCCTATACCTTCAATGTTATTCATAATTTTTCACAAATATTTAGTTTGTATCACTTGCTTTATTTTAATCCCTTCTTCCAATATTAAATTATCTTTTTCCTTGCTATTTATTGCCAAATATTCTGTTTTTTTTTAAATTTACTGTGAGACCCCATGATTCATATATGTTTTTCAACCTTTTTTCATCAATTCCATATCAAATTTGTTTTGCGCTAAAACCAATTTATTATTAGCAAATTGTAATGTCAGCAAAAATCTGTTGCCTATTGGGATACCCATACATTTGCAGCTTTGTTTCCATTTCATTAATATAAATCCCACATAAATATTAGCCAAAATTGGTGATAGACTGCACCCTTGCCTCAATCCCTTGGTGGTTTTTATAGGATTAGATATTATATTTCCAATTTAACATTAGCCAAGTTATCCTTATAAACTTGTTTAATAATTTCAATTAGGTTTTCTATCAATATTGCATTTCTCTAATACGTCCCATAATTTGTTCCTCGGAATTGAGTCATAAGCTTTCTCTAAATCTATCGTTGTCAAATGGGTTTCTTCTCCAACTGCAGTTCGTTTTTCAATTAACTGTCGAGTTACAAATATATTGTCAACACATGACCTTCCCGGTCTGAATCCATTTTGATCTTCTATTTTATCTTTAATATTTTTTTGTACCTTTGTTTTTAATAACTTCGTAAATATTCTATATATTGTGTTATTTATACTTAGTCCTCTACTTTTTTGAGTCTCTTCTATCACCCTTCTTGTATATTGGTACAATGTAGCTTATTTTCCATTCATCAGGAATCTTCTGCACTTATTAAACAAGTCCCTCAATCTAACTCAAATGTTTTGACCATATTTAATTAACTTATTGGGTATGTTTCCTGGTCCTAGTGCCTTCTTGTTTTCTAGGGTTTGAATTTCTTATTCTATATCTCTATTGTATCAAATTCCAGTGTGTTCATTTCTGTAGTTGGATTTTATATTGTTTCCATAAACTATTTTCTAATTTCTGACAGTAAAGCTTTGTAATGTTTTCATGCGTCAGATTTACTAACAAATTTATCTTGCTGGATCCTTGGTTGGTTTTCAGTGTTTTTAAAAATCTCCATACTTCTGATGATTGTAATCTTCCTATATAACTTTCTACTTCTTGGCATTTGCTATTCCATAATTTGTGTATTTCTTCTATCACTTTCCTTTTACCTTTGGCGTTTGTTCTCTTGTATTCTATCCAATTCTCTGTTCTTTTATTTGTCAACCATTTTTTCTTTTTCTTCTTTTTGGTTAATTCTTCAATATCCTCAATCCACCAATCTTGTGTATTTTTTTTTATTGTGCTTGATGCTTATTTTGCTACCGAATGTATTATTTCCTTTAACTGATTATATTCTTCTTCTACGTCTTCCTTGTAATCCAAATTCTAAGTTTTAACCTTCAGTCTTTATTTTTATAGGTTTTTGATACTACCCTGATTGGACAAATATAATTTAAATTTACTTCCTGCTTCTATTGCTTTGTTGATTCCCTTGCGTCATCATGCACTTTTTTCCTGTAAGGAATTTGGGGATGATCTCTGCTGTTAGTAGATAGTGGTCGGAACCGCAATTTGCTCCTCTTTTAACCCTTGAGTCCTTAATAAATAAGGAAGTATTTTGCTTTACAATTAAGTAGTCTATTATTGATTTCTGATTGAGACTAGGTCGTTCCCAAGTAAATTTATGTATAACTTTATGATCGATAAATGTGTTCACTCTATTTAATTTATGTTGTTCGGACATATATATGATTCTATATCCATTATCATTGACTTCTTGTTCCCCATATTTTGCTATTACTTCATCACTGTTTCTTCGACCACCTTTCCCATTTAAGTCTCCCATTAGTACTAATTCTTCATTACTTCGTTCTTTCTCGATCTGTTCCACTATCATTGAATAGTACTTTTCTTTTTGACTCTGTGCAGCAGCATCTGTATGTGCGTAGGCTGCTAAGAACACCATTGTTTTCCCATAAGCTTCATTTTAATCTTTAGACATCTTTCATTAATATATTCATAAACTATTATGTGTTTATTCACACACACACACACACACACACACACATATATATATATATATATATATATATATATATATATATTTAAACCAACATTGACATCTAAGCAAGAGAAAAAGGAATAGCAATCACTTGTGAAACCTGAGCTCAGTTCGTAACGTGTTTCACTCTGAGTTCTTTTTACAGTTCCACACAAAGGAAGCTAATATAAGAAAATATCAGACTGTACAAAGGATTTAAAAAATGAGAGAAATATTTTGTTTAATATACCAGAAACTATAACGAGACAGATAATTTGCATGTTGTTTTATTAAAGCTTCTTCACTTTTAATAACTTCTTCAGTATTTTGAAAATATGGTTAAACTATGACTCATAAGTAGAGCGAGGAATTTTATGAAATTTAATGTTTTAAACTATTAGTCAGAGAGCGCTGAGACTAAGAATCTTTACATTTTATGTCACGTAAAATCAAATGAGACCAAAACTTTTTTTCATATTTCATAATGTTTTGGCAAATGTTCATATTTTAATGAAAATTTCATACTCCTTAATATTTTTCAAATTCCATTTTTGTTTTCAATACAAGTTCTAGGAATTCATTAAAATAATTTTGGAATGAATGTATTTATGTAATGTTTTACAGTGTAATGTGGTAGACAAGTGAAGATGTTTCAGTATCCCTTCTGAAAAAGATAAATGGATTTTATAAAGCAAATAACCGGATGAAGAGTCACAGAGTGGCCACGTTAGATGGAGGTTTTTGTTCTAAACTCGATCCCGAAAACAAGAACATGAACCTAGATGAATAAGTAGAAGAACAATGTTGTAATATTCTGTAGTCAGTTAGCTGTCAGTTCGTTCTTGCTACCTGAGAGCAGCCCTTACTTTATGATCTGATTACAGCATTTAAATTTCGGAAACACTGCTGCTGCTGCTGCTGCTAAAACTTGAAGTAGTTAGTGGTTTGTGAAATTAGTATATAGGTAAGGCCAACATTTTTCTCACTTATATCAACTATCAAATAGAGCATTATACAAGTATGCTGCCATAACATCGTGTGATGTTGAGCATAATGTTTCATCATGCAAAACAATTCTAACAGACAGGCCTTACAGTTTGCTATTAAAAAATATAGAAAAACTTCTGTATATTACGAAATGAATTAACAATTGGATTTTTCAAAGCACACTATGCTAGACCCATTACATAAAAGAACTAACGTTAAAATAATTATCACTACATTTCACCATGTTTGTAGTTCAATATTAAATGTCACTGTAATTGCAAAGAGTTCTGAAACAATCCCTAGAATTAATAATAACTAATAACTTAACATCTAGTTTCTCTGAAATGTCTGCTTGTGTACAGATTCGTCCAATTTAATGTTATTGTTACATTTGCATCGAGAGGAATTTAACATCTTTATGCAATGTAAAAATGACAATAATCCAAACTGTACCTGCTCTAAACTTCGTTAGTGCTATATTTCATGGAAGCCTGTCGGTTTTGGTTGTAATGTTTTGTTTCTTGTGTATGCCCGGATTTCATAATTAAATATTGTTCGATAATTGAACTTTTGTAGGAATAAATCACTATGAGGTTTAACTTAATAAATTAATATTATAAATTAATTTAATAAATTAATATTATAAATTAATTTAATAAATTAATATTAAATTAATTTAATAAATGAATGCATCTTATCGTTTTATAAATTAATTAATTGTATTATATAATTGAGTTGCTCAGTGGAAAAGAGGCACATACCACAAATCTGCCGATTGTGAGTTTTTTTATGGTTAAGTAGATCCTGCTATCTTGCATCAATTCCAATAACTATTTACATGGTGGTATGTGTCTATTCTTTAAGAAGGAGCATAATAAAACTTGAAGATTCTGAATTATAGAAATAGCTAATGGAAAAAAGGCACATGCCATATTCTTTCTCTTTTATCCCAAGTGGTTACAGTCAATGTTCCTGATAGTTTGGCAGAAATGAAATTAACCAATCAGAGTATAGTTCCATTGCCATCTGGATCTATAATAATATAGATCCAGAGGGCAGTGGCAGTTCTCAAATTACCTACAACATTTCCAATATGTCTTACATAGATGTTGAGGTTTAATGCGATTTCTGAAGAAAAAAGGCAAGTTAATAGTAAAAGAAGGACTCATCATGAAAATAAGTGGGAGGATAATGAAAGAAAACGTCTGAGAAATAGTGTATAACAATAAGAAGATTGTGACTGCAAAGGAGTTTGTAAATAGTGGAACACGTGTTGCAAACTAATATCATATGATTTCACTCCACTAATGTTTAGTGAAGGTAAGAGAGGTTATGCAAACAAGAGAAAAGATGAAACATAAGTCAAAGGTAGGTTTCATTCAGGTACTATGTTCGTGTAACTAATACTAGCGAACTTACAGTCTGTAGAAGTGCATTTCTAGCAGTCCACGGAATATCAATAAAATGTTTAAGAACTGTTCGGAAAAGTGAAGAATGTGTTAGGAAAGTTTCTGATGATGAAGAAGAGAGTCAATCAACATCAGAAATGTGTGTCCATACACCCACTGAAGATAGAAGAGGCATTATGTGGGGCATATGCCACTACTTATTTTGCATAAATTACCTGTCCTATTACATAAAAACACTTAATACTAGGAATATTTCAACTAATATTTAATAATATATTCAATGCATCATCTAATTCAAGATCCTGGTTAAAACGTTAAAACATAGCGTCCATATTCCACAGATAAACAACTTTCAGAAATTCCTTGTTTCTGCAAAGTAGTTTTTTTGTGGCATGTGCCTCTATTCCACTGGGCAACTCAATTTATAACCTATCAGTTTTGATTTATTAAGGTAGAGTAATTCCACTACAGACTTGGGGGGCCTTTGGGTTAGTGGCATGTTGAAGCGCCCATCTTTCTAGACAATGGGCACGGATGTCGGCCGGACTGTCGGATCTGCCTGATGGCCGCATTTGTACCCAGAATATGCATATAGTACTCACTTCCATTGAATCTGAGTCGACCTCAGGGTCACAATGACACCAGAAGGTCTGGTCCAGCTAAAAATATTGACCATGTCGAGACTCAAACCCACGACTTTCTTGTTTGTACCACGTTTCCTTATACAACTACCCTATGACGTGATCTATTAAAATTGTTTCAAATCATGAACATGATATTTTATATTGGGTCAGAATTAATGAAGAAGCTAATTAAAATCTAAATACAGTGAACATCTTGAATTCCTGACCTATAAATAAGGTCTGCTTGTATCATTTATGTAGGCTACACTTTATAAGTTATAATGGGCTTATATATATATATATATATATATATATATATATATATATATAATTATATGTAGAAGTTTGCAAAATAGTAACTAACTTACTCACTGGCACTTTCGAACCCGAAAGTTCATGGTCGCGCGAAAATAAGCTCTCCATACAGCCTTATTCTCAGCTAATGCTTTCCAATCATTCCCTGTATAATCTACTTCCCTCAAATCATTGTTAATGTTATTCCCCCACCTCATTCTTGGTCTACCAACTAGGGTTTTTCCCTCCGGTTTTCCTATAAGAAGCTTCCATGCAAGTCTTTCATTCCCCATTCGTGCCACATGTCCTGTCCATCGCAGTCTACTAGACTTAACAGTTCTCATTATATCTGGCTTCCTATAAAGACCAATATA
>JASPKZ010007761.1:42500-137500 GCA_030220185.1 Diploptera punctata | reverse complement strand
ATGTTAAAAGAAAATAATGTATTAAGTCGCAACATATGATTTTCAAAAAAATTCCCAGACCAACCCATTTACTATAAATGTTTATATGTACCTGAAATACGCTAATATTTTCGAAAAATGGCTCCAAACTTCATATGTCTTTGCATTAATTAATTATACACTTCAAAATAAGAACAGAACACACGCACAATCGATGTATCTCTTATAAATCATACATAGATTTTACTGCTTACTTGTTAATAGTGATGTCACGCAGATGCTCGGAAATCTTCGGTTGCGCTCGGCCCATGACCGGTTGTCGCATTTTAAAAATTCGATTAAAAAAACTACTTGACGAAAAAACGTGAAATTTTCTTACATCATGTTTAATTGTAATAGTAATAGCATTGATGTATAATTTAATTAAATTTGTGTTATCGTATGGAACCCCAATAGATAAATCGCCCTTGGATACAGTCACTTAATAGGAAGATACATGGCCAGGATAAGGTAATCAAGAATCAGAAATTTTGCATTTTACTATGAGAATGTAACGAGACCTGAATTCGGAATTCGTTTTTCAGTCCGAAAGAGGAACCTACCGCTATCCGAGGTACAAAGTTTGTCAGCGATAGGATACCATTTATAATTCTAAAGGATAAATGACATGCTTTTCTAAACTTAATTGTATATTGTCCTACAGATGATACGGATGACAAGATCAAGGTTGAGTTATATGAATAATTAGAATCCGTATTTGATAATATTTCACGTTATCATATTAAATCGTGCTCGGAGATTTTAATGCAAAAGTGATACGGGAAGATATATTCAGGCTAACAATAGGAATATTTAGCCTTCATGAATGTAGAAGCGACAATTGGTTTAGATTAGTTATCTTTGCCAACTGAAAGAAACTTATTGTTATCTAGCTCATCGTTTTCCAACCTGTATTTCAGGAAACCCCAGGGGGTTCGCCAAATATTTCAAGGGGTTCGCCAAATATTTCAAGGGGTTCGCCAAAACGTTTCCGAATGGCGAGTTTCGAGGTTAGGTCTACTATTATTGCCTTAATTTCTGCAGCATTGTAATTTTATTTCAAAATTAAATTAACCCTATAATGCCAATTGTTGTATATGCTTAACATCGAAAATTTATCACATTATTTCCACAATAAATTAATATTTACCGCGAATGCTTGATTTACAGTTATGTAAGAACGTTAGAAGTTATTTGATTTATTTACAACTAGGCCTACACGTTGTGTAACATTTAAGCCGTAACTAGAGTAACTTTAGATTTTAACCGTTAAGGGTTAAGTTAATTTATGGTTATTAAATATTTTGCTTGGAATTAAATTGTATGCATGTCTACCGTATATATATATCTAAAAATCAGTGGTTCAACCATCACATATTGTTGTGGAAGGGGCTCGCGAGTCGAAAAAGGTTGTGAACAGCTGATTTAGCTAATACCCGGCGTGCGCTGCTACGCCTAAATAAACTATAAGTGTTTTTAAGTTTAGGTAAATAAGTAAAAAGAAAAATAATTAAAAATCAATAACGTAATTATTTTAAATACCCTGTGTTGATTACCTGGCATTTCCAGGAATCTACTTAGCTTATGTCTGAACTTGTTGGCATCAATAAACTGAAAAACAAAAGTGGATGTGAGTAATCCGTGAAAGATAAACATATGCTGTCACATGCTTTTTTGTAGAATTTTTTTGAGATATTGAATTATGTTTGCATTAATTTGTAGTATTTGTTATGGTTTAGGCAGCATAAGCCATTTAAGCATCGAAAAAGCGACTTTTTAGTGGACCATTGCCCTTTTTTTAGCTCCGCCCCTACAGTATGTACGGTAATATGTTATATATGTTAATTGTCCCAGAAAAATTCTATAAATAATGGAAAACAAAAAACCCATTCAAATCGCTCCATAGTTTTTGAGTCCATAAAGGACAGAGAGACAAACAGACTCGCACTCATTTTTATACATCCCAGCATAAGAGTATTAATGGATATCTTCAGATGGTGAAACTCGAAACCATATAGATCATGTAATAGTGGATGCACAGTACCATCATCGACGTTCGATCAGTTAGAGGGACAGAATGCAGTTCGGATCATTTCCTAGTCAGGGTGACAATCAGAGAACGGTTATCTCGTATGAGAGGAACAAATGCTAAAGATGGTTCTCAAAATTTTGAATTAAAAAACTTAGAATTCCAGATAAAAATTACTAGTAGACTTGAAATACTGGATTATTCAGATGGAAATATGGCAACAGAAGAAGAAACTGATATAAAGAAAAAATGGGAGACTGTAAGAGATATTATTTATTAAATTACCAGAATAAGAAATCGTAGGCTATTTTAAAAAGAGGGAAACAAAAAAATGGTTTGATGAAGAACGTGCCGACATTATAAAGAAAATAAAGCTAGCAAGATTGAATTGGTTACACGAACCGCAAGAAGTAAATATCGTATAGGCCTAGATCCATTGGATAACACCAGACAGGATTATTGAAGAGTAAAAAGAGGGAATATTTGAGAGAGAAAAACAATGATCTCGAAATTAAATAGGAAGAACACAATTACATCAGGAAATTAGGATAAAGATGAAAGGGTTTCAGGCTAGAACAAGCATAATTAGGAATGAAAATGGGAATATGATTGCAGATTTCAGGTGTATATTAAATACATGAAAATAAACTGCTTTAATCAGCAATTACATGAACACCCTTCCACAAAAAAAATGAGTCATCTCTTGAACGCACATTTCTTCAAAGTCATACTCGGCACAGCGCTGGGTTCAAACTAGGAAACTAGTCATAATTGTGCAGTCCCTGAGCTACTGTGTTATGTGGCATGAACTGAAGACTCTTCTACGTGTCCCCATAGCTCAGCGGTAAAGCACGCGGTCGCTCTTCTTCTTCTTCTTCTTCTTCTTCTTCCAAATGCAGTATTGGGTGATGATGCCCGTTCTGCGACTACAAAAACTGATCTTTCCATCGGTTGGAGGGTCTTCCGAGGTCTCTTTTGCCTTTAGGGTTGAGGTGGTAAATCATCTTTGGTAAACGGGAATTTGACATTCTCTGGACGTGTTGGAACCATTTAATCTGATAATTTTGTATATGTTCAACCATTTCCCTACTATTCCACTGCCATCCTTATCTCATCACTTTTCATTCTATCCCTTAATGTTACTCCAGTTAGTGATCGGAGGAATCTCATTTGTGAACTATTAATGCGGGATTTACCTTTTGCTCGTAGTGTCCAGCATTCACTTCCGTATAGTAGAGCAGGTTTGGCTATGGCATTATGAAATCTCAATTGGATTTCTTTCCTCATTTGTTTTCCAAAATTTCTCCTAATTATACCATTTAATCTGTTATATTTTTCTAAATTTATTTCCACATCTTTTTGATTATGAAACAGTGATATATTATTGCCTAAATAATTAAAGTGTGTTACTTGTTCTATTGGTTTATTATTTATTATTATTTTTACTCTCGAAAGTCCCTTTCCAGTGATTGCCATGGATTTGGTTTTATTTTCAGATATTTTCATGTTGTATTTTCCCAGGGTATTCTGCAATTTAAACACTGATCTCTGCAAATCATCTTCATTCTCCGCTAGAAGTACTTGATCATCTGCGAAGATTATTGTTTGTATTTGGTTTCCTCTACATATTTTTACTCCTGGGGGGGGTTTAGTTTTTTCCACTCCTGGACAATTTTATTTATATATATATAGAATAAACAGTAATGGAGATAGTCCAGATCCCTGTCTTAAACCTTGGTTAATTTCAAATGTATCTGTTATTTTCCCATGATCTAACTTTACTTTTATAAATGTGGTTTCATATAAACTTTTTATAGCATTTATTAGATTATTGGAGACTTGGTAGCTTTCCAATATTTTCCACATTATGTCCCGTTTGACTCTGTCATAGGCCTTTTCTAAATCTAAAAATAATGTATATAGGGGATATTAAATTCTTTCCACTTCTCAATTAGTTGTTTTACAACAAATATAGCATCGATACACGATCGGCCTTTTCGGAATCCACATTGTTCCTCTCCAATTTTACCTTCTGTAATTTTCTGAAGTTTTTGTTTTAAAATGGATGTATATATTTTAGATGCTGTTGTCAACAATGATATTCCTCTATAATTTGAACACTTGCTTTTTTCTCCTTTCTTATGGATGGGTATTCCTAATTATGTTTTCCACTGTTTCTGTTAATTCAGATCGCAGGTTCGTGTCTTCAATTACGCAGTTTTTTTCGTGATTTTTGTATTAAAACGATTTACGAATTAAATACATTTTATTTGGACATTTGAATTAATCTATACTTTTTAAGTTCGTAATTGTTTTATACCGTTGAGGTTATGACAATGTTAAATTATATATTCTTACACGCTTTATATTAGCTTGACCTGTATCTGTCTATGTAACGAACCTGTATCTATGTAACGGAATATTTGAACACGATTTTCATCCACTTAAAAATATAGGATCGTCTTGAAACTTTGTATACTTGTAAAGGACCCATGACAATACAATAATTGCATAGTTTGTTTTCTAAAATCCTGACCAGAATCATCGGAAAATTAAAAAATAAATAAAAACCTGTGTACTACGTTGCGGACTTATCGACTTTTTAGTCAATCGTTGTAAGAGCCCAGTTAGTAGAGCGGTGGATTGTAGTGGTATATAATTTCAGCAATCAACAGGTCGCTGGTTCAAATCCGAGCCGGAGGCATTTTTTAGAAAAGTATTAAGCAATTAAATTTTATGGGATTCCGGTTTATGACAATCAATTAAACTAAAAATTTTAAAAATAAATAATAGTTAAAAACTGAAGCAACACGCTTTATTAGATAACCAAACCAAAAAATAAATAATAGTATAAAAAACTAAAACAACACGCTTTATTAGAAAACTGAAAAAAAAATTAATTTCCAACACGCTTGGGGAAAAAAATTAAAGTTGTCAACAAAAAAATCATCTCTAACACATCTAGAATAAAACTAGAGTTATCTACAAAAAAAATAATTGTACCATCAAAAGCGTTGGGTGCTTTTCATGGTTTTTACGCTTTCTTCTTAGAGACGTTACTTTTACCAATATCTGTTTATTATCAGATATAAGTATTAATTGATATAAAGCACCCCACGCTTTTGATATTAAAATTATTTTTTTGTAGATAACTCTAGTTTTATTCTAGATGTGTTGGAGATTATTTTTTTGTTGACCACTTTAATTTTATCCCAAGCGTTTTGGAAAATAAAATTATTTTTCATTTTTTAGTTCGGTTTTCTAATAAGGCGTGTTGTTTTAGTTTGTTTAAACTATTATTTATTTTTACCTTGTATACTACCATCTTCCTCAACTATCTAAAATTTTTGTTTATTTCACTCTAGGCCTTTCGATGCATGCTTCATCTTCTGGAGTTGTTGTAGTAGTATTGAATTAACTGTATGTCTAATAGAGGGTTTTACTTATGAGGCACATTTTCGTTGAGAATGTTTGTAAACTTGGCCTTCTTGATAATTTCGATTTCTTATAAAATGTTAATTTTGTGTCTGTTGTTTTCTCTGTGTATAATTTACATTGTATTTATCGATATTGTTGAAACTGTGGCTGCTTTCTGAAATATGTTTAGCAAATTTGATTTCATTGTTAAAGGAGAAGGCAAATCAAATTTCGCTGTTCACCAGGTTGAATCCAATCGAAAATGTATGGGCTAAGATGAAAATAGAGATGAACTCTAATTGGCCTGCAGATGCACGAAAAACGAAAGATGGCTTATGGGGACAAATTCAAGACGCCTGGGATGCTCTAGCCGATCGTCCACGTGCCTGTAGAAATTTGATTGCATGAATGTCCCGCAGATTGAGGGCGGCAATAGATGCTGAGGATTCACTCTCCCGATATTGATTTTGTTTTTGTGAAAGTTTCATTTTAGAAGATATATTTTCTTTCCTCATTTAATTATTAGAAGGTTTTCATTTATGTGTTTTTGTGTGCATTAAAGCCATAAAACTCAAATATAAAATTAAATATGTAACTATATTACAGGCGAAATGCTATCTTAACATTCAGTAAAAAAAAAAGTAGAACGGGAATCGAACCCGTGAGGTTACGAACGCAGATGTTGTGTGTTAAACCTCTCGACCACGGAAACACACAAAGGCAAACCCTCTCTTTTATGTTACTTAAGTGTGCACTACGTTAACTAGCAAACACCACAGTACAATTTCTGAAAACGTGTTAATGTGAATAAGGCTTTTGCGAGTGCTCACGAAGTTCCCCGATCGGTTGATACAATCAAGAGATGACTCATTTTTTTGCCTAAGGGTGTACATACATGACAGGGTAATGAAGAGGATGATTTACAGACAGCAGAAATATTAGTCACAGAACCAAGTGCATTAGAGGTTGAAATGGCGATGGAAAAATTAAATATATATAAAGCATTAGGTTCAGATGGAATCCCAGCAAAACCGATACAATCAGTGGGGCAAAAATTGATGGACAATACGCGTCTGTTGCTTAACATGATTTTGAAAAATGAGGCTTTTTCAAATGAATGGAAAGAATCTATTATCGTACCAATCTATAAGAAAGAGGAAAAAACTGATTGAACAAATAAAGGAGCATCTCATTACTTTCAACTTCTTACAACATTCTAACAAATATTAGTATCCTGACTTACTCCCCATATTGACTACGTAATAGGTGACCATCAATGTGGATTTATAAGAAATAGGTGTATAACATATCATATTTTCTTGTATAAGACAAAATGTATTAAAAAATGGGAATATACTGGTACTGTTCATTAAGTGTATATGGACTTAAAGAAGGCATACGATTTAATTAAGAGGAAGTTATATAGTATTCAGCTTGAGTTCGGTATTACTAAAATTAAGACTTACAGGAATCATTCTGAGTGGAAAGAAGAAAGTGTGCGGTAGGCAAACAGTTTCGAGATACTATTGAAATTCATAGTAGGTAAAGCAAGGACATGCACTAACTCCTCTACTATTCAGTTTCGTTCTATACCATGCCATCAACCTTTAGAGGATGAAGAAGGCGTACAACTGAATGGTATTAATAATATAGTTTATGCTGATCCATCCATCCATAGTAATTCTGCCCGAAGGCAGGTCCTTCACTGCAATCATAGAATTTTCATGCTCTGCTTTGCAGCTTTATTAAGGAATTGTAGGTGTGGTAGCTTCCCGTTGCTTTCCATACCGATAAAGGATGATGATGATGGCCATATGATTTCGGGGACCGTTTGGGCCTTAAAGTTTTCCTGACATTTTTCTTACAGGTGAGAAAAAATCCCAATAAAAACAACCTCACCCAGAAAAACTGCCCCGACCGGGGATCGAACCCTGGCCCGCTGCGTGACAAGGCAGCACGCAGTTGATAGCGATGAGATTCTAAGGGCGAAAACGCACACTATATAGAGTAACACTAATAAGTTGGGGCTGTAAGTAAACATAAAAAAAACTAAATTTATGGTCACACATAGGAAACATTATACAATGGAAATAGACAGTTAATGACAAATTACGGAAATTTTGAAGAAGTGACAGAATTCAGATACCTATGAACAGGAATGTGGAGCACAATGAAAATAAACATAGGCCTAGGCTTTATTTTGGAAATGCCTACTATTATGCATTACAGGGATCCTTATCGTCCCAATTTCTCTCAAGGAATATTAAACTGAAAATACATAAATCTCTTATTCTCCCTGCTTTATTATATTGATGCGAAAACTGAATAATTACTTTAAGGTGGGAGAAAAGTTTACGAGTATTTGAGAATAAAGTTCTTAGGATTTTTTGTGTGACCTAAGATATATGAACAGACAGGTGAATGGAGAATACTACAAAATAGTGAGATTAATGATCTTATGGGAATCCAGATATAATAAATACAATTGTGTCTCGAAGGCTGCGATTGGCAGGACATGTGGCACGAAAAGGGAATAAATGAGGGGCATGGAAAACTCTCGGTAGAAAAACCGGAGGTAAAGCGTTCAGTAGATAGGCCATCAATGAACAGGGAGAATAATATCAACCATGATTTGTGAGAGGTAGATTATACAGCGGCCGATTGGAAAATATTAACTCAGATTAGTGATGCATGGAGAGCTCATATCCGCGCGTCTATTATCCTACGAGTTTTGATAATGCAAATGAGTTAATTAATTAATAATAATAATAATAATATAATAATAATAATATAATAATAATAATACAGATAGTTCCTAATTGGGATCATTAAATAAATTCAAGGAAAATCTAGTGAAAAACAATGCATTAAACTATATCAGGCGAACACAATATATTTCTCTATTTTTCTGTATGTAGATAAACTGCATTTTATGGAATATCATTGAAATTCAGGGGCTATGTAGAGAGTAATTCCTTGCTACGGGAATAGTTATAAATTGCTGGAGATTAACAAAATATGTTACTAGAGCTCGCGATGGCTACAGTAATACGTAGGTTTCTAACCGAACTACTTGGCTTTAAATATTGAGATGTAGGGCGTTTCGTCTGCACCCTTTGTTTTGGTTAATTTAGTTTTGTGCATGTGATTTGTGAATCATTAATAAAAAAATAGGTCTGTTACCTCTATATAAATCAAGTGACTCATATATTATTGATATTCATACATACAGGGATTATAGCGGAATCGACACACAATTATAATACTATTGCATTAATCATCGATCGCGTGCAAATGAGAACCAACGAGAAAAAATCCTAGAAATCAAATTTAAGTTTAAGCAGAGTGTCTATGGCTGGGCCCTTGGTACGTAGACTTGTATAATTTCTCTGAACAGGCAAACTCTTAGGCAATATACATATACTTATGTACTTAACATATTCTAGAAATGTCTAAACTGATATATCAAGAAGTTAAATTTACTAATGTTATTAATTACATTAATCATGAGCTTGAAATGGGGATTTTCTTGAATTACGTACTCTACTGTAAATAACTCAGGTTCAAGGGACCTTACATTATATAAATTATTAACAGACAGTATGTAAACAAATATATATTTCAACAAAAAAGTATAGTCATTAGTTATAAATAATTAATAAAAAATGAATAGCTGTGGTAAGTTGAATAATGCAACAAAAGATAAAATTAATAAATTTTGGTGAACACAATAATAAATAATAATTATTAAATCTTGCATACTATTATACATTCATAGTCGCATCCACTCCCAAAAAAGTCCTTCTCTTCACAGCATTGTAGAATTAACAAAAACCAAAACGATATGAACTTGATAGCCGAGAGACGTACCTCGAATCCCTCGCCAAACGAAGATCTGGATATCTCGAAGAAGGCTGTTAATGTTTAGGATTTGTATCCAGGGACATCGCATGCCGCTCAACCCTCGTGTGCCGACATTCGACTGGGGGAAGATGTGGGGATAGGATAGTTGAGGAAGAGGAAGGCATAGATATCCATACATTCAAAATGAAACTAAGAGACTCATCCATGGTTAACACAGAATATCTTACTGCACACGGTTCATATATATATATATATATATATATACACTGGTGTCCAAAAAGTTAAGGATAATTAGTTCATTTGCCGACTTATTATAAAGCATTTGTCAGAATAATACAAAATTTGGTAAGGGTATGTCACAGATAATTAGAAACATGGCACGAAAGAAACAATGGCATGAATACGTCATTCACTTGTCATTTTCACAACAAACGAAAACTGCATTTCAGAATTCGAACATAAAAGTTGAACAACAATGGTTCAAATGATTAGTATGGGGTGTGATTACCCCTGACAGCTACACAAGACTCACATCGACGTGGCATGCTAGTGATGAGGTTGTTCAGGAGTTCGATGCTCAGCGAAATTCCACTCCTCATGAAGAGCAATGTGAAGGTCTTGAAGTGTCCTCGGAGGAGGCTGACGAGATGCAATTTGTCTCCCTAAGGCATCCCATGCATGCTCTATAGGATTCATATCCGGAGACCTCGCTGGCCACTCCATACGCTGGATATCTTCCTCCTGAAGAAACTCATCCACCAGTTGTGACCTGTGAGGTCGGGCATTGTCATCCATGAATATGAATTCTGGACCCACAGCTCCCCTGAAAAGTCTTACATGAGGTTCCAGGATCTCTTCTCTATACCGCTGAGCATTAACAGTGCCACCTGCGAAGATGTGAAGCTCTGTGCGTGCATTCATCATTATACCTCCCCATACCAGGAGACCACCGCCACCAAATGGATGTCTTTCCATGATGTTCATGGGGTTGTAACGAGTTCCTTGCTCCCTCCAGATAGTCACGCGATGCGAATCACAGTTCAAGCTGAATCTGGACTCGTCTGTAAATAGCACGCTGCTCCACTGATTTAGAGTCCAGTCGCGATGTTCCTGACTCCACCGTAAACGTGCTCTCTTGTTATCAAGGGTGAGTGGGACTCACACTACAGGCCGTCTAGCATACAGACCAGCAGCTCTGAGTCTTCTATAGACAGTTTGTCTGGATACTCTGATACCTGAGGCGGCCGCAAGTTCTGAACTCAGTTGTCTGGCAGACATTGTTCGGTTTCTTCTTGCAGTTAACGCAAAATATCGATCCTGCTGAGGATTTGTAACTCTTAGACGACCTCCCACTGGTCTTCGCCTAACGTCTCCGGTCTCTTGGAACCGTCGCCATAACCTAGATATAACATTTTGTGGCACATTAAGTGCTATGGAGACCTCAGTTTGTGTCTGTCCTGTTTCTAGCCGCCCAATAATTCTACCCCGAAGCAGAGGGTCCAGATGTTGTCTTTGTGCCATTTTACTGCAATCTGTTCTTACACTACATCTGATTATATCATAACTCTCTTTAAAAATGAAGATTTATGGAACAGGGCTTAACTGCAACAATGCAATTTTCATTTATAATTGCTATTAATTTTTTCATTGTTGAAGAGAGATTATAATTTAGTATGTAAACTAAACTAAATGTACTGAGAAACGTTTTGATAAATAAATTTTACTCCTTGCTCCTCTTTAAGCATTTTGATTTTCCGTTTTACAAATTATCCTAAACTTTTGGACACCAGTGTATATATATATACGACGCATTGAAGTTTGCATTTGGTCGAATAGTATTTTATTGTTTTGTTAATTATTATATTTTTTATATTTGATATAATAGTGTAATACATTAATAATTTGTTCGTATTGCCTTCATTTGATACAGTTGTAATGGACCGAAACACTATTTTAATAACTAAAATTGATGGTAATATTTATATTGTTATTGCACCGTGTTTCTAAGGATTATTTAGATTTGTTTCTGTAAATTTTATTTATATCTTTAATTCAGTAAATATCATTAAAATATCATACGGTCTCACATAGAAACAGTATATAATGGGAATGGACTGTTAATAAAAATAAATAATAGTTTTAAAAAACTAAAACAACATGCTTTATTAGAAAACCCAAAAAATGAAAAATAATATTAATTTCCAACACGCTTGGGATAAAATTAAAGTGGTCAACAAAAAAATCATCTCCAACACATATAGAATAAAACTAGAGTTATCAACAAAAAAAATAATTTTACCATAAAAATATCAATTAATATATTTGATAATAAACAGATATTGGTAAAAGTAAAGCCTGTAAGAATAAAATGTAAAAATCAGAAAAAGCACCCCACGCTTTTGATGGTAAAATTATTTTCTTTTTGTTGATAACTCTAGTTTTATTCTATATGTGTTGGAGATGATATTTTGTTGACCACTTTAATTTTATTCCAAGCGTGTTGGAAATTAAAATTATGTTTCATTTTTTGAGTTCGGTTTTCTAATAAACCGCGTTGTTTTAGTTTTTAAAACTATTATTTATTTTTATTAACAGTCCATTCCCATTATATACTGTTTCTACGTGAGACCGTATGATATTTTAATGATATTTACTGAATTAAAGATATAAATAAAATTTACACAAAAAATTCTAAATAATCCTTAGAAACACGGTGCAATAACAATATAAATATTATCATCAATTTTAGTTATTAAAATAGAGTTCCTGTCCATTACAACTGTATCAAATAAAGGTCCTGTACTCAAGCCGGGCACTTCAACCGTACTGTAGTAGCCTGCAAATGTGCGGAACATGTAAGTTTAAAAACATGCGGGGAAATTTTTCACCCTTTACGTAATACACGAGGCGGCTTCATTGATGCAAGCGGTTACTCACTCAGTTCTCGCATCCAGGGTCTCGAATTCGCTTATCGGTCACCCCGGTATTTCGGGTGGACGAAACGGAATCTAGGCAGGTTTTTCTCAGTGTTTCTCTCGTTTTCCCCTGTCACAAATTTCAATTCTCTATTTCTATTTCATTCTAATTTAGTTCGTTGCATTTAGTTCACTCAAAACACACATAGGGGCCTATGGTTAATGTTAAGGGATGAGAGCAGATTTTAAAGAAATTATTTAATTTACAATTAATGTAACTATTCGCACAAAAATTCGAATTACGCCGCTCGAATTCATTATTGGGATCAGGTGACCAGACGACCTTCTTAATAGGATATTTCTTTTTATAGATCTGGTCCCTTTATCCCCACAAAACCTTAACGGGGCAAATTTGACCATGTTACACCGTCCCTGGAACAATTATCGTGGCTTCGTCTAAGAGAACGTAGAACTGTCCATTCCCTATCCCTTCTCTATAAAATCCTTCACACACCATCGCCTAATTATTTATCACACCGCTTCATCAGACTATCCGACACACATAATCTTGACACTCGATCCCATCAGCACATTGTCCTTTATATCCCTCCTCATCACACTGTATATTATTCATTATCTTTTAGGTCTCACTTACCAAAACATGGAATTCCCTTCCGACCTATGTCAGAGACTGTCAAACTATAACATCCTTCAAAAACAAATTAAAGAATTATTTAATAGCAAACTAACTTACACACCTCACTGATAGTATTCTTTTAACAATTAATAAATTTAATTATCTATGAAAATAGTATTAAGATTAACAAATATTTTCTCTTGTTTTGTTTTAAATATTGTACAAACGTAAAATTAGTTTTCTACATCTCATAATTTTTCTTTGATTTTTATAAACGTTAGACAGGGACAATTTAATATGTCTTGCTTGTATACACTTTATTATTAGTTTTAGTCTTAATTTTAACTAACATTAACTGGTTACATTATAGATCGTAATATAATAGACATTATCTTTCTGATCAAATTTTTTATTTAATGTTTAATATTAGAGTTAATTGAGATTGTTATATTCTCATGTAATATATGTTTGTCCTGGTGAGTGGAAGAGAAGACCACATGATCTTAACTCCACCAGGCTAAATAATTCTAATCTAATATTTTCCCTTTTTATACATATTGGTGCAGTTTTCTCATTCAAGGCTTATTCATAGCATTGTTACATTATTATATATTCCGATATGTAGATTTATTTTAATACAGGTCAGTTGTTGAAATTGTTTTTACCGTACCTGGAATAAGTATAGCTGTGGGGGGAATTTTTTCTCTCACGAGTTCTTTGTGGACAGAAAAAAAGAGAGCGTTCAAACATCAAGTATATGAAAACAGTAATTGTGATCAAGATACATTTAGATATTTCATGAGTTATATAAGAGAATGCTGAAAGCAGAAAACATTTTGGAGGACGTAATATATTGTTAATTTTGTTATTGTATACATGTAATCATAAGCACATTACTCCAGCTTTTAATTTATGCTCAAAATAATTATATCTTATTCAATTCTTATGTAGATCAACCTTAAGCCTCCCAATTTGTCCTTTTTAAGTTCAAAGATACTCAAGTATTCTTTTTCTTGTTTTGGAAGTCGGGTCGTCCTATACCGGTACTAGATCGTATCAAAATTGTTATATTTGGGAAAGTAGTTTAATTTCAATATTACTATTCATGAAATTGAAAAAGAAAATTTCATGATAGATATCTCACATTCTATTGCTTTATTGCATGAGTATATTTTTTTAAAAGAAAAATATTCTTTTAAAAGAAAATTCAAATTAAAAATATTAGTGGGGCAATCAAATGTTGTACATTGATACATGTTATGTTTATGAAAAGAAAGTTTGCAAAAGCGGAAACAATTGCTATTATATATTGAAGAAACTTTTATCATTACAAATTCTCTAAAACTATAAACTAAACATAGGCTATACAAAATATGATTCTTCCTTTTGTATTATATACATGTGTGTTAAATCTCATGATTTAATATGTCGGATTCCGAACTGTCATGGCGGAGATTTGCCTATTTTATATGTCTTTGCCTCTGCATTCTGTAACGGTAGGGTTCTAATGCTGATGTCTTAATAGATTCAAAGATGGCATTTAATTATATTCACATTTTTTAAATGGTTATATATTGCTTATGACTAGAGCGAGGAATTATATGAAGAAAATTATACTAAAATATGAAATCATAATAGCAAAATATGAAAATTATGAAAATTAAGACACAAAAATATTATGAAGCTACTATTTTTTCAACTTTTTACACATATTTATATACACAAGACCTGTATAATTTATGGGTATACATATAAGCACACAATTGAGACAAGAATACCTTTTTGTAGCTCAAGAAATCAAGAGTTTCACTGTATTTCCATCTTAATTAATTTTTCATTACATCTGACTCAATATAAAATATCATTTAATATAATATATTTTGGAATTTTTAACATTATGAGGTTTTATTGATTCTTAACAATAAAATATCATGTTTGTGATTGAAGCAATTTTAATGGCTCACATTGAAGTATATTATGTGAGGAATCACGCTAACAAGCCGGAAGGACGTGGGTTTGAGTCTCAAAGGGGTCAGGTTTTTAGATGGACCAAACCTTCTGGCGGCATCATAGCCTTAGAGTATACTCAGCTCTTAATTTAAATGAGTACCAGACGCATGTTCTGGGGCAAAGGGGCCGTCACGCAGGACTGAGAACCCAGTGGACATCCCTTGGAGATTGTCTAGAAATGTGGAAGTCTCAACATCCATCTACCCACAAGGGCCTCCCAAGTCTGAGGTTTGACACTTTATTTCAATAAATGAATACTGGGTTTATATAAAACGCGATCAATTAATTTATCTAATGATATTTAATTACGAAATCCAAACATAAATAAAAAATAAAAAAACATAGTAACCGTTGTAACTTCCTTCCATCGAATATACCACTGACAAAATTTAGAGTAGGTACAGTTTGAATGACTTCTATTTACTTTGCATAAAGATAATGAATTCCAGTATATATAAATATTACAATAACATTAAATTGGATGAATCAGAACACACGTAGACCAATTCCTAACTAACTTACTGACACAATCGAACCCATGGCCACACGGACATAAGCTCTCCATACATCCCTATCCTGAGCCAATGTTTTCCAATCATCCCCTCTATAATCTTTCCCTCAAATCATGGTTAATGTTATTCTCCCACTTCATTCTTGATCTTCCCTCTGGTTTTCCTACAAGAAGCTTCTATGCACGTCTTTAATTCCCCCATTCATGCCACATGTCCTGCCCATCACAGTAGACCAAGTATTATATGTCATATTTGGAGAAACAAGATGTTAAAATAAATTAATCCACAAATAATTCTAGGGGGTATTTCAAAACTCTCTTTGCTCTTATAATTATGTTTAATCCTATACATTACACGTATGAACATAGTGAAATGTAGTTAGAATTATTTTAACATTAGTTTTTCATAAGTAATGCCACGAGTGATTTCCAAATTATCGATAAATTCACGACTCACGAAGTGAGGAGTGAATTTATCTAGAGAATTTGGAAATCAAGAGTGGCATTTGTTAGGACTATTTAACGAATAAAATAAAGCTGTTTACTCACAAATCATTATTTAACTACAGTTATTTAAAAATATTTTTATATTTAAAGTAAACGGTGATGTTTGAAAACTAATGAGAAACGATAGGTAGCCTACGCTTCTACTGCTTCTTTTGTTTATCACTGCAACCAGATCATACTATTTATTGCCAAAGGAACGCAATATTGTAAGAATGCTCTCTAGTGGAGAAAAAATGAAACACATCAATCTGTATATTAATTCATTTTTGATGTCGTATACATTTAAGAAAGTGCAAACAGTGGTTTCTTTTTTTGGTGGTATAATCAATTGCTACAAATGTTGACATGTAAGCACTATTATATACAATCTGGTAGCCGTATTTGTTATAGGCTCAGTCACTGCAAAATAACGGTCAGACCTGTTCAGAATATTAAAAAGGAGGAGCTTTGCTTAATATATGATAATCCTAACGTTGATAATTATTTCGTGAAACACGTCTCTGATTGGTTGTAATACAGAAATCATTGAAACGTGATTGGTCATTGACTCCCATTTGGGGCATGAGTTAAATAGTCCATGAAATTTGTCCGAGCACAGTATGCATGCATGTGCTTTGAATAATAAAATTATCAATTATGTTCGTAATACACAGTTAGGAGCTTTTTATGTATATATTTAACGCCAGTCTGTCAGAATTATTTTGTACGATCAAAAAGTATGCTCCACATTATATGATGTTATGGGAGCAATCATGCACTGCTCTATATATATGATAGTTTGATGTAAGTGAGAATAATATTGACCTTACCTACAAGAATTTTAAAAAATTCATAAACTGTGGAGCAAGACCTTATTTCACAGCACAGCTTCTTACCTACATTTAAATACTGTAATCCATTCATAAAATAAGGTCTGTTCTTAGGTAGCAAAAAGGAATAGGTTCCTACCTGAGAAAAAAGTGTGGGTGGTTATTATTCTAACGTTGTTATTCTAATTATTCATGTTCTTGTCACAGATTAGGAAATCCCTGTTCTTTTTCTGTAGTTTCGGACAAAAGCCTCCACTTGGTCTTTCCATCTCTCCATTTTTTAAATTATTTTCTTTTATCAAATCTATTTATCTTGTTCCAGATGGGATACTTAGGAATTTTCACTGTCTACCATATTACATTGTCAAAAAATTTCAAAACTACAGTCACTCCAAAAATGTTTCTAACGAATTAGTAGAAATTTTATTTAAAAAAATTGAAAGTTGAAAAATATGAAGGAATATTAAATTTTACTGAAATATGAACATTTTACCAAAATATTATGAAATATGAAAAAATATGAAGGTCTTATTTGATTCTACATATCATAAAATGTAAAGATACTTTGTCTCAGCGCTCTCTGACCAATAGTTTAAAACATGAAATTTCATAAAAATCGTCGCTCTACTTATGACAGTGTACATGAATTCTTTCCTTATGCTTACTTGTTGGTCTTTCTTAATTAAGATTGTTTGCATTACGATCGTAGAGTAATGATATTACGTCACTTACTTTGAGACAGCGTTTCGACTCGACAGACCTAATCTTAAACTACGGCAGGTTCCTTTATTATGCCTGTTGCAAGCTCCTACAAGATTTAGGTTTTAGTTACGTTAATTCCTGCATTAAAATGGCAGGCCAGTAATCTTATAAAATAAAAGTTATTGTGAAGTTAAAGTGGAGATTCTATGTAAAACATAGTGTCAGTAAATTTTTAATTCTTACCGTGTTTACTTTTTTAAAGATTGCTATAAATCAACTTTATACGAAAGGGGATTGGAAAGTAACGTACCATAATTTTTTTCTCTCTTGTATTGCAGCTGTAATGTTGAAATTTCATGAAGATATTGTTTGAAGTTTTCACTACAGAAAGATTTTTTTTTATGTGCAGCTGTAGCGGAAGAATCGTGAGCTATGCAACAGCGATGGCGCGCATGTTGCTGTCGTCAATTTGCGAAAAGCAGCGAAGTGTAGTTCGATTTTTGTGGATCAAAGAGCATAAACCGAGTTAAATTCACAGGGATATACGAGGCGTGTAAGGGGATGATTGTATGGATCGTAGCAATGTCTTCAGGTGGTGTGCATTCTTTCAAGAGGACCGTGTGAACCGTTGTGATTCGCCACGCTTCGGGACAGCCGGTAACAACTGCAACCCCGCAGAATGTCAGAGTCATTGAGGCGGCAATTTTCAGCGACCGGCGTGCAGGAATACGAGCTTTATCGCAGCAGTTCTACATTTCCTATGGTGCGGTGTACGATACTGTTCGTGGTACGTTAAAATTTCGTAAAATTAGTGCTCGCTGAGTGCCTAAGAACCTGACAGACGACCACAAGGGCGGGCGAATGATGACAAGCTTGGATCACTTAACGCGTTAAGCCGCAGAAAGGCATGATTTTCTGAAAGGAATCGTCACTGGTGATGAGTCGTGGGCGTGCCACTACACGCCCGAATAAAATCAGGCCTTTATGGAGTGGAAACGCTGGTTTCACAGTACGAGAAACATTGTAAGTTACTCAATCTGCTGAGAAAGTGCTTGTGACACTCTTCGGGGATATGCATGGTGTTTTATTGGTGGTCATTGCTGAACACGGGACCACTGTGAATGCTCCAGCCTACTTACTTTATTTTACATAATTTAAATTTTATTATATTCTATGTTTTTGTCAGTATTAGCTAGTATTAGATCACATCATCTTTGTATTTTGTTTAGTCTGTATTTTAATATCTTAAAATTGTAATATGTATGTAATTTTTTGTATAATTTTACTATTCGCTGGTTGAGTGGAAGAGAAGGCCTTATGGCCTTAACTCTGCCAGCTAAAATAAAGCATTATTATTATTATTATTATTATTATTATTATTATTATTACATTAAAACTTTGGATAATTTGCGTCGTGCCCCTCGTGCCAAACGCGATAACATTAATTCTGACGATGTCAAACTCCATGACAATGCTCGACCCATGTTGTTCGTGAGAAAATCACCAAATTTTGTTGGGAGGTGCTCCAGCATCCATCATATAGTACGGAGCTCGCACCATCGGACTTTCGTCTGTTTAGTCCCATGAATAAAATATCTGGCCTGTCAATGCTTTGCGACAGATACGAAAGTGTAATAAGAATTGTCAATATTGATGCGTCGAACTGAAATATATATTTTGAACTCAGAAAGCATCAGGGCAGCTCGTCACGACACTCTTTTCCACAACAACTGGGCTGATCCATCTTTATACAGTGAGTTTTACTCGACTTCCGGCCACTAGCGTGAACAATGCGTGAGCAGCGCAAGTTGATGACTCAATGTTTGCAGTCATTTTTCTCGCTATCGGCCGCTGGTCGAGTGAAACTCACTGTATGAGATATTAAGTAATCTTCGCCTCTATAGGGTATACTGCATTTACATCTTTCTATTTTTATTGTGTAGCCACAATCATTTAATGTATATTATACAAGAATTATCTTAAATCATTATTATAATCAACAACCTAGGCATTTTATAAAACTGTAGTTATATGTTCCGTTAATAAATAATATTACAATTATTCAACATTATTTGTAATTCTCAAGGTTGGAAGTCGCTCAAGATCACTAAAATTGATAGTCTTTAAATCCTATGTTTATATGCAACTATTCGGATTTATTAATACAAATAGGCACTTGCAACCTATTTAAGGCTATTACAACTTAAGTAACTAGTTCCACAAATTCCACAATATCTTTGTAACAAATCCAGGGAATTTATAGGACTATAACGGGATCCTTTGTTCATGGGAATTTTTGGTAATCCTACTTCAAATGTGCCCCTGGTCTCCATTAGAGAGATTTCGATCTATTCTCGTTCAGGACCCCTTTCCTTCAACCACGGGTCGGACGCTATCCTGTCGGCGGCCAGGGTATTGTGCTTGACCGAAGAACTTTGCCAGGTCATGTCCTGGATGTGTATTTTTCCGTGGGCTTGTCGGGGATTTATCTCGTCTGGACTCTTACACTCCAGTTAAAAATCTACTAGGTGAAATGTTAGTTTACTTTAAAGTGAGGACAAACTTTTAGGAGTATTTAAGAATAAAGTGATTAGAATTGTTTTGACAAGGAGAAACGAACTAGCAGGTGAATATAAAAAAACTCCATACCAGTCTGCTATATGATCTTTATGGGAAACCAAATGTAATGAGAACAGTAAAGCTCATAGACTGCGATGGTACGAATAAGGAATGAAAGAGGAGCTTGGTAACTTCCTGCAGAAAATCCAGAGTGAAAATGCCCAGTAGATAGGCCAAGAATAAGGTGTGAGAATAACATTACTCATGAATTGAGGGAGTTGAATTATTTAAGAAATGATTGCAAAATATTAGCTCAGGATAGAAATGCATGAAGAGTTTATATCCGCAGAGTCATTAATATTTGGTTCGATAGCGTCAGTGAGTTAGTTAAGATGTGAAACATATGTTCCGAATATCGCTGTGGATCTCTCTTTGTTAATAAACATTTTCACAATCATTTTACGATGTAAAGTGTCTAGCGTTGAACCATGGCAGGTCCACGTAAACGCATAAAATAATAGTGTGTAATCTGGATGTACGTTTTTGTACAGATGATAACTCTGGGTATAAAATAGCCTCTGATTAGGTACTGTAGGGCGGGTGGAGGGGTAATAATTGGCAGACATCACGTTTCTGCTGGATCAGGCCCAGTTCAAAGCTGGGGATGTCCACCCACAACGAGACTGTTAGTATTTTAAAACGCTGTTTCAATTTAATGTGCAGCCATGTTTTCTTATAACGCAAACCCAGATCCAGATAATTTTGTCATGCTTAATTTAATAAAAGGCATATCTTTTTCCTTTTTAGCCTATACGCTAGCTAATTTTAAGCTGTTTTTTTTCTGGCCCAGCAGCCGCGGGTTCAATCCCCTCTCCGTTTCATGTGTAATAGAATTTGAGTTTAACAGAATTTTACCAGGGTTTTTCGTAATGTTTTTAGACGATTTAATATCAAGCCCATATCACGTCTTAGGATCTTTATGAGTAACCATTTGTCTGCTTATTTTTATTGTGTATTTGTAATCAGTTTTTAAACAAGGCGAATGAAGTGTAGTTGATTATGATGGGTACTATTCGGGCATAAGAGTTACATGGGAACAATGCAGGTGAGGAAAAACCTCGAAATAACCTTATCCAGGAAACTTGTCCGAAAGGGATCGAACCAAGTCTCATTGTGTCTAAAGCAATGCCTTTACCCTTAGACTACAGCAGTGGATTCCAGAATTTTGCTTCAAATATAAGAAAAATATTTTGGATTATAAACCATTATCACTTTCGTCAGAATTATATATATATTTTTTTATTTTATACGCGTACTCAGGAGGAGCGCAAGGCGGTTTTGGAATAGTAGTAGTGACTCAACAGTGGTAGTTTATTAGCGTCTAGGGCTACTCATTTTTTAAATCATATAGAGATTTTGATCCTTTGGCTTATGTTACAATGTTAAAATACACTGAAATTATTATCAATCTGATTTACGCTAAGAATCATCTATTTTCCTCATGTAATAGACGACAAGATGACAAAGCAATATTTATATTTCTAAATGTCCCTTTATAATTGATATATATTAACATAAGTAAACACTATTAGTTATAGATAAATCTAATTATAATTTATCATTTTTATATTTGTAAACATAAGTTAGAGAAGAATTTCATATTTCCCTGAAGGATATTATATGGGGAAAGCCGTAAATTATTTAGGTCAAAAAATAATACAATTCTAATGATCATTAGATTAAATTTCTAATCACAGAAACTATGGATAGTTGAAGGTTCTTATAAAAACACACAAAGTCTGATAAACTCAGTAATTTAAATAAAAAACATTCGTGCTTGAAGCGTATTCTACATTCCGAGACATAATATAGATTTTTCCAGACAATTGGTACTCCTAACAGTTTCAATTACGCTGACTAGATTAAGGGGACCGAAGGTTTTTATACGTTTTCAGTATCAAGGCCGTTTTATACTAAATTTTTACTTTAATAACAAACTTATAAATATATGTACGAAATCTAAGAAGATATATTTTGTAAATTTAGGGTATAAGCATTGAAAATCTACATTAATGAATCCTGGATAACTAATTATACAAATTGACCAGTTACAATTGGCAACAAAGAACAGCGTTTCGAGACTGTATTTCACACAGCACTAGTCTCAAATGTAGCATAGGAGTTGAACTCTAACCCCTGATCTGGAAGAAGTTCACTTCTATATCTGTTCTCTATTTCATAATCTCGCCATAATTTGTAACTTGTATTTTTTATGACAAAGCAACTTGCATTACAAAAGATTTCTCTCAATTCCGCATTAGCCTTTTTATTTATTGATTTATTTATTTTTATCAGCAGTAACATGAATATAAGGAAAATTACACTACAGTTAACCATAAAAATATTTTGTTCTACTCTGGAAGACAGTCTGTTCCCTAAACAAACTGGAGTCACACATTTCGTGTTAAAATTTAGAGTTTTAATTGAAAGTCTTGGAAGTAAAAATTAATTTCAAGATGACCGGGAAAAATTAAAATGGAATTGATTTAGCGAGTTGTTTTGCTGAGGGTTATCAGTAGCGTAAATAAGTCCCTGTGTTTATTAGAAGGTAATATATTGAAGCAGGATTATAGTCGGGGGATTGGTTTCATTATATGTCCACTGGATACGGTAGATGGACAATTGTTGCACCGGACTAGTTGGGTTCAGGTTTTCGGTAGAACAAGGATTTATATCTCGCGAATCCGTGAGAAAGGATATTCACTGGGGATAGATAGTAGACTCGGTGTGATGTCTTGAAATTGATGTTCCACTTTTATTGGCAGTTTCACTTACATTTGTCGTATTTGACGACGCCTTGACACGAAGGCTGTTGGTGGCCGGAAACGTATATTTATTATATACTGCACGTGTTTAAATAATTATTCTAACTCTACGTTTGCATAAAATAAATTCGCTATCACTTATTATACTTGCTTGACTTTATAGGGTCAGAACTAACAATATTTACAACACTCAACAAAGCGCGCTCTGAATGACAGCGCTGAAACTTAGACAAAGCGATGTGCCTCTTCTACTAACTTTGATTTATGCAAAGCGATGTGCCTACTCGGCGGCACTCGCGCTTCTAACTTTAATTTTCACTAAGGACGAATCTTTATTTTCTCTGAGTGGGCCGGCATCCGTCCCTTCCACCAAAAAGTCTTAGCGTCTCACAAAACAGTCCATATGTTACAACAATTTTGATTTGTAATCATATCTTGAGGGCGTTGTCAGGGGCACAGAGTTCTCTATGGTCAGGGGTGTTAAACTTAGGCGTTTGTGGTATTATCCCCTCCCTTTAGATCAATTGCGTGCTAATATAAAATTTCCAGGGTTGTCCAGATGAGAGCAATATTTAATAGAACGAATTTTGTTTGTCGACATTTATCTCCAAAGGGACCTCCTGTGTAGCGCGGGGATGTTTCACTCAAAATTGGCTTGGAGACAACTCTTTCCATAGCTTACCTAGGAAAACCCGGTTGCTTGTTTGCAACTGCCCAGCCTTTTGTATGAAGTCTCGGATTTAGCTATTGTATTTACAAGTGAATAATAGGGCAGTCTTGTAATTCCCTTCTACAAAGGAAACTGCAAACTTTTTCTCCGTTGTATAAGGGCTTATCGTCCCATTGTATGTTGTTTACTAGTACGATTCACCACAATAGCAAAGTTTCAGGTCTATGACCGAGTGCTGATCACTTGGTACTAGTGTTTTATTGATTACATATGAAATTGTTTTATGGTAGGTTATATCATTTTGATTTTGTTACCAATAATTTCCTATTTTAATTTCATTTCATTTAAATATAAATATGACCTACTTCTGATGATAATTACAAGTTAATAAATTATTCACCCTTAATAAAAGTCCCTATTTTTCTGTGTAAAGGAGGCTGAGTGAATGACTGGGTGCGATATGTAAGTAAAGTATCGAGTGGTAGGTAAGTCGCACACATTATTTACACTGGTCGACAAAAATGAACATTTTTCTTTCACAAGAATAAAAATATGAGATTTTAGAAGTATTTTTCATCCTGAATTTAAATATCATTTCAGTTTTCTCCTATCAGGCAAGAGTTTTCTGTGATATTCATTTACATTTTTTATAATTTTTAATAAAATCCATCAAACTCTAACTCATTCTGACTTATCTACATAGTGGTAGATAGTGATTTTCGGGCACATTTGGCATCTTCTTGGTCCAACAGTAGTCAGCCAGGATATTAGAACTCCACTTGCCTTGGTACCTCTTTTCCATTGTGAAAATTTGCTGATGAAAACGCTCACCGTGCTCATCAGAGTCAGCCTTTAAATACAGCTTGAATAAAATCGCTACATATAAGGTAAAGGTTGCTATGACAGGTAAAAGAGAATGCTAAAGTCAATTTTAAAAAAAGTAGCTATCAAAAAACTGTGCATGATGGAAACATTCTAACTACATATCTGAATTCAGTATGAAAAATGCACTAGATTCACTAATCAGATTTCTTGTGAAGGAAACCTTGTCGACCAGTATTACTAGCACCGTATGAGCCCTATTATCATCATTAAATGAAACCTTTACCTTTTCAATTCTTGTAAATGTGCTAAATTAATACATAATTTTAATTTATGCACATATCAATGTATTTAAATCGCATTTAAGATATGTTTGACTGAAGAAGCAAGCTATTTTCGTTATGTTCTTCGTCACATTTTTACAATCGAAATAAGATAATGATTTTATACCATTTTTCTACATCAGTTAAAAACCTTTGACATTATGTCAGCAATGCTATGTCTTTTATATTTATTCCATTACTAATATAACTGGCTTTATTATATTTAATAGGCTTACGTTTAATTTGATGTATTTAAATAATCTAAAATTACTTAAAAGAAAAATCACTCAGTAACAGAATTAATAAATTTATAAATATTATGTTTTATCACTCACAAATAAATCTTATTTTCCAAATAAGTACACTAACTAAATTACTGGCACTATCGAATACGTAGGCTCATAGCGGCACGGACATAAGCTCTTCATACATCCCTATCCTGAGCTAATGCTTTCAAATCATCCATGTATAATATACTTCCCTAAAATCATGGTTAATGTTACTCTCCCAGCTCATTCTTGGCCTACCAACTGATAGATATCCCTCTGGTTTTCCTACAAGAAGCTTCCATTGACGTATTTCATTCCTTATTTGTGTCATATATCCTGAACATCGCAGTTTACAAGACTTAATTCTTCTTATTATATCTTGCTTCCTATAAAGACCACGTAGTTCACTGTCTGTTCATCTCTCTTTGGTCCAAAAATTCTCCTCATAACTTTTTTCACAAAAACTCGTAATATTCTTTCCTCTCTTAAATTAAGAGTCCATGTTTTGCATCCATATAATATATCCATATAATATAACCGGTATACTTTTCTAATGTTCCTATTTTATGCATTCATTTCGAGAACATTAATCTTCTATCTCAAATATTCTCTCCTCTTACTCTTTAGTAATCTAGCGGTTTCCCGTTTAATACTACCCAATTGCTCTAAATTTATCTCATTTGGCTCGAGTAACCATTTCATTTTTGCTAGCTTCCTTTTCTTTCATTGTCGTCACATTTTTCATATAACTATTTATTGTGTTGCCTCTCTTTCTGATGCTGACAATTTAATAGTATCTCTTATAGCTTCCCAATCTTTATTTATATTCATTTCTTCTTCGTTTGTCACATTGTCATCTGAAGATTCCAGTACTTGAATTATATTAGCAATTTTGATTTGGTATATTTACTTACTTACTCACTGGCACTATCGAACCCGTAGATTTATGGCCGCGCGCACATAAGCTCTCCATACATCCCTTCCTAACCTAATGCTTTCCAATCATTCCCTGTATAATCTACTTCCCTCAAATCATAGTTAATGTTATTCTCCCACCTCATTCTTGATCTACCAACTGGGCGTTTTACCTCTGGCTTTCCTACAAGAAACTTCTATGCACGGCTTTCATTCCCCATACGCGCAACATATCCTGCCCATCTCTGTATACGAGACTTAACTGTTCTTATTATGTCTGGCTTCCTATAAAGACCATGTAGTTCATTGTTATGTAGTCTTATCCATTCACCTGTCTGTTCATCTCTCTTTTGCCCAAAAATTCTCCTAAGTACTTTATTCTCAAATACTCGTAAACTCCTTCCCTCCCTTAAAGTAAGAGTTCATGTTTCGCACCCATATAATATAATTGGTAGAATAATAGTTTTATATATTTTCAGTGTAACGTTTTTTGAAAGGAGTTGGGACATCAAGAGTCTCTGCAATGCATAATAGCACGCATTTCCAGAATTGAGCATATGTTTAATTCCTTTGTGCATCTCATTGCTATTTGTGATTATTGTTCATTTTGATTTGGTATTCTTGCTGTATTTGATCATTTTCCAAGTTTTTTTAATTTAAAATTTTCAGAGTCATCTTTAGCGTTTGTTCCCCTCATAAGCGATAGCCGTTGTCTGATTTTCACCCTGACCAGATTATGATCCGAATTGCAGTCTGTCCCTCTAACTGAGCTAACATTGATGATGCTACTATGCCAGAGTTTTTCGACTAAGACATGATCTATCTGGTTCCGAGTTTCGCCATCTGGAGACCTCCAGGTGTATTTATGAATATCCTTATGTTGCAATGTGGTGCTCTTAACAATGAGTTTCCTCGATGTAGCACTCAAGTAAGAACATGAATGTGAATATAATAACAGTAATAATAATAATAATAATAATAATAATAATAATAATAATACAGTAATAGTATTAATAATAATAGAAATAATAGTAATAGCAGTAATAGTAATAATAGCTATAATAATAATCTACATGTACATTTATTCCAGCAGAAATAAAGTCCATCCATTCAACTAGTTGAAATGTATAAATTACCACTGATACAGGATATACAAATGCAAATTATAATGCATCGTATCACGAAAGAAGTAATGTACACTTAGTGACAAAAAGAATGGGCCGACTCTTTATCTCGAGTATTTCAAGTTTTAACGCGCGATTCACACGAGTAAACTAATTGCACAGTAGAGCTACAATTCGTATCCCTTCTTCCTTTGAAGAGCATTCTTTCTAAACGCAACAAGGCAGCGAAAGCTTCGGTCACTGCTTAGTGGCTTGATTCGTATGTAAGAGATCGCCGGTTTGAGTCCTGGTGAGGTTTTTTTTTAAATTGTTAAAATGCTTTATATTTTATTCTGTATGTCCATTCTAAAAGAAAAAAACGTACTATTATTTTTTTTTTACTTATTTATTTATTTATGTACTTATTTATTTATTTATGTATTTATTTATTTATTTATGTATTTATTTATTTATTTATTTATTTATTTATTTATTTATAAACAGGTTTATAGTGTAATAAGACATATTCCTATGCCCAAAGCTTATTAAAATTGTATCTTCTTTCTCCATTCTTCTTTAACTTATCATTCCAATTCTTCCAGTCCTAGCTCCTCATAACTCATCTTACATCATCCATCCATTTAAATCTAGGTAGACCTCTCTTTCCTTTTTCAGGTGGAAACCATTCCAAAGTTTGTGTCGGTAATCTTTTCTCTTGCATCCTATGTATATGAATATGACCATACAATTCTAGTTGTCTGTATCTCACAAAATCTAATATTGAATTTTGGACTTTCATTTGCTGTGTGATGATTGTATTTCTGATATTTTTCCCCCTTTTTTTCAATTTAGAATGTCTTGTTGAGCGTCTCAAACAATCCATTTCAGTAGACATAAGCTTTAAAGTCAATTTTTTAATCATCTTCCAAAAATCTGCATCGTATGTTAGCGTGCTTCGAATTATGGATTTATACATTTCTAATTTGGTATATATTCTTATCCCACAAAACTCCGTTTAACATTGATACTACCAATCTGTCTTTTTTAATTCTAAATTTTATGTAATTTTCTTGGGTGCATTTTGAGTTAATCTTGTTCCCCATGTAATTACATTCTTCACATCATTTGATACATCCCATTATTATTATTATTATTATTATTACTATTACTATTGTCCACCGCTGTGGTCTCGAGGTAGCGTGCTGCCTTTTCACGCAGCGGGCCCGGGTTCGATCCCCGGTCGGGGCAGATTTTCTGGGTGAGGTTTTTATCGGGGTTTTTCCTCATCTGTAAGACAAATGTCAGGAAAACTTTAAGGCCCAAACGGTCCCCGAAATCATATGGCCATCATCATCGTCATTATCATTATCATCATCATCATCATCATCATTATCCATCACCGGTGTGGAAAGTAACGGAAAGCTAACACACCTACAATTCCCTAGTAAAGCTGCGAGCATAGCATGAAAATACTATGATTGCAGTGAAGGACCTGTCTTCGGGCAGAATTACCATGGATGGATTATTATTATTATTATTATTATTATTATTATTATTATTATTATTATTATTATTATTATTATTATTATTATTATTATTATTATTACTGATATTGGATAATAATAATAATCATTATTTTTTTATTATTGTGCATCTTCTATGGGCTATTATTATGCTGGACTTGACACATATAAACCAAATATTTTAGTTGTAGGGTGAACCTTCTTCCTCATTAATACGTAATAAATAAATAAATAAATAAATATATGAAGCTATATTATCATATTACATAAATTTACGGCATTATTATTAAAACGTGGTACTGCACACACAATTAAATTTATACCGGTAGCTAAATAGTGTTATAGAGTTTACGAAGTCAGGAATATTACTTAAGTTAGTGTAAAGTGGACATAAATTACGTGGCAGAAATAAATGTTATAGGATGTATTTTGCGAAAATACAAATGAATAAAATAAATTGCCGAAGGATTCGAACCGTAGCTTTCACATATATTTCATCTTGTTGTATGCAGTTTAGCGATCTACGCTACTCGAACGTCGAAAACTAGTTGTCTTGTTTACTTTTACACTATGAACGAGAGTTGAACTTTATATAAAATGTCGCAATTTGAGTAATTTGAGCATTTGTCGAACACTCGTAAATATATAGAAACATGTCTGCTTCACTGTTCTTTAACAATTTAAGACGATTAAAACCAAATACAGCGTGTTTCAAACATTTAACAATGCATTACCTAGTGAACCACAGCTATGGCTTTTCGAGCATGCGCAGTGGGCTATAAAAGGAACTCTGCTTTTTGAAGCGGTTCATTCTTTTTTGTCGCTAAGTGTACACTTAGTAAAAAAAAGAAAGAGCCACTTCAAAAATCAGAGTTCCTGTTATGGCCCACTGCTCATGCTCGAAGAGTTAAACCTGTGGTTCACAAGGTAACACATAGTTAAATGTTTTAAATACGCTGCATTTGGATTCATCGTCTTAAATACTTATAGAACAGTGAAGGAGACATGTTTTTAGATATTTTCGAGTGTTCGACAAGTGCAATATTACTCAAATTGCGAAATTTCAAATAAAGTTCAACTCTCGTTCATAGTGTAAAAGTAAACAAGACAACCATGATTTAGATAACGAGTATCTGATGTTCGAGTAGTGTAGATTGTTAAACCAATTACAAGAATATGAAATATATATGACAGCCGGGTTCGAATTTCTCGACAGTGATACTTTTTTATATTCGTTTGTATTTTAAAGATGAAATATATATATATATATATATATATATATATATATATGAGAGCCATGGTTTGAATCCCTCGACAATGTTTTTTATTCATTTGTACACTACTCAAAAAATTAGAGGAACTCATGTTTAATCCAAAGCCACAAAATGAATATTGTAACGATTTAACTTTTGAGAGTCAGATGTTTTGAGTTCAAGTATAGTTTAAAATCAGATTGAAGATATTCTGGGTTTTATTAATTTTTCTCTGAATATGTTAGTGAAATTCCAAGAGTTGCTGAAACCAAAGTGAGTTCGTATTGATTTATTTTTTTAAACAGGTTTGAAGAATAATCTGTGGTAGGGAATTGTTATTTTTGTGTTCTCTGAAGCTAATACAGAGCAATGAGACATCTGAATGAAACATCAGTTGCACGAGCAATTGCATTGATTAAAGATGGTCGTTCCATTCGCCATATCTCTAGGATTCTTGATGTCAGCCCTTCCGTCATCCATAGGCTGTAGAGGCGATATAGAGAGACACATGGATAAAGAGGAGACCCGGGCAAGGTCGTAAGAAGAAGGCTACAGACTTACAGGATAGATTTATTGTCTTATCAGCTTTGCGCAGAAGGACATCTACAGCCAGAGATCTACAAAAGCATTTACGCACAGCAACTGGGACGGTAATTTCTGATCAGACTGTAAGAAATAGACTGAGAAATACAAGCTTGAGGTCTAGAATCCCTTTTAAAGCCCCTCGTTTAACACGTCAGCATAATGAAGCCCGGCTGCGATTTTCTCAGAATCATGTCAACTGATTGGAAGGGTGTTTTATTCACGGGCGAATCAAAATTTCGTCTAACAGGTTCTGATGGTCGTACACGTGTATGGAAACATCCTGGTGAACGTTTTGATTCAGCCACAATTATTGAACGTGACAGAGTTGGAGGTGGTTCGGTTATGGTTTTGGGCAGGGATTACTATTGAGTCTCGGACAGAGCTTGTCGTTGTCACACAGCGCATGAATGCTGATATTTACATTAATGGCATTATCCTCCAACATTTTGTACCTTTGCTTATGGTATGGACCCTAATTTTCTTCTAATTCAAGATAATGCTAGATGTCATACAGCACAAGCTACCAGAGATGTCCTGCAAGAATGCCAAATTCGGGTGATTGACTGGCCTGCATGCAGTCCGGACCTTAGTCAGATCGAGCATATGTTAGATAAGTTGGAAAGACTTGTTCGTAAGCGTCCTGCCGTACCTCAGAACCTTGAAGAATTTCCGCATGCACTCACCGAGGAATGGAAGAGAATCTTACAAGTTTCTGTAAGAAGGCTTCTGCGAAGCATGCCTCGTAGGTGTATTGCGGTCATTCAGGCTCACGGAGGACACACTAAGTACTGAGTGTTGAAATAACCATGGAAACATTAATTCCAAAAATTGTAAATCTCAAATTTCCACTTTTTTTCTGTTACTAATGATAACTTCTTCGTATTGCTAATATTGAACAAGAAAGTATTGTTTGAATGTCCATTCTAATTTTACATAAATCTTCAATTTATAATTATAAAAGATCAAACATTAAACTGTTTCAATATTCATTCTCGTGTTTTGGTTTAAACATGTGTTGCTCTATTTTTTTAGTAGCGGTTTTTTCCGCAAAGTACATCCTATAACATTTAATTCCTGCCACATATTCTACGTCCACTTTACACTATATTAAGTAGTATTCCTGCCTTCGTAAACTCTATAACACTATTTAGCTACCGGTATAAATTTCATTGTGTGTGCAGTACCACGTTTAAATAATAATTCTGTAAATTTATGTAATAAATGGTAATATAGCTTCATATACAGGGCAAGTCAAAATGTTGTGCAGGTTTTCAGAAATTTATTATGTGAAATGTAATGAACATATAATATTGTGAGACATATTGTATGAAAGGTAAACTCTCAAAGTTTTTTTTTAAATATTCACAGATGTTCTATGTGAGCGCCTTTTGTTACACGACAGATGTCAAGCCGATATTCAATCTCCTGCCAAACTTTCTGTAGCAGTCCGCGGTCGATATCAGCAATGGCTGCTGTGATGCGGGCACGCAGTTCATGCAGTGTTGTTGGAAGTGGTGGTACGTAAACATGATCCTTTACAAGACCCCACATGAAGAAATCACACGGGGTTAGATCTGGTGAACGAGGTGGCCAATGAATGAGTTGTTGATCACCCTGACATGCACGGCCTATCCAGCGTTGTGGTAAAGCCGTATTCAAATGGTCTCGAACACTACCATGGTAATGTGGAGGGGCACCATCCAACTGCAGAATGAAATCTGGACTATCCGCTTCAAGCTGCGGAAAGGAGCCATTGTTGTAGCATATCAAGGAAAACATGTCCGTTCACAGTACGTTCATGAAAGAAAAAGGGCCCATAAACCTTTGCATGGGAAATGGCACAAAAGACATTCACTTTCGGAGAATCGCGTTGATGTTCCAGAGTTGCATGGGGGTTACCAGTTCCCCAAATCCTTACATTGTGTCTATTCACTTTTCCTGAAAGGTGGAAAGTCGCTTCATCACTGTAAACTACCCTCTCATGGAACTCATTCTCTTCCATTAATGCGAGAAAATCAACACAGAAGGACGCTCGCAAAGCATAATCGGCGGGTTTTAAAGGCTTGAACCAGTTGCAAGTGGTAGGGTTTCATCTGTAAACGTTTCCGGAGAATCCGCCATACAGTTTTTTGTGGTAGTTGAAGTTCTGTCGCTCCCCGGTAGGTGGATTTCTGTGGACTCCGCACGAAGCATGTGCGAACGCGTTCGACTGTCTCTTCACTCGTCGACGGACGGCCAGTCGATTTTCGTTTACAGATACAGCCTGAATCCCTAAATTGTGTGTACCACTTACGAATGGATCTCCCATCCGGCGGGTCTTTATCGTATCTGGTACGGAAATGTCGTTGAACACTAGTCACAGAGTTGTTTACATGGTAATCAAGCACACAGAAAGACTTCTGATCCCCAGTCAACGCCATTTTCCTTTACTGCTCTGCTGTTGACATCTTGCGGGTGAACGCGGAACTTTAGAAGTGGACAACTACACTTTGAGAGTTTACCTTTCATACAATATGTCTCACGATATTATATGTTCATTACATTTCACATAATAAATTTCTGAAAACCTGCACAACATTTTGACTTGCCCTGTATTTATTTGTTTATTTATTAATTTATTACGTATTAATGAGGAAAAAGTTTCATCCTTCAATATAATTAATTTTATATTCAGTTTGTCAAGCCCAGCATAATAATAAACCATATAAATGGTGGGCAATAATAATAATAATAATAATAATAATAATAATAATAATAATAATAATAATGATAATAGATCCTCCCTCCGTAAGAAGGTACAATATTAATAATAATACTAATAGAAATTTTAGAGGTCTCCTCCGACTGCGGAGTTCGCCATAGTTTGTCAATTGTAGATTAATGGAGGACCACAGGGATGATTCCCTGGAAACTCATGGAAGAGCAAATTATTATAATGTTTCATAGTCGAAATAAGTACCACTAATAAATAATGATTATATTATTAAAAACACATGATATTAATATTCACTGCACTGATGTTAATTTGCTCCTTTGAATATACTGTTGCACTTTAAATTATTAATTTTTAATTGAGTTCCGAATTACACCAACATGGTGGACCCGTCCGCTCTTAGTACTAGTAATAATAATAGTAATAGTATTAATCATAATAATAATAATAGTTTTAAGAGTAGTATAACAGAATAAAATGGAAAGCATTTTAACAATTAAAACATTTAATCTCAAAGGGAAATAATCCTGTGACCGCTTGCATACGAATCAAGCCACTAAGCACTGAGCTAAGCGTTCGCTGACTTTCTGTGCTTGAAAGAATGCTCTTCAAAGGAAGAAGGGAAATGTATTGTAGCTCTACTGTGCAATTAGTTTGCTCATGTGAATCGTGCGTTAGAACTTAAAATATTTCAGATCAGGTGTCGGCCCATTCTCTTTTTTTTTTGCTAAGTGTACGTGATATATATATATATATATATATATATATATATATATATATTTATATATACATTCGTAGTGTTCATTCACTAAAATGATACAATGATCTTACAACATACGTTAGTTTATATGTTAATAATATCAATAATTAATCAATAAGTTCATATGTAAAAGTTGATATTTAATCTACTTGGCTTCCCTCCTCCCCCAAAACAAAGCTTCCCAAAAAAAAAAAACACGCAAAGAGAAGGACCTTGTCATGGAACTTGTTGCTCAATGGAAAGTGAAGAAAGTGATGGGTTAGCCTATATATTTCAGCTCCACAGGTGATATACTTAACTCACCTAATTCTAGCTCAAATACACAGAAGTTTAATTGTACATACATATAAGCTACAATAAAATATTTTAGAAGACTGATACGGAAAGGCTTTATACGGGACATCATTAAATGTTTAATATAGAGATAGTAGGCAATAAATTATAAATACTCCATTAACATGGGTCCTCAATTTAGTATCTTCTAACACCGTGAATTCTAATAAACTTCCAGTTGTATCTAACTTAGTAAGTACACGAGGTTCCTTGATCTAATCTTCACTACAGAAAATTGGTTATTATAATCCTTTTTTATTGCATTTATAGCAGGATATTAATATAATAATAAATGTGAAAGTTAAAGTTAATAATTTTGTATTTTAAAATTCTCTTAATATTTAAATATAACTTAAATAAATAAAAACATCTAAATAATTCATTGTTGGTTATTGTTCAATAAAAATGTCTTAGTAATAATTAAAGAAATTGTACTACATAACTTCCTTTGTAAAGAATGCTTTTAAAAATCGTTTTTAGTCATTGTTGCCAAATTATAAAGCCTTCTATTATAACTGTAATAAGAACACCTGCTTAACTTCATATTCTTAAATGAAAGTAAACTAAACTCTGATTGGATGTTAAAACAATTAACTTTCTTATTTAACAGATCATATTAAACCTTATATTTAAAGAACTATTAACCAATAGAATTTAAAATTACCATCATGTGATGTAATAATCGTTTTAAAATTATAAAATAATTACACTGGTCATTCTGCATACAATTTTCATCAAAGATAGAAGTATTAAGAAGAGCTTTCCTGATAAAATGTAATATTTAATACAAGAATAATAATTGATTCAAGGAAAGAAAAGAATTTATTTTTAATTGATGGTGAAGAATAATGCCACCTACATATACTTAATCTGCTGGGAAATTAAGAAATGAACACATTTGCAATTATTTCTACAAGAAACAGTTTTTAGTGGTTTTGAAGTGTTTTCCTATCCAGTGTACCAACTTCCGACCCTAAGAAGACAATCCGGCTCTACCGAAAATTAAACTGAACCTGAACCTGAACCAGTAATTCTTTTTGGGACACAAATCCTTCTTCAAAATGTTACTACAACATCGGGCATGAAGAGAATTACTTCTTCACATTCCACTCTCCGTCTAATCTGAGGGAATCACATATTCTTAGAAATAAACTTTTTTTTTTTCAAATCTCATGATAGGTATTGAAAATGTGCTTTTTCATTATGTGTGCATCATCGATATCGCATGATTCATGATGAAAACTAATGATAAAAGTTCAATTATGTTTCTTCATTTTTTTTTGTTGCTATGGAATTCACATTAAAAATTATGCTGCTCTTGCAAATGAATTAATACAGACCGTAACAATTTCTCATACTTCCTCTATCCTAAATAATAGTATAATTTCTTCAACAAGTAATCTTGTGCTAATAAGCAATACAGATGTGGATGTACTTCAGTACATAAATGAAAGAACGAGAACATTCTATTGACATTGCTCTGGACAACCTGATCACTCAGCAAATTCTAATGAAGCAAGAGATAAAATTTGATATCGCTATTGCATTAAACAAAAATAAATAAATAAAGTAAAACAATATTTCGGACACGTTATGAGGATGAATGAAGATAGGTTGCTAGTTAGGAGATTGGAGCGGATTCCAAATCGGAGGAAAAGCAGAGGGAGACCTAAGAACACATGGGTGGAGGGAATTATGATTTTGATGAAGGACAAGGGACTGCAGAATGGTGACCGGAAGGATAGAGATGAATAGAAGAAAAGGATCAAAATTTAATATTGGGTACAGGAAGATGTTGTATAGATTTAAAACCTGCTAAATAATACTAATAAAATAAAGTAAAATATAATTCTGAAAAAAATCTTAAGTAGATAAGAAACGTCACATCAAACAATTATGTTCTTTACTCAAAGTTAGTTGTCTTTTACAAAAATCTAATTAAATTATATTTTGACAGTATTAAACTAGGAAATTACTGTTAATTCCATCCATAGTAATTCTGCCCGAAACCAGGTCCTTCACAGCAATCATAGCATTTTCATGCTATGCTTGCAGATTTACTAGGGAATTGTAGGTGTGGTAGCTTCCCGTTGTTTTCCACACCGGTGAAGGATAATGATGATGATGTTAAAGATTATGATTATGGCCATGTGATTTCGGGGACCGTTAGGACCTTAAAGTTTTCCTGACATATGTCCCGATAAAAATCTCACCCAAAAAAAACTGCCCCGACCGAGGATCGAACCCGGGCCCGTTGCGAATTAAGGCAGCACACTACCCTCGAGACCACAGTGGTGCACTTACTGTTAATTATTGGAATATAGTTTGGAGTTCAAACACTAACTGATTCACTGGCACTATCAAACCCGGAGGTCCTTAACCTCGCGGACACGTTTGTTATTCTCACTCTTCATTCTTGGGTTATTTTCTTTTGGTTTCCCTACAAGAAAATTTCATGCCCATCTTGCATTTCCCATTCGTGCTACATGTCCTGCCCAACACAATTTACGAAATTTAACTGTTGAGTATTAATATGCAGATATTAATTTATTGCTTTTATTTTTTGTAATCATTCTTCATCTTCTTCTTCTTAATTATCTTATTATCATTATTTTCATTATTATTAATTTTAATATTCATAATATTATTTTTATTATTATTACTGTTATTGATATCACTACCATTTTTATTATCATTATTATTATTATTATTATTATCATCATCCACTGTTGTGGTCTCGGGATAACATTGTTGTCTCGTATGCAGCGGTGTTGAGTTCGATCCTCATTCAGTCAAGATTCATGAGCGAGGTTTTTTCGGGGTTTTTCTTCACCTGTAAGATGAATTACAAGATACTTTAAGGTACAAATGGCTCCAGAAATCATCTGACAACCATAAGCATCAACCATAACATATTCGCCTTGAATAACTGAGTGAATCGTATGTCTTATCTTAAATGTTCGTGTCATTGAGCTGATCACTCATACATGGAGACACTTGGTGTTCTTGTTTGTTTAATCCTTAGAGACTTGTGGGACAAATTTGTCCCATACAATGTAAAGCCCCAAAAGACTTATGGGACATATTTTTCCCATGATATAATTAATTTTTAAATGTTAAAAAATCTAAAAAATAAATTTCAGGGATGTTATCAGTCCCTCGAACTTATTGTGTTATAGTTCAAGTATCCACAGAAAAAAACAAAGACAGGTGGCACCTTTTTGCACCCATAATTTTATTTTTGAAGTGTAATGCAGTAACATGGTAAAGTCCTCACTACACATTATTAAAAAAAATAATAAAGCTACTTACGTTATTTTGGTGGATTCATAATGCAGGATGTCTTGATCAATCATTTAGAACTGCCCTTTAATATGGTAAGCCCTTGAAAACCCCGATATACACAACCCTACACTGCATATTTTAACACTTTGTAAACGGCACCGCTTTTTATCTCAGTCGTAACACACTGTATAATTAAATCTGATTGTATAAATTGTAGGCCAATATTGTTTATGCCTTTCTTCTAAACAAGAAACCCTAGAAGATATGTCAAGGTCATTCTACACGTCGTTAGGGGTGGGTCTGTGGGCAAGTCTGAAGTTTCGATGTACCACTCTTGCATGCACCGCATGATGTCAATAAAATATAACTATTCAGATTAGTCAAGACAGTAAGGTGAAAAAATTATTAGTCCAATTTCATTGTTCATCTACTGATAGAATAACTGTAAGCCATTTTTTTAGACCTGTCAAGACAGCCCAGAAAAAGTTTTCTATTAATTATTGGCTTCAGAATATTTCCATGAACATCTCAAAAATATCCCTCTGCATTATGTATGTTTGTTAGCATATATACGTATCTTGTGTCTTTTCATACAATTGTGGCCATGTCACATTTTGTTGTTATCCTGTCACCTTTTTCCAATTTTCAACTCTTACAATATAAGTGTACGAAACCTAACAGTCCTGTAATGTAGATAGATCATTGAATAAATGTGGAGAAGAAAATAAATTCTTCATATATATTTTATAAAATAAATAAATATCCTCAACACGTGTCCAACTCAGGGTCGGGTCGAGGGATGAGATGAGATGAGCCCTATATACAAGTGTGCCGGCCAATCAAACATGAAGTACCATCACGGGGGCAGATGAACGAAATGGATGAGATGAGTATGGAGAAATGGTAGAATGAAATTGTGGCAGGGGAAAACGGAAGAAAACCCCGAGGAAAACCTGCCCGAGCTCAGTTTCGCCCACCATGAAACCCACATGGATTGACTGAGACTCGATCTCAGAACCCCAGCGGCGAGAGTATCAGTTTAAATAATTCAATAATAATTTCTCTGAAACACTACATAAAAATTGTAAGAGGTGTCGAGTTACATGTTTCCTCATGTAAGTAAATAATGCGATCTCATTTTACAACAAAAACAGAACTCCACGTGGAGAAAAATAACTCTCTTCATTTCAACACACTTCACTAAACTGTGTGTTTGTATATTTGAGGACTGGTATGAGACGTGCTTCAAAACAGTGGTGTGCTGACCTTCACAAAGCATAGAGTCTGGAATTATGCTTTCTAAGCGTGATAAATTTATCAAACACTTACACACGTGTTCCATTCCGTCTTAGGCATGTCTTAGGATATAAGAAGTAATACAGTCACCTTCATATGGCAAGCTGAGACTTTTGAATTATCAAACAAAAAAAAATATATATACTTCGTCTGGGAAAAAATTAATTTATAAAAAAATTGTCTATTATACGTAAAAATAAATCATGTCATTGAATAATATACTCTCTTCTGAATAGAATAAAAGTTGTTTTATATTTCTACCTCTAACAGTTTTTCGTAAAAAAAATTTGTTTTGTTCGTATATGCGCTCTAGTGTGGATTTAATCACACTTGGGGCATTCAAATTCCGGCCAGCAGCACAGCGGGGAATTTAAATACACAGGCACTGAAAGGTTAATAATATTTGTGATATCCAGAGTAACAAATCCTCTCCTTCTAAGGCCCTGGAGGCGTGGTGGATACAAAAAGCACCTGTAAAGGAAGAGGTTAAACTAAGATAAAAAGAAAGATTATAATTATTATTAGCTATAAAAGAGCATGGTTTAAATAAAAGTACAAATACGTTTCTTTATGCATTTACATCTTATGTATAAAAATTGTTTGTTTGTATGTTTTTTGTATGTTGTTTGTTTGTATGTTTGTTTGTTTGCTTATTTGTTTGTTTGTTTCTTTCTTTCTTTCTTTCTTTCTTTCTTTCTTTGTACTTTATGAGCGGCCATACCGTTGATCCGATTGTGATGGGGTTTTTTTGCAAAATGTTCAGGAGATTACCGGCATGAACATAGGCTATAAAAGAGTTGTAATACTTAACTCCTACACCCTTAAAAATCTCCCTTAGTAGTGGAAAACGTGAAAGAAGTAGCTCTTTGGACTCTTAAATGGCTTACGCTGCCTAAACCATAAGAAATACACAAAACTAATGTACACAGAATTGACTATCTCAAAAAGTTCTACAAAAAATCCGCGACAGCATATGTTCATCTCTTACGGATAACTCACAATAACCATTTTTGTCTTTCATTGTTACCAAGAGAGTAATACCCATTCGGGTGAACCTTTCATCTTTATTATTGATACCAAGAGTCCCGCGCCGTAGCCGAGTGGTTAAGGCGAGAAGTCTTGGCGCAGAACCACGGGACTTACGCTGGTTAGAGACTCCATGGGGGAAAATTTTTTCTCATAGAATTTCGGCCAGTATGGGACCGGTGCACAGTGGGCCAGAAATGAAATATAGCTGGAAAAAAATGTATTTTCACTCACCCTCAACAACTTATCTTTTTTTTACTCTAATATAATTGTTATATGACGGTTCTTAACTTATCTGCAAAGGAGGGTACAATTCAAATCTTTATGAAGACAATATAAACTTCGGAATATGCCGATGGTTAAGAACTCATCTGGTCTATATCCCAGTTGTGTTATTAGAGTTGTGTGTTCAAGTTCTGTGAGCTATTCTTCTTTATTCTATATGGATACTTCACCTCAAGGTTTGTAATTTTATTGATATATTTAATGTATTTTCTATATAAGAGGATATTATGTTAAATACATGTGGAATCATACCTTCCATGCACTAAAAAATTACACAATCATCTTATTTTAAATTGTGCTACAAAGAAACAGTTCTGACCAGCAGTATACATTTTAGTTATAATATAGAGTGGTTTATGGACTTTAATTCCCGCACAATAACATGTGTGCAAATTATGGCGATTTTTTTAATTAGCTTTCTCACTAAAGGTGTTGGCAAGCAACTGAGGATTGCCGTTGTGCGCAGAGAATAAATGTTTGATTTAATATGGAAAAATTTTAGATAGAGGCAATATGTTATAATTTATTAAACAAATTAGCGGTATTGTGATCTTAGTAGAATGTTTTAAATGATATTAAAAATCAACATTTTTTTTTTGAAAAGCGATTTTCTCAAACGTGCGAAGTTGTGCGCGAGAAAAAAAGGTCTAATGAAATATTCTGATTGCCTAGGAGTGGATGTTAAATTTCCCGTTAAGAAGCATTAATTTAGAACAATGACAGTCGTTAGAAAATTTTATAACATCAGTTTATGGAATTGGAAGACCCAAAATAACTTTCGAAGGGGCTGGAATAAAAGATATGTTCACTTAAGCAGGAATTCTCTCGCGATGAACTTCCTCTTGCAACAGAAATATCACTTTGGTCATATGGTAAACGGGATACTGCTGATGTTTTAAAGGTATTACTAAAAAAACACAAAAAATAGCTTCAAAATAAAAATAAACGTTACAAATCACCCCGCTTAACTCCCCTATTCTCTATGTCGAACGAAGCATTGTCTTTTTTGACAATAAAATATCAACATGTCGATATATTAACATGAGACTAGGTGTCAAAAAGAGAGGTTGTGATATTTTATCCACCTTTATAATGCTTCTAGGGAAGCAAATTTGTTATGCAATCTCTCCCAAGACGGACATTTGAGCAGAAAGAGGACTTTTTTTTGTTTTTATTCCAGCCTCTTCGATAGATATTTTGGATCCTACAATTCCATAAGCAGAAGGAACAGGATTTTCCAACGACTATCAGTGTTCTAAATTCTTAATAACGGGAAAGTTTACATTTACTTTTAGCCAATCAGAATATTTCAGTAGAAATCTAACTATTTCTCTCGCACAACTTCATATGTTTTAGAAAATCGCTTTTAAAAATGTATTAAAATTGTTTTAAAACATTATTCGAATATCCCCCAACTCTAATTTATTAATAGGGGATCACGTATTGCCTCTATCGATCACTTTTCTTCATATATTAAATCAAACATTTCTCAGCGCGCGAAGATAGGCCTCAGCTTCGGCCGCCTCCTCTAATGAAGAAGCTAATCACAAAAAAACGCAATAATTTGCACACATGTTGTTGTGCGGGAATTGAAGTCCATACATCACTCTATATTGTAACTAAAATTTGCACAACTGTTCAGAACTGTCTTTTTCGTAGCTCATTTTAAAGTAAAACGATTGTGTCAATTTTTTAGTGTTACGAAGGTATGATTCCACGTGTATTTAACGCAATATCTGGTTGTATAGAACATGTTAAATATATAAATGAAAAGTAAAAACCTTGAGGTAAGTATCCATATAGAACAAGAAGAATAAAGTTTACATTTACTTTTAGCCAATCAGAATTTTTCAGTAGAAATATAACTTTTTTTTTCTCTCGCACAACTTCCTATGTTTCAGAAAATCGCTTTTAAAAAAATGTTTTTAATTTTTTTTTAAACATTCTCCGAACGTCCCTTAACCCTAATTTATTAATAGAGGATCACTTATTGCCTCTATCGATCACTTTTCTTCATATATTAAATCAAACAATTCTCTGCGCGCGAAGATAGGCCTCAGCTGCCGGCCGCTTCCATTAATAAAAAAGCTAATCATAAAAAACGCAATAATTTGCACACATGTTATTGTGCGGGATTTGAGTCCATAAATCACTCTATTTTCTAACTAAAATTTGTACTACTGTTCAGAACTTTTTTCGTAGCTCAATTTAAAGTAAAACGATTCTGTAATTTTTTTAGTGTTTCGAAGGCATGATTCCACGTCCATTTAAGACAACATCCGGTTGTATAGAAACATGTTAAATATATCAATGAAAAGTACAAACCTTGAGGTAAAGTATCCATATAGAATAAGAAGAATAACTCGCTGAACTTTAATACTTACTTACTTACTCACTGGCACTATCGAACCCGTAGGTTCATGGACGCGCGGATATAAGCTCTGCATACATCCCTATCCTGAGCCAATGTTTTCCAATCATTCCCTGTATAATATACTTCCCTCAAATCATAGTTAATTTTATTCTCCCACCTCATTCTTGGTCTACCCACTTGAAGTTTTCCCTCTGGCTTTCCTACAAGAAGCTTCCATGCAAGTCTTTCATTCCCCCTACGTGCAACATGTCCTGCCAATCGCAGTCTACGATACTTAACTGTTCTTATTATATCTGGCTTCCTATAAAGACCATGTAGTTCATTGTTATATAGTCTTCTCCATTCACCTGTCTGTTCATCTCTCTTTGGTCAAAAATTTTCCTAAGTACTTTATTCTCAGACACTTGTAAACTGCTTTCCTCCCTTAAAGTAAGAGTCCATGTTTCGCACCTATATAATATAACTGGTAGAATAATAGTTTTATATATTTTCAGTTTAAGCTCTGCATACATCCCTATCCTGAGCCAATGTTTTCCAATCATTCCCTGTATAATATACTTCCCTCAAATCATAGTTAATTTTATTCTCCCACCTCATTCTTGGTCTACCCACTTGAAGTTTTCCCTCTGGCTTTCCTACAAGAAGCTTCCATGCAAGTCTTTCATTCCCCCTACGTGCAACATGTCCTGCCAATCGCAGTCTACGATACTTAACTGTTATTATATCTGGCTTCCTATAAAGACCATGTAGTTCATTGTTATATAGTCTTCTCCATTCACCTGTCTGTTCATCTCTCTTTGGTCAAAAATTTTCCTAAGTACTTTATTCTCAGACACTTGTAAACTGCTTTCCTCCCTTAAAGTAAGAGTCCATGTTTCGCACCTATATAATATAACTGGTAGAATAATAGTTTTATATATTTTCAGTTTAACGTTTTTTGAAAGGAGTTGGGACATCAAGAGTCTCTGCAATGCATAATAGCACGCATTTTTAGAATTGAGTCTATGTTTAATTAATTTGTGCATCTCATTCCTATTTGTGATTATTGATCCTAGGTATTTGAATTCAGCCACTTCCTCAAAATTTCCCTCATTTGACACTAGCTGTCCATTTCCATTATATAATGAATTTCTACTTGCGACCATATATTTAGTTTTATTGATGTTTACTTCCAGTCTTAATTTCTTAGTGTTACTCAATAATGCGTGCGTGTTGTCCTTTAGTATATCCTCGCTATCGGCCAATAATACTACATCATCAGCATAAACAAACAGCTTATTAATACCATTGATTTGTAAGCCTTCCTCATTCTCTAAACATTTAATGGCATGCTCTAGTACAAAATTAATTAGTAGAGGAGATACTGCATCTCCTAGCTTCAATCCATTCTGGATTTCAAAAGTGTCCTAAAACTGTTTGCCTACACGCACCCTACCCCTTGTGCCATTTAGACACATTCGTATAAGTCTAACTAACTTTTTAGGAATTCCGAACTCCAGCAGGATACTATATAACTTTTCCCTCTTAATTGAAACATATGCTTTTTTGAAGTCTACATATAGTTGATGTACAGAACCATTATATTCCATTTCTTTTCTAAAATCTGTCTAATGCTAAAAATCTGATCTATTGTAGACCTGTTTCTTCTAAATCCACATTGATGATCTCCAAGAATGTCATCAATATAGGGAGTAAGTCTACTGACTAATATATTTGTAAGAATTTTGTATGAAGTTGAAAGTAATGAGATGCCCCTGTAGTCGTTGCAATCAGATTTATCTCATTTCTTATAAATTGGTACGATAATTGATTCCTTCCATTCATCTGGAAGAGCTTCTTTCTCACAAATCATACTAAGCAACCAGCGTATCTTGTCCATCAATTTTTCTCCCCCTGATTTTATCAGTTCTGCAGGGACTCATCTGAACCTGATGATTTATACATCTTCAATTTTTTAATCGCCATTTCAACCTCTAATGCATTTGGTTCTGCGACTAGCATTTCTGCTATCTGTAAATTATTCTTCTCAATGTCCTGTTCTGTATGTACATTTAATAGCTGTTTAAAGTATCTTTTCCATCTATTTAATATACTCCTGGAATCTGCAATCATATCCCCATTTTCATTCCGAATTATATTTGTTCTAGCCTGAAACCCTTTTTTCTCTATACCAGTTCCATGATATAATTCTCTAATGTTCCTATTGTTTGTGTTCATTTCAAGATCATTAATCTTCTCTCTCAAGTATTCCCTATTTTTACTCTTTAGTACCTTGGTGGTTTCCCGTCTAATACTACCCAATTGCTCTAAATTTACCTCATTTGGCTCGTGAAACCATTTAATTTTTGCTAGTTTCTTTTCTTTACAATGTCGGCACATTCCTCATCAAACCATTTCTTGTTTTGCCTCTTTTTTAAAGAACCAATGCTTTCCGATGCTGACAGTTTAATAGTATATCTTATAGCCTCCCATTCTTTATTTATATCAGTTTCTTCTTCGTTTGCCACATTGTCATCTGAAGATTCCAGTACTTCAAATCTATTAGCAATTTTGATTTGGTATTCTTGCCGCATTTCATCATTTTTCAAGTTTTTAAATTCAAATTTTACAGAATCATCTTTAGCGTTTGTTCCTCTCATAAGCGATAGCCGTTGTCTGATTTTCACTCTGACCAGATGATGATCCGAATTGCAGTCTGTCCCTCTAACTGATCTAACATCGATGATGCTACTATGCCAGCGTTTATCCACTAATACATGATCTATCTGGTTCCGAGTTTCTCCATTTGGAGATGTCCAGGTGTATTTATGAATATCCTTATGCTGAAATGTTGTGCTCTTAACAATGATTTTCTTTGATGTGGCAAATGTGACTAATCTAGCCCCGTTGTCGTTACTATCTTCATGAAGACTGAATTTGCCTATTGTTGGTTTGAATATATCTTCCCGCCCCACTTTTGCATTAAAATCTCCTAAGACAATTTTCTTATGATATCGTGAAAGGCTATCAAATAAGCATTCTAATTCTTCATAGAACTTATCCTTGTTCTTGTCATCTTTATCTTCTGTGGGGGCATGTACATTTACAATTATAAAATCATGTTGTTTTCCCTTTAGAATTATGTATGATATCCTATCACTAACAAAATTAATATCTCGGATAGCGGATAGGATCCTCCTTCTGACTAAAAAGCCCGTTCCAAATGCAGGTCTTTCTGCACCCCCGTAGTATAATGCAAAGCTTCCTGATTCCTGACTACCTTCTCCTGGCTACCTAACTTCCTGTAAAGCGACTATATCCAAGGGCGATTTATCGAATTCCCGCGTTAATATGTCTAGTGCCCCGCTATTGTATAAAGTCCTAACATGTCCCTGTGTTTGAGCCTTTGGCATGGCTTCCCTGAAGTAGTCCCCGCCCGGAGAACCGAATGGGGAACTATTTGACCTCTGGAAAATTTTACCCCAGATGAACCCATGTCCGCATTTCTTGACGGTTGTATTTTTACGGTGAAAGATCGTCACTCTTTCGACCAAGGTACTTTTCTCGTCTGGCTTATCACCTTCGACCAGTCCGGCATGGGTAACCCTATCGGCAGCAATGCTACCGCCGGCATAGCTCTCAGGATCATTTAAGCACGCAAGGCACTCCACCACGACAAGGTAAAGATACCATGGAGGGCGCTGAACTTTAATGCAAAACGTATTTATTTCTATAGCTCGGTACACAATTGGGATGCGTACCAGATGAGTCTTAATTATCGGCAACTTCCTATGTTTATATTGTCTACATAAATTTTAGAATTCTACCTTGCTTTGCAGATAAGTGAAGAACAGTCATCTGGCAATAATTTTAGAGTGAATAAAGATGAATTGGCGAGAGTTAGTAAAATTCTTTTTTCCAGCTAGATATCGTATCTGGCCCACCTTGCGATGCCCACCCAGAATCGTGAGCTATTTGGGTAGCTACAATATGTAGCGACTCCAGGTTGAGAATACCAGCTATAACGGCTGGAGTATCCGACATGCTGACCACATGTCACCCTACACTGGCTAGGTGTTCGTCTACCGTTGTGATTAAGACATGTGGATGTGAGGCCAACAGCCGGCTGGTCAGCCAAAAGCCTTATAGGCCTGTAGGCCTTTGATTTTTTATATCAGAAGATGGGGATAAGTAAATTCCCGGGCAAGCGTGCTCTGGCATACCGTTGATCCGATTGAGATGGAGATTCCTGAAAACTGTTCAGGAGATTCCGGGAATGAACATAGGCTATAAGAGTGTTGTAATACTCAACCACTTCACCCCTAGAAATCACCCTTTGTAGTGAAAAACGTGAGATAAAGTTCCTATTTTGACGCATAAATGGCTTACGCTGCCTAAACCATAACAAATACACAATTTGATGTACACAGAATTGAACATCTAAACAACTCTACAAAAAAAGTAGAGTATAACAGCGCACGGCTGGTGGTAAAAACACATTAGCATTTATTTAGGAGTAGCAGCGCACGCCGGGTATTAGCTAGTTATAAATAATGTGCATTTGTATGACTCTGAGAAAATATTATAATTAGGGGTTACTGTTGTTCAATTACTTACATGATGGGTGGCCATTATGAGAAAGGGCGGATATGCGATCCTTGTTGCTGATTTAGAAGTATTGTTAATGTCCGTACTAGTGTTTTCAGGTACTGCTGGATTCGGTTTGCATGGATTTTTATCAAAGGTACAACAGAGAATGGTTTTAGAAATGTCGATGACATCACAGAAGTTTAATAATATTCTCATCATCATCATCATCATCCTGCCAGGTTTTAGTCCTAGAAGAAATGTTACGGCCTGAGAAAGCGGTTTTCGTGCCATCTTTTCATAGGTCGACCAAGTGACCTATGTAGTTCATTATTGCCTTGGGGATCCTGGATCTAGCCATTCATGAGACATGTTCCTTCCAGTTTAGCTGATATCTGGAGATGTAGTCCAGTATTGGTGACACATTAAGTTCTTGAAGAATTTCTACATGTTTATTTTGATCCCATTTGGTGTATCCAGCTGTTCGGCGCATAAATTTCATCTCACAAGCTTTTAGTCTGTTTTCATCTCTCGTCCTTATAGTCCACGCTTCACTCCCATAATATAGGACTGGTCGAGCCATTATTTGATAAAGACGAGTACGAGTTGATTTTTGCCCTAATGAAGGTTTTAAAACTCTATTAATGATTTCCATTGATTTGTTGAATTTCACAATTTTCTCTGGTAAATCCAAATTTTCAACAAAAGAGAGATTATATCCTAAATAAGTAAACTCATTAACTCTCTCTAAAATTTTGTTATTTAAACAAATTTTGCTTGGTATTGGGGATTTTCCACAAAAGGCCATTATTTTAGTTTTATTGGTAGATATTTCCATTGAATATTTGTGGGCTATCAAATTTAAATTATGTACTGACCATTGTAAATCATCTTCAGATGTTGCTAGTAAAACAAGATCACCAGCAAACATTATTATATCTAATTTTAAATTTCTATTGATAGTGATACTTCTATGAATAATATTCTCTATTTACTTTAATAAAGTTTACTTTATACACTTCACTAATATTGCGTGTTTACTACTTGTAAAATTATTCGAATTAGTATTTTTGGTAGTTTTGACTTTTAATTGATTTTAATATTAACCGCAATTTTAAAGACTTTTCCAAATAGTTAATTCAATAATTTACTTTCAGTTATTAAGTTTGCTCCGACCCGATTGTAAAATTAAAAGTAATGAAAAATATGCTTTAACGTTTTAAATACTAAGTCATTATTGAGTAAAATACTCAGTTAGTCCAAACATTTTATAAGTATTTATTCTTCTTCTTCTTCTGCTTCACGAAATTAGGCCTTTTGACCTGTTTTCACATCAAGTGGGATTTAATGAATCCTCCCATCTAGTAAATGGGCGTCCAACATTTCTATGTCCTATTGGTTTGTACTTTAGTAACAGCTGAGGGATTCTATCTGTAGGCGTTCTCTTGACATGTTCATACCAGTTGTTTCTCATGTTGTCAATTCTATTTGTTAAATTAAAAATATTTAAGTCCTTCCTAATATCCTCACTTCTTTTCTTGTCCAAAATTGTCACACCCGCTACTGAACGTAGGAACTTCATTTCTGCAGTTTCTATTTTCCTTCTGTCTGAACGGTTAAGAGTCCAATTTTCACTTGCATATGTTAAGACAGGCACTGCCATAATTTTGTAAAATTTTAGTTGTGTGCTCCTCAAAGTTTTATTTTTCAGTGTCCGTCTTATAGTGCCACACATTCTGTAAAATCTATTAAATTTAATATTAATATCTTCCTTCTGGCAGTATGATACGTTGCATCCTAAATAATTAAAATTGTTCACCTGCTGAATTATACTGTTATTAATACTGATTTTACACCTCATATGGTCTTTCCCGTTGAATGCCGTTACTTTCGATTTACTTTCAGAGATTGTCATATTGAATTTATTTGCTATTTCGTTTAATTTATATTCTGCTATTTGTAAATTGTCTTCTGAAGAGCTAAGGATTGTCTGATCGTCTGCAAACAGTATGGTATTTAGAATCGTACTGCCAACTTTAAACTCTGTATTTAAATTTGATTGCCATTGTAGAATGATCTCGTCTATATATATATATGGTATGATAAGAAAAATAAATGCCTGGACGGGATTCGAACCCGGATCTCTGAGTCTGTACCTCAGCGTGATATCCATTACACTACCAGGCGAATCCAATTCAAACACTTATTTTTCTTATATATGTATTATACTCTCCATTATTACTAGATGTCGCGAGAACACTGTCTTCACTGCCATCTAGTAGCTGACTATATCAAGTAAGCAAATTAAAGAGAATATTTATTTTACTTTATAGCAGTGACGCTTTATCGATGTTATAATTAAATCTTTAACATTGAGCAATGCAGCTTAATATGGTATGATAAGAAAAATAAATGCCTGGACGGGATTCGAACCCGGATCTCTGAGTCTGTACCTCAGCGTGATATCCATTACACTACCAGGCGAATCCAATTCAACACTTATTTTTACTTATTATGTATTATAACTCTCCATTATTACTAGATGTCGCAAGAACACTGTCTTCACTGCCATCTAGTAGCTGACTATATCAAGTAAGCAAATTAAAGAGAATATTTATTTTACTTTATAGCAGTGACGCTTTATCGATGTTATAATTAAATCTTTAACATTGAGCAATGCAAGCTTAATATGGTATGATAAGAAAATAAATGCCTGGACGGGATTCGAACCCGGATCTCTGAGTCTGTACCTCAGCGTGATATCCATTACACTACCAGGCGAATCCAATTCAAACACTTATTTTTCTTATATATGTATTATACTCTCCATTATTACTAGATGTCGCGAGAACACTGTCTTCACTGCCATCTAGTAGCTGACTATATCAAGTAAGCAAATTAAAGAGAATATTTATTTTACTTTATAGCAGTGACGCTTTATCGATGTTATAATTAAATCTTTAACATTGAGCAATGCAAGCTTAATATGGTATGATAAGAAAAATAAATGCCTGGACGGGATTCGAACCCGGATATATATATATATATATATATATACTAAAGAGTGCAGGAGATAGCGGGCATTTTTGTCTGACCCCTTGATTAATTTCTAATGTATTATCGCTCATTGTACCTCCTTTATCAAACATTATTTCTGATTTAAAATATAAGCTTTGCACAACTTTGACAATGTGTCCTGGAAACCCTTTGTCATACATTATTTCCCATAGTTTATTTCTTGACAGTCTATCAAACGCTTTTTGATAGTCAATAAAAAGTATGCAAGTTGGCAAATTAAATTATCTTCTTTCTGAATAAGTTGTTCTATTGTGAAAATGGCATCTGAACATGACCGACCTTTCCGGAAGCCACACTGTTCTTCACTTAATATATACTCATTTATTATATTTAATCGTCTAGTAATAATCTTAGCGTATATCTTGTATGCTGTATTCAATAAACAGATTCCCCTGTAACTTGTGCACTCGTGTCTACTTCCTTTTTACACGCTTTATATTAGCTTGACCTGTACCTATCTATCTATCTATCTATCTATCTATCTATCTATCTATCTATCTATCTATCTATCTATCTATCTATCTATCTATCTATCTATCTATCTATCTATCTATCTATGTAACGGAATCTTTCAACGCGATTTTCACCCACTTAAAATAATTGGATCGACTTGAAACTTTGTATACTTGTAGAGGACCCGTGACAATACAATAATTTCATATTTATTTTCTAAAATCCTTGCCATAATCATTAGAAAATCAAAAAAAGTGTTTTTGTATCAATGCAACGGAATCTTTCAACACGATTTTCACCCACTTAGAACATTGGATCGACTTGAAACTTTGTAAACTTGTAGAGGACCCGTGACAATACAATAAAACTTCATATTTATTTTCGAAAATCTCTGGCCATAATCGTCAGAAATCAAAAAACGTGTTTTTGTATCAATGTAACGGAATCATTCAACGCGATTTTCACCCACTTAGAAACATTGGATCGACTTGAAACTTTGTATACGTGTAGAGGACCCGTGACAATACAATAATTTCATATTGTGTTTCTAAAATCCTGGCCAGAATCATCCGAAAATCGAAAAAATGAAAACTGGTATAATAGGTTGCGGACTTGTCGACTTTTTCGTCAATCGTTGTAAGAGCTCAGTTGGTAGAGCAGTGAACTCTTAGTGGTATATAATTTCAGTAATCCATACGTCGCTGGTTCAAACCCGGCTGGGAGGGTTATTTTTTATAGAAGAGTATTACTTTTAGCTCATATTACAATAGTATCGAATTTAAAGATATTTACATTTTTTATCTTATTCTGTAAAATATTAAAACTAAAAAATAAAAAATAATTAATAGTTTTAAAAAACTAAAAGAACACACTTTATTAGAAAACTAAAATATGAAGAATAATTTTAATTTTCAATACGCTTGGGATAAAATTAAAGTGGTCAAGAAAAAAATCATCTCCAACACATATAGAATAAAACTAGAGTTATCAACAAAAAGAAAATTATTTTACCATCAAAAGCGTGGGGTGCTCTATATAAGTTAATATATTTGATAATAAACAGATATTGGTAAAAGTAAGCTCTCTAAGAAGAAAATGTAAAAATCGTAAAAAGCACCCCACGCTTTTGATGGTAAAATTATTTTCTTTTTGTTGATAACTCTAGTTTTATTCTATATGTGTTGGAGATGATTTTTTTTGTTGACCACTTTAATTTTATCCCAAGCGTATTGAAAATGAAAATTATTCTTCATTTTTCAGTTTTCAAATAAAGCGTGTTCTTTCAGTTTTTTCAAACTATTATTTATTTAAAATTAATTATTCTTATTATATAATTTTAAATTTTACTTTAATCAATCCTCTTCTTGAATTAAATATTACATTTTATCTGGAGAGCTCTAATTGCTTCTATCCTTGATGAAAGTTTTATACAGAATGAATAGTTTTATTCTGTTATAATTTTTATTTACATCAAGTGATGTTATTACACGCTTTATATTAGCTTGACCTGTATCTATCTATCTATCTGTCCATCCGTCCGTCCGTCGGTCCGTCGGTCCGTCGGTCCGTCGGTCCGTCGGTCCGTCGGTCCGTCCGTCCGTCCGTCCGTCCATCCGTCCGTCCGTCCATCTCTCTATCTATGTAACGGAATCTTTCAACGCGATTTTCATCCACATAAAATCATTGGATCGACTTGAAACTTTGTATACTTGTAGAGGACCCGTGACAATACAATAATTTCATATTTATTTTCTAAAAACCTGGCCATAATCATCAGAAAATCAGAAAAAGTGTTTTTGTATCAATGTAACGGAATTTTCAACGCGATTTTCACCCACTTAGAAACATTGGATGGACTTGAAACTTTGTATACTTGTAGAGGACACGTGACAATACAATAATTTCATATTTATTTTCTAAAATACTGGCCATAATCATCAGAAAATAAAAGAAAGTGTTTTTGTATCAATATAACGGAATTTTTCAACGCGATTTTCACCAACTTAGAAACATTGGTTCGACTTGAAACTTTGTATACGTGTAGAGGACGCGTGACAATACAATAATTCCATATTTTGTTTCTAAAATCCTGGCCAGAATCATCCGAAAATAAAAAAAATGAAAACTGGTATAATAGGTTGCGGACTTGTCGAGTTTTCAGTCAATCGTTGTAAGAGCTCAGTTGGTAGAGCAGTGAACTCTTAGTGGTATATAATTTCAGCAATCCATACGTCGCTGGTTCAAATCCGGCTGGGAGGGTTTTTTTTAGCTCATACTACAATATTTTCGAATTTAAGGATATTTACATTTATATCTTATTCTGTAAAATATTAAAACTAAAAAATAAAAAATAAATAATAGTTTTAAAAAACTAAAACAACACGCTTTATTAAAAAACTAAAAAATGAAAAATAATTTTAATTTCCAATACGCTTGGGATAAAATAAAGTGGCCAACAAAAAAGTCATCTCCAACACATATAGAATAAAATTAGAGTTATCAACAAAAAGAAAATAATTTTACCATCAAAAGCGTGGGGTGCTTTTTATGATTTTTACATTTTCTTCTTAGAGAGCTTACTTTTACCAATATCTGTTTATTATCAAATATATTAATTGATATAGAGCAGCCCACGCTTTTGATGGTAAAATTATTTTCTTTTTGTTGATAACTCTAATTTTATTCTATATGTGTTGGAGATGATTTCTTTGTTGACCACTTTATTTTATCCCAAGCGTATTGGAAATTAAAATTATTTTTCATTTTTTAGTTTTCTAATAAAGCGTGTTCTTTTAGTTTTTTAGAACTATTATTTATTGTTGATAACTATAATTTTATTCTATATGTGTTGGAGATGATTTTTTTGTTGACCACTTTATTTTGTCCCAAGCGTGTTGGAAATTAAAAATATTTATATTCGAATACCTTATCAGAGAATATCTATCCAGTGACGTGTCATAATAGTCACATGATTTCTCATGAAAAAAATGATTCATAAGTTCTCTACTTTCTAAATTTAGCTTGCTAATTAATGGTTGTTATTCACGGTGGACTTACACTAACACGGTCATGTCTGGTTTTGTATTTCGCGGATTCATTCACTTCTGGGTTAAATGGGGTTCTAAAGGCCTGAAAATGTTAATAATGTATCGTAAGAGAATATAAATATGTGCGTCCTGTGTCGCAAGTTTACGAAATATAAATATAAAATAAAACCTGAAATAAGAGTTCTCTGAATAAAATTACATTGTCCTTTTATTCCCTGTTTTGAATTGAGACACTAATAACAAATTGAGACGTTAAATAGTGCCATTACGTAAAGAACTATTATTGCTTGAAAGTAACAGTCAGAAACTATAAAATGTTTAATATAGGCCTAATCTTATCAGTGTACTGTACAAAATAAACAACTAAACTAACGATACAAATCAATTTTTGTACAAAATAAATAATAGTTTTAAAAAACTAAAACAACACGCTTTATTAGGAAATCGAAATACAAATGGAAAATAATTTTAATTTCCAACACGCTTGGGATAAAATTAAAGTGGTCAACAAAAAAATCATCTCCAACACATATAGAATAATATTACAGTTATCAACAAAAAGAAAATAATTTTGCCATCAAAAGCATAGGGTGCTTTTTATGATTCTTACATTTTCTTCTTAGAGACTTTACTTTTACCAATATCTGTTTATTATCAAACATTATCAATTGATTTAGAGCACCCCACGCTTTTGATGGTACAATTATTTTATTTTTGTTGATAACTCTAGTTTTATTCTATATGTGTTGGAGATGATTTTTTTGTTGACCACTTTAATTTTATCCCAAGTTTGTTTGGAAATTAAAATATTCTTCATTTTTTAGTTCGGTTTTCTAATAAAGCGTGTTGTTTTAGTTTTTTAAAACTATTATTTATTTAAATATGGGGCATATAGGTCCTTTCTTCCATTCATCCGAGATTATGCACATCCTCCAGCACACATTTAGTACATCTAAGAATCTCTGCTTATTTTCTCTTGGAGCATACTTTAAAAGTTCAATATTTAAACAGTCTATTCCTGGAGTTTTCTTATTTTTGAATGTTTCTAGAGCGTTCTCTAATTATTTGATTTCAAGAAGATCTACATGTGCCATTTCCTTTAATTTGCGGTCAATGTTTATTTCTGACATATCTGTCCATAATGTTCCATAATATTTGAGCCACTCTTATTCTGGTATATTATTTAATTTGGCTGTGTCTTTTTCAGTTGAGTTCAGATGTTTCAAAACTTTGTAAGCCATATCCTGTGATCCAGGGCAATCGTATTCTATATTCGATATATATATATTTGTCCCAGCTAAGTCGTTTCAACTTCCTTACGTCTCTTTTAACAATGGTGCTTCTGTAATTATAAGCCATTCTATCTTCTTCTGATTTTGATTGGATGTATTTTAAATATGCTCTCTTTTGTTTTCGATAATTTCTTGAATTTCATCATTCCATATATATATATATATATATATATATATATATATATATATAAACCTTTTTTTCCTTCTTTTTGTAGATTTTGTCCCTAGGGCTTCCTCAGCAGCTTTTAATATAATAGTTTTTAGATCTTGCCATTCTTCATTCACATTAGTGCTTACAGCTCTTTGATCTACATAGTTTAATAATCGTGAAGAGTATAATCTCCTTATACTCTCTTGTTGTAATAAATGTACTTTAAAATTTGCCCTTTTTACTTTTGTTATATTTGTTTTCCTCTTGTAAATCCATTTATTTGGCATGTGAAACGTAGAGATGACGATGAAATGGTCTGAACTAATATCGTATCCTCTATATACACGAGTGTCAATCGCATGAGGAGATCATTTCTTATTGCTCAATATATAATCTATTATTGATCTAGTGCCTCTCGCTGCCCAAGTATATTTATGGATATCTTTATGACGGAAAAGGGTGTTAGTTATTTTTAATTCATTAAAGCTGGCAAAATTTCTAAGAGTTTTTCCATTCCCGTTTAAGGTTTTCTCGCCGTTATTACCAATCAAATTCTCTACAGTCTCTTTTCCAAAGCGGTCGTTAAAATCTCCTCCTAAGCAAATAAAATCTGTTTTATTAAGAGAGTTCAGATGTGTTTGTAAGGATTCATAGAATTCAGCACTTTCTTTTTTTCTCCCCTCCTCGGGTAGGTATATACAAATTACTGTTAGATGTCCTCTTGCTGTTTTCAGGCGAACATTCATTATTCTTTCATTCACGAAATTATAACTATGTATTTTATTTCTGAATTGTTTCTTTATTAGAATTGCTGTTCCTGCAGATGCCCTTTTATTTTGAGCAACTCCACTGTAAAATAGTATATAATCTTTTAATTCCTTAGTACCTTTCATTTTCTTTTCCGTTTCGGTGAGAAGGCAAATATCTACATTGGCTTTTGTTAACTCATTTTGAAGTTCTTCTTCTTTATTTGCTAATCCTCTAACATTCCAAGTAGCAGTTCTCAATTTTTCTACAAGTCCTAATAGTTTATTCCTATTTCTTACTCTGGTTGTCTTAGGTTGATAAGTCCGGTTATTCACTTGACGGTTGCCAGTAATGTAAATGTCTCCTGAACACGTTACGAGCGTTACGCAGGACAAGTCTAGTGGTGGGGCTGCCACCTTAGAGCCTCTGGAGGTGATCTTCTGTGTATAATCCCCACAGAAAGGGTTGCTCCTTCCGACTTAAGTCGTTGGAGACTTCACTCATGTTACCCCGAGTATGGGCTCCTTTTAAACTCTGGAGAAAGAGTTGCCACTTCTGCCAGTTCTACCGAGTTGAAATTTTCCTCCTCTGCCAGTTCGGTCGAGTTGAAATATTTTCTTCCTCGCCTTCGCTGCCATTGTGGTCTTCATCCGTAACCTGGACAAGGGTAAAGCGTTATACCCCGCAATACTGGGTCCTTAGGAGAACTTAGTCACCGACTTATAGTCGGGTCCACCCCCGCGTCGTGGACGCGCCTGCTAAGAGTTACGTAAGTGGGTTCAAGGAAGATGTCCCTGGTTCCCCTTAGGTCGGGTTAATGTCCGTGTATGATGCCACGAACAAAAGCATATATAAGTATTTATTACATGCTAAAATGCGAATCGTCGTAACACTACCGAACCAAATTAATGCTTAGTTGAAATTTGAAGAACAGAATGATGATTAAATAATGGTATTAGTTATAAGGTCAACTCGGTTTCCCCTTCCTCATAATTCTTGGAGCTTTCAAACACTTAGGATCGGTTTCAACAACAGAGGTAACTGTATTACGCCAGTTTAAGCTATGCATTATACACTGGGTAAACTGGAGTAATACAGTTACCTCTGTTGGTGAAACTGACCCTTACAGTATTTTGTTACTCGTATAATACTTCTGATTGTTTACGTTTGGATTTAACTGAGTATAGTGGGCGTATCCTCTATTGAATCATTCTCGAAAGTTCATTAGACACAACTCCCACAGTGTTGTCACTTACATAATTTTCTAGTGTATGGACATCCCCAAGATCACATTTAATTAAATTGTGACATTTTAGATTTAAATATGTTCTTAAATTCATTTTCCCTTAAGGTGGGAAAATGGACTCTCTATTTCGAAGTCACTATCGTAAATACTTCAGTTTTGACATAAATTTATAAATTTTATTTTCGGAATTACTATTTCCAAGCTCGGGAAACAAAAAATAAAAGTCTATTAGTTCGTACTTTACAGTCATAAAACTGTACACGTTTCAATGAATTTTGCTTTACAACCAATGACAGTCGTGTTTCACCTCGCTCTTTATCGATTTCTTTATCATCTTTATTTTTTCTGAACAGCTTCAGAACATTATTTTTCACCAACAAATGCATTTTATACAGCAAATAATAAAGATTTCTTGATGTCTGGGTTATATACTAAAAAAATTAGTAACCTATAATGTTGAGTACATTATACAGTTTGATGTGTTTCATTATTTCTCCACTAGGGTGCATTCTTTCAATATTGCGATCCTATTTGGCAATAAATAACATGATCAAGTTGCAAAAATGAACAAATTAAACGTAACCAAACATTTATAATTTGTTTTCAAACATTGCCGTTTACATTAAATATATAAATATTTTAAAATAACTACATTTAAATAACGATTTGTCAGTAAACAACTTAGTTTTATTCGTTAAATAGTCCTAACAAATGCCACTCTTGATTTCCAAATTCTCTAGATAAATTCACATGTCACTTCGTGACTTGTGAATTGATCGATAATTTGGAAATCACTCGTGGGCGTTACTTATGACTATTTAACTCATGCCCCAAATGGGAGTCAATGACCAATCACATTCCAATGATTTTTATTTACAACCAATCACAGTCGTGTTTCGCCTCGAATTTATCAACGAAAGTTTATCATATTAAAGTGAGCACCTCCTTTCTAACATTCTGAATAGGTCATAAGCATTATTGTGCAGTGACTGACGCTCCAATAAATTCGGCTACCAGATTGTGTATATAGTGCATGAATGTCAACAGATAGAGTATGCGGGAGATAATATAATTTTTTTGTAGCAATTGATTATACCATAAAAAAACACTGTTTGCACATTCTTAAACGAATTATTTTCCAGGGAAATAACGTTGCAGAATATATAATTGACATATTTACATCATAGGCCATCAGAAATTAATTAATACCTATAAGTAGTAGTAGTAGTATTCAAATGTTCTGAAGCTCTTGATTTGTCATCATTCGCTTGTTAATACCTGTAATGTTAGTTATAAATTTCTCCACTAGGGTGCATTCTTACAATAATGCGATCCTTTGGAAATAAATAATATGATCTGGTTGCAGTAATGAACAAAATAAGCAAACGAAGCGTACCAATCGTTTCTCATTTGTTTTCAAACATCACCGTTTACATTAAATATATAAATATTTTGAAATAACTATAGTTAAATAATGATTTGTGAGTAAACAGCTAAATTTTATTCGTTAAATAGTCCTAACAAATGTCACTCTTGATTACCAAATTCTCTAGATAAATTCACTCCTCACTTTTGTGAGTTGTGAATTTATCGATAATTTAGAAATCACTCGTGGCATTACTTATGATAATAATGGGCTGCGTCTCGGACAATGCTTTACTCTAAAAACCAAATTCTTTGTTCACCTTGTCACTCCTACTTGTACTAACTAGCGCAACTGTCACTACCTCTTAATCATTACATTACTTTAATAACTAGCAATCTATCAATCAATATTAATTCGTAATATTTTGATTAAGAGATTTGGTTAATATAATAATATTATATTTGAATAGTATTTGCTCTCTTGTAATTTGATATCGGACACCATATAAGTAGGGTTTATGGTTATAAATCTGATTTGGGTCCTTTTCGATATATTGTAGTATTCAATTAGTAAAGGTTGGGCTCCTAAATCTGGTCACAAATATCCTTTTCCAATGTGAAGTATATTGACTCTAGTTAATTTATCCAAATGGGAAATTCTCTCATTTTGAAGTGTGCCTATATACAATAAATAAAGGAAGTGCGCACAATGTGCATGTATAATTTTGGTAAAACTCGGTGAACAAGGTTGCTCTTTTTGTGCACGTGACAGCATGATATCTATCGCACGAACTACCGCACAACTCACAAACACAGTTTTCACTTGGTGAATGGTACACTTTCATTGTACAGATCAGGTGATGAAACCCGTGTACAGCTGATCTAGTTACAATGTGGCGAAGATCAAAGTTCGCATTCATCCACTTAGATGTAGTCATTGCTTCTGTGGAGTAAAATTCGTCCCAAATCGACCTTTTCGTTTCGTGTAATTCTGCTAATAGTTGTATGCGGTGGTAGAGGGCAGTAGGAGATGGTATCGGAGATTCTCCATGTAGTAGGGTTCTCTCATCAATTCATAGCATTGCCTCGATTTGGTGAACTTGGACAGACAAATAATCTTCTTCATATATATTGCTTTGACGTTTTCAATGTCTTGAAGGTTCTTTTTCAATAGTTGTTGCCAGATGATGTGTAAGTCATATGTAATTATTGGCGTGATTTTTACTGTGAACAGTTTCAATGAGGTTGTTGTGGACAACTTATTTGTCATTTTTAAGTCACTCATTGCGGCTACTGCTGCCACTTTGTCTTTCACGTGTCTGGAGTAGATATTACTTGTGGTCTGGAGTGTCATTCCTAGGTATTTGAAGCTGTTTTCAATTTCAGCGGCTCCTGCCCCGTTACGTAGTAAATTCTATATTTTTTGCTGCTCTTCCTCCTTTACGGAAAGTCATATAGACTGTTTTATGTTTGTCTACTATGAAAGCATTCTCCTCTGCCCATCCCATAAGTTTATTGAAGGCTGCTAGTAGTTACTCTATTTTCATCGATGCCATGACCATATCGTCTGCGTACTTATATATTTTCACTTCGTTATCCTGGTATTTTATGTTCTCATTAATGTCGTATGTGGTCACAATGGGCTCATCGGGTCACCCTGAAGGACTCTTTTTCCTTACATTATAGGTTTGTACAAGCATGAGTTGTCGCTTATGGTGATAGGTTGTACGCTAGAATGTTCTGGATGATGTTAGTGATTGAGTTTTTCCTTCCTATTACTGCTTGCAGTTTCACTATGAGCTTGCGCCTGTTTAATGGGTCAAACGCCTTAGTGTAGTCTATGAAGATCACATGTAGCTTGCCTTTTGGTACTCTCAGTGCGTCTTCCACATCCATTAATAGATTTTGCATGGCGTTCATTGTTTATCTACCTTTCCCAAACCCAAATTGTTCGTTTGAAGTCAGTGGTTCGATGATCTCTGAGAGTCTGTTTGTTAATATCCTTGTCAAAAGTTTGAAGACATTGCATTCTAGGGCGATTCCTCTGTATGAGTCTACGCAGCTGCTGTTCCCCTTCCCTTTATATAGTAGTTTAAATGTTGAATATCTCCAGCTCTCAGGATTGCCCTGATCTCTATGCACTTGTTAAAAAGATCCTTCCACGTGTTACATAAAAATTTTCTGTTGCTTTGAGTTGATCGTTGTAAATATTATCTCCTCCTGCTGCTTTTATATTTTTGTTTGTTTTATAGTTTTCCCTATTTATTGCGTGATTGGCCTGAAGTAGTCCATTTACTCACTCAGCCTCGTCCTAGAACTTAGTATATCCCTTGCTTCTTTGTTCAGGGCATTTTGGAAATGCTTCTCCCATGTTTCGATGCTAATATCGTGGAGAAATCGTGGCTGCTTTGGTTTGAGGGCTTTGAAAGAGTCTAACGTGGCTTCTTCGAGCATTTCCTGTCTTCATCTTCGACGTGTTGTTGCTGTTTTCCTTTTATCAGTGCTTTATATTGTCGCCGAAGGGCATTTTAGCGTTTGCGCTTCTTCTAGTCTGTCCAAATTCCTGTTTCATGTAAGACTTGGAGCACTTTTTCCTCATAGAGTAGCACTCACTGTCAAATCACTTTTTTAGCTTTTCTCCCTTGGTCTCGTACTCGAATCGTGGCTGATGTGAGGAGTCCGTTTATACCAGTTGCTGCGAGAGTTTATATTACTTGTTTCTATTTGTCTTCGTATTTCACCTATGGCGTTTGAAGTTTTTGATAGCATTTCCATATCTAGTTGCCCCTTGTATTTCGTTGTTGGTCGTGACTTCTTGTATGTTGGTATTTTCTTTGACAATTTTGTTATTACCGGGAGGTGATTCCTCATTTGGGATACTACTGTTGTAGTCAGTACTTTTGTGTTACAGCCTTGATATTGTTGTTCATGAAGCACAAGTCTATTGTACTTGAACCATTGTGTGATATGTATGTAATCTCGCCTGACGTGTTGATTAAGTCAAAACCTTCTGTTTGTAGGGCGTTTATTACTAGATTGCTCTTCTGGTTAGTTTTGTCTATCCGACAGTTTAGATCTCCTCTTAGTATTACAGCCTCATCTTTATTTACATATCCGAGTACGTCATTTACTGTGTCGATAATTTTTTCGGCTGGTATTTCTGGCTGGAAGTATACGCAAATTAGTTTTCCCACTTTTCTTTTAACTAGCAATATGTTTCTATTTTCTAGTATGGTCTCTGTCGGTGCTAGCCAAGGTTTAATGTAGCATGAGATTCCTCCGCTTGGTCTGCCTACAGGGCCCTGTGTTGCTAGGTTGTGTTTTCTGTAATATCATTTGATTTTTAATGCTTGTTGAAGAAACGTTTCGGTTAGTACTATGGCATCTTCGTGAAATATGTTATATGGCATTGTCCTTACGATGTTTTCTATTCCTTCTACATTCCATAGCATCAGCGAATATGCTGAGATTCTATTGGGCCTTCCTTTATTTTCTTCTTCTCCTTGTACCGTCTTATCAGTGTCGTCCGTTATGTTATTCCATAACGACATCCCTGTAGTGCCTGTGTGGTTGCGCCTAAAGGGCCGTATCAATAATCCCTCAGGCCAGAAGTGAGGATTCTCTGATTCCTCGAGATATCGGGGTGGAAACTCTCTATTGAAAGCTTTGTTTCTTCCCAATGTGGGGAGTGTTTCGCACGTGACGTTATCTTTTATGCCCTTCTTGTGTAGAAAGCTTAGAAAATTTTCCTCTGTTGTTTCATGCGAGAATTTTTCTATGTAGCGCCATATTATTTTCTCGCCTATTTGTAGAGTGTCCTTTCTTGCACCCGTGCCTATCATTACTGTAGGGCGTTGTCTTCGTCCTCTTCTTCTTGCTTTGACCAACTGGTACTCTTCTTCGTTTTGTGGTTCCTCGTGAACTTAATTTTCTTCTATTCATTTGTGTTTACCTCTACAGCTGTCTTAGCAGTCTCGTTTTGAGGATATTCTTCAGACGTATTCGCACCTGGCGTTTTCTCTGTCTAAATGTTTGAGGCTTCTTCTCTGTTGTTTTCCTCCGTGGTTTTCTTATTTATAGTTGTATTAGTTCCTGTGGGGGGATTTGTGGTTTCTTTCTTACCTTTCGTCTTTACGTTCGTGAATTGTAGCTGAGATATTTTTTGTCTTTCCCTCGGCTGGCTGTGTTTTGGGACTTTCGTGTTTCTCGCAGAATGCTTTTTGTATCTCTCGTGTTTTTCTTTAGCGAGTAAGTTCGCTTCTGCAAAGAATGTTCTCATTTCTGAGGCTATCATCAATTGGAGTGAGCTTTTGAGGTTGCTCAGTTCTGTGCGGATTTCTTTCAGTTCGTCTTTTCCCGCTTTCATAAATGTGAGATCTATTTACAGGTCTCGCACAGCCACTTAAGAGAGCAGCTAGGTAACGGGGGGTCGTGTAGACTCCTGCATTCATTCCTACACAGTCCTTGTGGAACCATGAGTTATAGTAGCCTTCGCATCCGATTCCGGCGTCGCACGGTGGGGTATTTGACCGATTTAGGCGGCCAAAAGTCTATTTTCTGAAATTTATTCTAGACAGGAAAAAATAGCACATAGCAGAGCTGAATAATCAGGCGATAATACGGTACCCAATTTTCATCAATCAGTGTTATCTTGAGTCTGTACGATCAATCGAAAATTGACTGTCTCTCATACTGCAAGTATTTTTTCTCAGCGCTCTTTGTACAAGCTTATGTTCCACATAGATTATTGCTAATTAGGGATTATATTTTAAGTAAATAGTTATGGATTGTGATAAACCAGTAAGTATTAACATATTTTAATTGTTTTTATCCTCTTGATATCTATTTTGATTCAGATAAAGCTTCTTCAAATAGGGTATATTTTTCGTCATTTTCTGAAGCCAATTTTAACAAACTTCAGTATTTTAGATATACTTCCGGGTATTTCCGGGCACTTTCCTTTAGTGTCATAGAAAGGTTGAAGTGTTGGCTTAGCGATTTCTTGAAAAATGTGTCGCGAATTCGCGCGGTTTTCCATGATATATAGGTTTATTAAGGCATTTGTAAAAATGTTATTTTTTACTAAGTGATTATTTCTGTTTTAAATTTCTCGATTTTTGTATTAGGGCCATCGGACGTCAATATAATGACTCGAAGAAAGCTGTTTAATGTTAAGCAACAGTAAAATCTGCTGAGTATTAATAAAAAATTAGCTTTATTGGAAAATTACCTTTTACATTATAACAGTTACTCAGACGAACAAATAAAGGAAATAAACACAAATTTTCAGATTTTAAATCTGAATTGAAAAGAAAATGGACAACAGCACATAAGAAAGAGGATATATTTCTTAAGAAAAATAGGGATTGGCATGAAGGGATATTCACAATTCCTAAAGTAGTGAGTCGAACAGGACGGCCAACGAAGACATTTCAAGATTTGAGCGAAAGAAGCAAAAGAAGGAAAATTGAGGATTTACGCAGCAGTACAGACACGGGTGTCCTGACAAGTGAAATTATATATATATTTATTAAACACAATGTGTACACTAATATTATATACATGGTTTACAATTTTGCTATTAATTCGTGAATTGTTTTGGTTCTGTTTTCGCACTTCACTAAGTGATACTTTGGGCACGGTTTGCTACAGAGTTTACAGATGCAGGACTCCTCAGGTTCATGGTAACTTTGTTTATGACATATTTTGCCATGGAAGCCGTGAGCGGCGAAGCGTGTGTATAAGTGGCGAAGTCGAAAATTTGGTCCTTTCCATTTGTCTGTGTTTAACGCTTCCGTTTCCGTGATTTCGTTCGGAATCTCTCTGGCTTTTCTCTGTCTCTCCTCGATTGCTGTTTTGTATGCCTGCGTTTCTGGTAGATCGAAGTGTTTTCAAGTCAAATTAGGAACTACGAAAAGAAGAGTTGCTTCTAAAGTACTCAAAGAAATAACCAGTTCCCCAAAGTGTGCAGGAAAATATAAGAAAGCATACTCATACAGTCTTCAGGAAGACAAAGCACAATTAGCGGATTCGTTAAATAATCTACTGACATAACTAATGAAAAAATTGAATATGTAAAAAGCTCAACAAATATTCTACAAAACACTAAAGTGACATAAGGAAAGATATTTTCTGTCAAGCACACAATGATGCTCACCATGGTTGACGCTAAGATATGTAATGCTGCCACTCAAACAACTTTCACATGGTGTAACATGTAAAGATTTTAATAATTAAACAAATTCAAAGAAGTCAAACCAGAAAAATTTCAATTCGGTTTATCTATTCTTCATGCCAGAACTCGTATATTTGAAAATGTATTGCAACTGTCCGGTAAACTACCTGTTAGGAAATGACAGTTACGATCAGATAGAGACAAAGACATTGTCAAGCAAAGAAACTCAGATATTCAACGAGGCATCAGAAATAAAATGGGATTGATTGTTGATGTACCCAAGCACGGATTTGACAATACCAATGATGATAACAGTAGTATAACAGAAGATTTTTCATAGACCCAGAATTAGCTGCCGAAATAACAGGTATTGATTCAAATCCAATATACCATTTCAAAGTAATACTAGAGACGATATCAAGTGGACATATGATTAACGTTCAAAATTTTTCAGAATATACCATGTAAACTGCTGAGTTGTATGCCCAGTTATATCCATGTATCCGATGACACCTATGATGCACACGATACTAATCCCCGGTCCCATTGTAATAGAGAACGTCCTGCTACCTGTAGGCCAGCTGTCCGAATAGACAGAAGAAACAAGAAATAAATATTTTCGTCTGTACCTTCAAAACTATGCAAGGATATTTTCTAGGGTGTCGTGCAACCTATAGACATACTTAACTGCTACTGTTAACTTCAGATCCAGTTCTCACTGGTATGAGACCACAGCCTAGAAAACGCACAAAACTTACAAATCTGGAACCAGATACAGCTGAATTATCAGATGAAATGGAAGTATCTTCTGATGAAGAACTGTGACTCTAATAATCACAATCATCATCATCATCAACGTGATAACATGTATAAATATTTATGTTAAGTTTGTGATTGGCCTTAACTGCCAGCAAATGGAAAAAGTAGAAATTTGAAGGATATCTTACAGAAGGACAAATTGTGCACATAATACTGCAGATTCTGGACATAGACTTAAAGTTCAATGCTTGTAGTAGTCATAGAGAAACTTCGAATAGAGGGGAAACTGAGTACAGTGACATCTAAAAAATTTCGGTCGTTTACGATGAACTACAATGAGCAAACTACAATGGTAGCGCTGTTTCGTAGTAACAGAATATGTAACTAAATAAAACAAATGCAAGGCACACGGCGTCGTTCACGGCGTGTTTAACGGTGTTCACTCGGGATTATGGGAAGTTAGCCATTTTGTAAATTTAAATTTTTAACTGCTATCCTTTCGTTCTATGTAGACGGTACTGTAAATTATCGAAAGTTAAAATCATTACTTAGATTTTATTTTACTCTAATTTGTAAGTAAATTCAAGCTTGTTTACATTTTTAATGTGAATCTATTTTCAAAGATAAACCTACTAGAAGTGATAAAATTCTAAGATTTGTTAGGTTAGGAAGAGTGATGTTAGTGTACAGCCATTTCTAATAATCATTTTAAAAATGTGACTTTATAATGGACAGATGTACGACATGGCTAAGGTTATTTAATAAATATTTTATAAAATATGTATGTGAGAATAAGGGGGTAGGTCAATTGTACATATTTATTAAAAGAGCTCATAATGCACGTTTTAAAATTTTAATAAACGAAAATAAATTAACATGTTTTATTTATTTCCATTCTTCCTTTCTGTTAAAATTAAAGAAAATCTGTAGGTCTGAGAGACTGGGTATACATAATTCCACAATTTAAGATTAATTAATACGTTATTTATTCCTATAAAAGTTAAATTCCATGATTATTCACCAGATGACGTTATATAATTATAATTCATAATTTTACCACCAGGAGGTGCTGAATTTCATATTAGTACCAAAAAAAGAACCGAAAAAATTAAGGTGTCGTTAGTTGTATTACACTAGCGCCGCCTGTGGTATGTACGCGCAACTTGCCTACTTTCTTCTCTGGTACTCTGTGGTAGTAGTGCCTTATTTAGGTATAATTGATTGTAACAGTGCTCTTTTTGAGGTGTAGTTTCTTATGTCTGTCCATAGTACTTAATAATTGGACTGTATAGTTTAAAAATGTAAGATATATTTTTATTCTCTAAAATGTACTACATTTCTCTTAAAATACAGCTAATTTAGTAAGAGGGCACATTTATAATCAACTGAATAGCAAAAATAATTTTGGCCGCCTAAATCGGCAAAAAAAAAACCCCACTGTGCGTCGTCTGTAGTTACTGGGTTGCAGCATTATGCCGCAGTTAGCGCTGTTGTTTGTTGCGAGCATTTTTCTCTCTTTACTGCTATGGCAATAGTGATCACAGTTTTTATAAGTAACAATCACAGTTCCGATCACTGTTCTCGCAAAGAATATACAAATATGATCTCTATTATAGTGTATTCTATGGAGTCTATAATAAATGTCAATGAATAATTCTTACACTTATTCAGCTGTAAACATAGAACTTCAGGATTATTTTTACTATTTTTCTTATACTGCTATGTACCACTGCATAACTTGTCTTCATAATTCAACACATAACACACACTGTTGCGCTACGAATTCTTGTATCGCGACATTTTATTCACGACGCGACGTTACCGGCACACCTTTTATCAGCACGGAAAATCACCCACAACTTAGTTGTGGTTTGTGTGCCTATATATGAAAAAATATTTTTTTTAACATGGAGTTTATGGGTTGCGTAAATATTTCTATTGAATGCATTGACTTCTCTCCCCATGAGTTCTCATTTCAAAGACTCAGATATAAGGATTCAATGACTGTCCGTCGCCGTGGCGTAGTCGGTTGAATCCCTACCTTCCACTCCGGCGACCCGTGTTCGATTCCCGGCGGGGTAGGGGATTTTAAATCTCCGCCTTCGGTCTGGGTGTGTGTCCTGTCTTGTGTTTGTATGTGTGAATAAGATAAAAACGTTAACAAAGGTAAAACAAAGAGGAAGAACAGTGTAAACGAAAGAAAACGAGAAAGAAAGAAATTAAAAAAAAGGAGGCATCCATTTTTTAAAAAATGACTAGTTTGTTTACAAACATTGGTCCTTACATGAAAACGTTTTCTGTAACAATACAACTTGCAATTTACACACAATACTAAAGTATTATTACCCTCAAAATTCATTCATCTCACTCAACATTCTTCTACGTAATCCCATTCATCCACATAAGTTTAAGTTGTCACCACGTTGACATATTAAATAATTTTATTCACTTAATTTATTACGTGTTTTAATTCAACTCTCGATTTATTCTTTAATAATCTGGTTTCATTTTCAGTGCTTTCACTTCAGAAACATATTTTTAGTTAATTACATGCCTGCACTAATAATTTTCTGTTATTTTTCACTTTTCACACGATTCGTGTGGCATTAATATTTTTTTAAATAACCTCACTTATTCTAGACATGTACAGTTGCGAATCCCTTCTTGATGTTATGAAACCAGTTAAATGTAATATGATTTTATTTAATATAAATATATTAAAATTTCAGCAATAAAATATCTTTATACGAATATATGACCCTATTAGTCTTCATGACATAAACATTTCCATTCATTAATCGATTTCACGATTTCTTATAATCATATACACATACGAATAGTAGGCAAAGTATTTACTTTGATTATAATGAATTAACCCTCCATGGTATCTTTACCTTGTCGTGGTGGAGTGGCTTGCGTGCTTAAATGATCCTGAGAGCTATGCCGGCGGTAGCATTGCTGCCGATAGGGTTACCCATGCCGGACTGGTCGAAGGTGATAAGCCAGACGAAAAAAGTACCTTGGTCGAAAGAGTGACGATCTTTCACCGTAAAAATAGAACCGTCAAGAAATGCGGACATGGGTTCAACTGGGGTAAAATTTTCCGTAGGTCAAATAGTCCACCGTTCGGTTCTCCGGGGGGGGGACTACTTCAGGGAACACATGCCAAAGGCTCAAACACAGGGACATGTTCCTAGGAACATGGAATGTTAGGACTTTATACAATAGCGGGGCACTAGAGATATTAACGCGGGAACTAGATAAATCGCCCTTGGATATAGTCGCTTTACAGGAAGTTAGGTGGCCAGGAGAAGGTAGTCAGGAATCAGGAAGCTTTGCATTATACTACGGGGGTGCAGAAAGACCTCCTTCTGGAGGATCCTTTCTGCTATCCGAGATATTAAGTTTGTTAGTGATAGGGTATCATACATAATTCTAACGGGTAAACAACATGATTTTATAATTGTAAATGTGCATGCCCCCACAGAAGATAAAGATGACAAGAACAAGGATAAGTTCTATGAAGAATTAGAATGCTTATTTGATAGCCTTTCACGATATCATATGAAAATTATCTTAGGAGATTTTAATGCAAAAGTGGGGCGGGAAGATATATTCAAACCAACAATTGGCAAATTCAGTCTTCATGAAGATAGTAACGACAACGGGGTTATATTAGTCACATTTGCCACATCAAAGAATCTCATTGTTAAGAGCACAACATTTCAGCATAAGGATATTCATAAATACACCTGGACGTCCCCAGATGGAGAAACTCGGAACCAGATAGATCATGTATTAGTGGATAAACGCTGGCACAGAAGCATCATTGATGTTAGATCAGTTAGAGGGACAGACTGCAATTCGGATCATCATCTGGTCAGAGTGAAAATCAGACAATGGCTATCGCTTATGAGAGGAACAAATGCTAAAGATGATTCTGTAAAATTTGAATTTAAAAACTTGAAAAATGATGAAATGCGGCAAGAATACCAAATCAAAATTGCTAATAGATTTGAAGTACTGGAATCTTCCGATGACAATGTGGCAAACGAAGAAGAAACTGATATAAATAAAGAATGGGAGGCTATAAGAGATACTATTAAATTGTCAGCATCAGAAAGCGTTGGTTGTTTAAAAAAGAGGCAAAACAAGAAATGGTTTGATGAGGAATGTGCCGACATTGTAAAGAAAAGAAAGCTAGCAAAAATGAAATGGTTACACGAGCCAAATGAGGTAAATTTAGAGCAATTGGGTAGTATTAGACGGAAACCACCAAGCTACTAAAGAGTAAAAAGAGGGAATATTTGAGAGAGAAGATTAATGATCTTGAAATGAATGCTAAAAATAGGAACATTAGAGAATTATATCAGGGAATTAGCATAGAGAAGAAAGGGTTTCAGGCTAGAACAAACATAATTCGGAATGAAAATGGGGATATGACTGCAGATTCCAAGAGTATATTAAATAGATGGAAAAGTTACTTTAATCAGCTATTAAATGTACATACAGAACAGGACATTGAGGAGGATAATTTACAGACAGCAGAAATGCTAGTCGCAGAGCCAAGTGCAATAGAGGTTGAAATGGCGATTGAATAATTGAAGATGTATAAGCATCAGGTTCAGATGAGATCCCAGCAGAACTGATAAAATCAGGGGAGAAAAAGAAAAATTGATGGACAAGATACGCTGGTTGCTTAGTATGATTTGGGAAAAAGAAGCTCTTCCAGATGAATGGAAGGAATCAATTATCGTACCAATTTATAAGAAAGGAGATAAAACTGATTGCAACAACTACAGGGGCATCTCATTACTTTCAACTTCGTACAAATTCTAACAAATATATTAGTAAGAAGACTTACTCCCTATATTGATGACATTCTAGGAGATCATCAATGTGCATTTAGAAGAAACAGGTCTACAACAGATCAGATTTTTAGTATAAGACAGATTTTAGAAAAGAAATGGGAATATAATGGTATTGTACATCAACTGTATGTAGACTTCAAAAAAGCATATGATTCAACCTAAGAGGGCGAAGTTATATAGTATCCTGCTGGATTTCGGAATTCCTAAAAAGTTAGTTAGACTTATTCGAATGTGTCTTAATGGCTCAACGAGTAGGGTGCGTGTAGGCAAACAGTTTTCAGACACTTTTGAAATCCAGAATGGGTTGAAGCAAGGAGATGCACTATCTCCTCTACTATTTAATTTTGTACTAGAGCATGCCATTAAATCTTTAGAGAATGAGGAAGGCTTACAACTCAATGGTATTAATAAGCTGTTAGTTTATGCTGATGATGTAGTATTATTGGCCGATAGCGAGGAGATACTAAAGGACAACACGCACACACTATTGAGTAACACTAAGAAATTAGGACTGGAAGTAAATATCAATAAAACTAAATATATGGTCACATATAGAAATACATTATATAATGGAAATGGACAGCTAATGACAAATGAGGGAAATTTTGAGGAAGTGGCTGATGGCTGAATTCAAATACCTAGGAACAATAATCACAAATAGGAATGAGATGCACAAAGAAATTAAACATAGGCTCAATTCTGGAAATGCATGCTATTTTGCATTGCAGAGATTCTTGATGTCCCAACTCCTTTCAAAAAACGTTAAACTGAAAATATATAAAACTATTATTCTACCAGTTATATTATATGGGTGCGAAACATGGACTCTTACTTTAAGGGAGGAAAGGAGATTACAAGTATTTGAGAATAAAGTACTTAGGAAAATTTTTGGACCAAAGAGAGATGAACAGACAGGTGAATGGAGAAGACTACATAACAATGAACTACATGGTCTTTATAGGAAGCCAGATATAATAAGAACAGTTAAGTCTCGTAGACTGCGATGGGCAGGACATGTTGCACGTATGGGGAATGAAAGACTTGCATGGAAGCTTCTTGTAGGAAAGCCAGAGGGAAAACGCCCAGTTGGTAGACCAAGAATGAGGTGGGAGAATAACATTAACTATGATTTGAGGGAAGTAGATTATACAGGGAATGATTGGAAAGCATTAGCTCAGGATAGGGATGTATGGAGAGCTTATGTCCGTGCGGCCATGAACCTACGGGTTCGATAGTGCCAGTAAGTAAGTAAGTATAATGAATTAATGTTTGATTTGTTTATTCATGTTATATATAATTGTTTGTCAACAGAGATATTTTTAAAGTCGGCAATAGAGTTATTCAATGACTGTTCCATTTATAAAAAAATCTAAGATCTGAGAGAAATATGTGTTTGTTTATAATTCTCCCTTCAAAATCTATAGCGTCATAAACATTTATAAGCGTTTCACTAAATAAGTTATACTGTATCTTAGATGTCTTATATCTTTTTAAGTTTATTATGATTATTTATTTATTAAATTATACTCGATACATTATTATACAGGATGAATCAGGAGGAAAGGTACATAGGGTCATGATTTTGGACAAAAAACTTCTAATATACTCGTACATACAGCATGTAACATTCTTATATGTATAGTCCAAATTTTTATAAACAATAATTGATATTCCTTTAAATATAGATTATGTAGAAAGCCGACACCGATAAATCTTATTTGTGTACTTACATATTATCTAATAATAGAGAAATACATAGTATATTGGTGCAACACTATACTTCATATTCTTATTAAGTTGAAAACAATGTTTATAATACTGCAACAGTTTTATTTGTACACTATAACAAACGTCCTTGATGAACACCATAGAGAAACTTCGAATAGAGGGGAAACTGAGTACAGTGACATCTAAAAAATTTCGGTCGTTTACGATGAACTACAATGAGCAAACTACAATGGTAGCGCTGTTTCGTAGTAACAGAATATGTAACTAAATAAAACAAATGCAAGGCACACGGCGTCGTTCACGGCCATAGAAAAACTTCGGTTCACGGCGTGTTTAACGGTGTTCACTCGGGATTATGGGAAGTTAGCCATTTTGTAAATTTAAATTTTTAACTGCTATCTTTTCGTTCTATGTAGACGGTACTGTAAATTATCGAAAGTTAAAATCATTACTTAGATTTTATTTTACTCTAATTTGTAAGTAAATTCAAGCTTGTTTACATTTTTAATGTGAATCTATTTTCAAAGATAAACCTACTAGAAGTGATAAAATTCTAAGATTTGTTAGGTTAGGAAGAGTGATGTTAGTGTACAGCCATTTCTAATAAACATTTTAAAAATGTGACTTTATAATGGACAGATGTACGACATGGCTAAGGTTATTTAATAAATATTGTATAAAATATGTATGTGAGAATAAGGGGGTAGGTCAATTGTACATATTTATTAAAAGAGCTCATAATGCACGTTTTAAAATTTTAATAAACGAAAATAAATTAACATGTTTTATTTATTTCCATTCTTCCTTTCTGTTAAATTAAAGAAAATCTGTAGGTCTGAGAGACTGGGTATACATAATTCCACAATTTTAAGATTAATTAATACGTTATTTATTCCTATAAAAGTTAAATTCCATGATTATTCACCAGATGGCGTTATATAATTATAATTCATAATTTTACCACCAGGCGGTGCTGAATTTCATATTAGTACCAAAAAAAGAACCGAAAAAATTTAGGTGTCGTTAGTTGTATTACACTAGCGCCGCCTGTGGCATGTACGCGCAACTCGTCCACTTTCTTCTCTGGTACTCTGTGGATGAACACAGTACTTACGGTGTTACTGGACGTACGAGATGGTTAATTCCAGCCATATGTTTACTCCTTTTTTCATTAGAGTTCAATATGAATAAAGGAAAGGAGCTAGAGAATCAACTTAAAGAAACAATAATTAATCTTGAATTGATGGGCTAATCATTAAGAAAAATAGGATCAATGGTAAATAAACCCCACTCTACTGTGAATTATATTGTTAACAAATTCAGAATCAATGGTTCCACTGCAAATATTCCAAGGAAGCCAAAGACAAATTAGCTGAATCAGAGAGAAGAAGATTCCATTATCAGACAAGTAAAAATTAAGCCTAGAATAAGTGTACCTAGAATCAAGCAATTATTGGAACAAGTGTCATAAAACAAAGTATCCCATAAAACAATCCGTCGAGTTTTGTGGCAGCATGGCTATGGAGGCAGAATCCCTAAGAACGAGCCATACGTAAACAAGAGGAACCGTACAACAAGACTGAAATATGCCAAGGAACTTCTGGACAAGAGCCAATGTGATATGGTCAGACGAAAAGAAATATTTTTGGATCCGATGGGGATAAACGGGGTATGGAGAAAGAACAAAATGTGCCTATGAAAATGTGAATACCATTCCTACAGTTAAATACGGATGAGGATCCATTCTTGTTTGGCGTTGTATGTCCTCAAAGGGAGTGGGTACTATCCACTTCATCGATGGTACTATGGACCAGTGGGTCTGCAACGACATTCTGAAAAAGAATGTGAAAGAAAATGCTCTAAAAATGGGTATGTCTGCGTCTTATGCGCTTCAGCAAGACAATGAATGACTCGAAACATACAGCCGACATTAATAAAACGATGATTGACCTGGAAAGTCCCCAAGCAGCTAAGAACGCCTTCATAATCTCCAGACATAAACCCCATTGACCACTTGTGGGGAATTCTAAAAGCAACGGTTTGTCAATGGAACGTTTCATCTATAAATGATATGAAGGGTGTTAATTTGGAAGAATGTGGAAAAATTAGCACAGAAGCTTGTTTCAAATTAGTACAATAATTGGGAAAAATATGTAAAGCTATTATTAAGGCCCAAGGACATTCCACAAAGTATTAAGTATTTTAGTTGTGTAAATAAGTTCATAATATTTTGTTAATTTATTTCAAGTATACAAATAATAATGTTGCACAAAATAGTAGACGTTTTGTTTTTATAATAGATTAATTTTGTTGTTTGAAAATTTGTGAATTTAGCCTTTAGTTTAGGTTTCTGTTACATAAATGAATACTTGTTAAGAAAAAAAACCGAAACAAATATATTTAAGTGTAAACCTGGTATATTTTATTAATAATGCAACTGTACAAATATAAATGTAACATACAGTATGGCCTTTTCTTCAGGGTAATTTAATGAAAACAACAAGAAACAGGAAAAGTGCAGGTAAATATAAATGAAGATACAGTTATATTAAGTTTGTTTAATTGTTTACGTTTACTCACAAAAGATATTCGAACACTCCACTGCCAACTTCAATTAATTTTGCTGCTGAGATACAACCAAAGCAACATTAGGTTAAGTAGAGTCGTCTTTACTAACCATTTCAATACGCATTTACTTGCGCATAGTGCAATTGTTTACCTCAAGCCTTAGCCGGACAGTGATTGTCTTAGAGTACGGTACTACAGTGTTGTTACGGGTACAGTCAATGCAGTTCAGTGTAGTGAACATGCCAGGGGTCTTCACACGTGCAGAGTATGCACACATGATGTTTGTCTACGGTTTTTGTAATGGAAATTCCGGAGCAGCTGTTCGAGAATACCAACAACGAATTCCTAATCGCAGAGATCCAGATAGCAGGGTGTATGACAGATTGCATGAATGTGGTACGATTCCCAGCTTAATGTTGTATCTAAACGTACCATACAACAAAATCTTATTGCATTTGAGAACATTCTTCAAATATTGGACAAAACTTAAGATTTGCCTGCAATTTTCCGATTTCTCGTTTTATCTCTATATTACCCTGAAACGGTTAAGAAAAGGCTATATGCATATTAGAATTTTTGTTCAGAATCAGCAGTATTATCACCCCTCAAACATGTATTTTTCCTCCTGACTCACCCTGTATAAATAGTTTCATAATCTAAGATAATGAAGCGATAACGCTTCCATTATAATTTAGTCAATAACCTCATTGATATTACGTACTGCCTCTTAATAATTGAAAGTTTTGAAATGCGATTCAAACCAGTAACTTGTTACGTGTGCTGTCTCCTTTGAGTTCAAATCGGGAGGCGTAAGTCTTTCCTGATTCAGTATTCGTATTGTTTGATTTAATGGAGCAGTCGTTAAGATGCTGTCTTGCGACGACACGGACTCAGGTTCGATCCTAACCAAGAAAAATGTTGTTTCTAATACCGTTGTTGATTTACATAATGCCTTCACGTTACTGGCTTCGTTAAATAAATAAATTTGTATATATAGGGAAAAATTAATTAAAGGAAATAGGTCAAATACAGATAATGAATAAGGATTGTAACATCTCATTACGTGGATTAAAAAACATCAAGATTGTTTACTTCCACAACTAATGCAAAACGCATCTGATTAATATAAATTAGGTCAAGTTAATATGTATTGCAATATACAACTAACAGGCAGACCTTCCCCAGGTCATACATAACATCAGCAACTTTAAGCTCCTTTCGCGAATTTCACATTGTGCCTCTTTATAACCTTCTTCTGTTAGTTTAGCGATAACTTAAGCCAATATATTTACAGGCTTCATCTTCTCCACTTATAATAAAAGCAAAGAGAACACTCACAATAGCACAACACAACTGACAGCATGCCTAGAGCAGTACTGTGTTCACTCTAGCTTATACCACAGTGCATGTTATACGTGCCCGCAAGCTAAGATGGATCCGTCAACTTACATCTTCATTGGTCTGTATCTCTGGTGTTCATTGCATTGGGAATATACAACGTACGCATTTTACATTATTTTTAATGTGTAATCGAACTGTAATAACGACATTTGTTTAGATTTTTACTCCAGGTGAATGTTTGCCTATAAGTCCTGGAGTATTGCATCGCTTCGAACGTACATACTCTTTCTAGCAGGGAAGGTACTGGTCTAATGAATGAAACGTCTGTTTCCTGTGCATGAGGTCGCGTGTTCGAACCTGCTCTCATGCTTTCTCTCTCTCTCTCTCTCCTTCTCTGTCTCCCTCCCTCTCTCTCCTTCTCTGTCTCTCACTCTCCCTCTCCATCTCCCTTTCTCCTTCTCTCTCCCTAACCTCTCTCTCCTTCTCTCGCTCTCCTTCTCTCTCCTATCTCTCCTTCTCTCTCCTACTCTCTCTCCTTCTCTCTCCTTTTCTCTCTCCTTGTCTTTCTCTCCTTCTTTCCCTCACCTTCTCTCTCACCATCCTCTCTCCTTACTCTCTCACCACCTTCTTCTCTCTCACTTTCTCTCTCTCCTTCTCTCTCCGTCCTTCTCTCTCAACCTTTCTCCTTCTCTCTCACCTTCTCTCTCTTCTCCTTCTCCTTCTCCTCTCTCGTCCTCTCTCTCTCCCCTTCTCTCTTTCTCTCTCCTCTCTCTTCTTCTCTCTCTCCTCCTTCTTCTACTCTTTCTCTCTTCTTCTCCCTCTTCTCTCCTTCTCTCTCTCTCTTCTTCACTCTTTCTATCTCTCCTCTCTCTTCTCTCTCTTCTTCTATCCTCTTTCTATCTTCCATCTTCTCTCTCTCCTAATCTTCTTCTCCTCTATATACTATATTCTTCTATCTTTCTTTTCTCTCTCCTCCTTCTCTATCTCTCACTCTCTCCTTCTCTCTTCTCACCTCTCTCTCTTCTCTCACACTCTCTTCCTTCTATCTCTCCCCTCTCTCCTTTTCCTCTCTCTCACTCTCTCTCCCTTCTCTCTCTCACTCTCTCCCCTTTTCTCATCGTCTCTCTCTCACTCTCTCCCCTTCTTCTCTCTCCTCTCTCCCCTTTCTCTCTCTTCCTCTCTCTCCTTCTCTCTCTCTCCTTCTCCCCTCTCACTCTCTTCCCTCCTTCTCTCTCTCCTTCTCTCTCCCTTTCTTCTCTCTCACCCTCCCTCTCTCTCTCCCCCTTTCTCTCTCTCTCTCCTTTCCTCTCTCTTTCTCTCTCTTTCTCACACATTCTAAAATGAATATCACGGGTATATATTATTTTCCTCGCATTTAATTATAATTATTATATATATATATATATATATATATATATATATATATGCCATTATATTTTAGTCAATTATAATTAATACGTGTAGATTTGCTTAGATAATAAATAGTAATAGGAATATTGATTATCAATTTCCTTTGTTCTGAATTCTCGATTATTATAAAATAATAATAGAGTCTCTTGATTTTCTGTTAGAACTGGGTATTATTCGCGATTAATCTGGTCCCTACACATAAATTAATCTATTTTAATTTATTTTCTTTTAACCCCGCATATAATGACTACCTTTTTGTTAAAATTATTTATATGGTAAACACTTCAGAGGTCAATTTCTATGCGATAATTTCGCGAAATTATACTATTTCACGGGCAATGCTATAAACTATACTGTTAATAGCAATATTTCCATTTGTAACTTACATGGCATACTCGATTCAACACTTGATTTCACTCTCGTGCAAATATGTTTGTTGCAACCACTTTGGTCGACTTATCACTATACAGGGTCTTGAACCAAGGAACACCTGTTTGAGGTACTTCTGGATATTTATTTTAAGTAATTTTCCCTCGATTTTATTTTTATTTTAAAGTTGAAATTTCCCTTTATCTGAGTTGAATATAAGTTATTTTGATTCCAGCTACCTTCGTCACAAGTGTTAATTAGTTCTTTACCGGCACTAGATTGTCTATATATTTCAACCACATTAACAGTTTCACAGTACTCAATTTATTTAACCATAAGCCGTGATCTATCATTATCTAATAATATTATTTTATTGTTCTCCTCTACTTCATTATTGAATCCTATATTTATGATAAGTAATGTCACGAGTGAATTTATCTACGTGATTTGGAAATCAAAAGTGCCTTTTGTTAGAACTATCTAACGAATAAAATTAAGATGTTTACTCAAAAATCATTATTTAAAAATAGTTACCGGTATTTTAAAATATTTATATATTTAAATAATGTAAACGGCGATGTTTGAAAACGAATCAGAAGTGTTTGGTTATGTTTCATTTGTTTATTCACTGCAACTTCATCATATTACTTATTGCCAAATAGGATCACAATATTGTAAGAATGCACCTTAGTGGAGAAAAATGAAACACATCAAGCAGTATATTTTAACCAACATATTGTTATTTATTTAATCTTTAGTATACCCAGTAAACTCATTATTTAAAAACACTGTTATTTAATACACAATTATTATCGAATGTGTAGTTCGAAGTAATCTGTTCATTATTTGCTGTATTGAATGTATTTGTTGGAGAGTAAAGCAGGATTTTAATATAATAATAAATATGAAAGTTAAAGTATATTAGAGGATGTGAAGAATTTGAGTATCTGGGAGTAAAATTAGATAAAGAGGACAAACAAGAAAATGATATTAAGAACAGAATAAATAAAGATAGAGCAATAACAGCAATGATGAATGGAGTCTTATGGAACAGATATATAACCAGGAAAAATAAGTTACAAATATATTAATAAATGAGTAGGAGAAAATGTTGTAACATCTCACCTCACAAAGTTGCGTGTCTTCACGATACCAGTTTCAAAAGTATAGTATTACTTCCATCTTCAGTCAAATTCAAACTGTTGAAATTTCGTCTTTAACATCATCTTCTCTACTGCCATCTGGTGTGGATTTTATGAACTTGGAGATTAAATTATTCTCGTCGGGGATATCGAAATTCATTGCTTTATATTTATTCTTCTGAATGTATATATTTTCCCAAATTGTTAATTCTAAAGGTTTCTCCAAATGTTTCAAAAGTTTAGTTTCTTTTCCGATTTTATGATTTTCTAGCAAACTATACCAGATGGCAGTTCAGAATATGATGTTAACGACGAAATTTCAACATTTGGAATTTGACTGAAGATGGAAGTAATACTATACTTTTGAAACCGGTATCGTGAAGACACGCAACTCATTTATTGATATAAATACCTCATAGTGTTTCCTCCCACTGTAAATTTAATTAAATACAAATATATTATTCAATATTGAGAAGTACTCTCACATATGGAGCTGAAGTTTGGAAATTCAACAAAAAACTTAGAACAAAACTTGTGTCGATGGAAATGGATTTCTTGAGGAGAGCAGCAATATGTTCAAAATTAGACAAAATAAAAAATACTGTCATAAGAGAAAGATGAATATTGGTTATTCAATAGTAGAACGCTATAAGCAATTAAATTGGTATGGGCACGTACGACGAATGCAACAGGAAAACACTGGAATGGTGTCCACCTGGAAGAAGTAGCAGAGGAAGAACTCGAAACTTGTGGATGTAGGAAATAAGAACTGGAATGAGAGCAAGAGGACTGGAGGACATGGATTGGATGGAGAGAGACGAGTAGACAAGAAAAATGAAACTTTAGGCACAGAAAGATGTGTAAACATTAAAATTCTGTATATAAATAAAATAAAGTTAATGATTTAGTATTTTAAAATTATTTTTAACATTTAAATATAACATAAATTAACAAAAACATATAAATAATTCATTGTTAGTTATTGTTAAATAAAAGAATAAAAAATGTTCAATAGTAATTAAATAAATTTCACTTGATAACGGTTTTTGTAAAGAATGCTTTTAAAAATTGTTTTAATTCATTGTTGTCAAAATTACAAATCCTTCTATTATAACCCTAAGAAAAACATCTGAATAACTCCATATTCTTAAATGAAAGTAAACTAAACTCTGATTGGATATTAAAACAATTGTCTTTCTTATTTAACAAATCAAATTAAACCTTATATTTAAAGAACTGTTAACCAACAGAAATTAAAAATAAATAATAGTTTTAAAAAACTAAAACAACACGCTTTATTAGAAAACCGAATTAAAAATAAAGAATATTTTAATTTCCAAACAAACTTGGGATAAAATTAAAGTGGTCAACAAAAAAATCATCTCCAACACATATAGAATAAAACTAGAGTTATCAATAAAAAGAAAATAATTGTACCATCAAAAGCGTGGGGTGCTCTATATCAATTGATATATTTGATAATAAACAGATATTGGTAAAAGTAAAGTCTCTAAGAAGAAAATGTAAGAATCATAAAAAGCACCCTACGCTTTTGATGGCAAAATTATTTTCTTTTTGTTGATAACTGTAATATTATTCTATATGTGTTGGAGATGATTTTTTTGTTTACCACTTTAATTTTATCCCAAGCGTGTTGGAAATTAAAATTATTTTCCATTTGTATTTCGATTTCCTAATAAAGCGTGTTGTTTTAGTTTTTTAAAACTATTATTTATTTTGTACAAAAATTGATATGTATCGTTAGTTTAGTTGTTTATTTTGTACAGTACACTGATAAGATTAGGCCTATATTAAACATTTTATAGTCTCTGACTGTTACTTTCAAGCAATAATAGTTCTTTACGTAATGGCACTATTTGACGTCTCAATTTGTTATTAGTGTCTCAGTTCAAAACAGGGAATAAAAGGACAATGTAATTTTATTCAGAGAACTCTCATTTCAGGTTTTATTTTATTTTTATATTTCGTAAACTTGCGACACAGGACGCACATATTTATATTCTCTTACGAAAACATTATTAACATTTTCAGGCCCATTTAACCCAGAAGTGAATGAATCCGCGAAACACAAAACCAGAGATGACCGTGTTAGTGTAAGTCCACCGTGAATAACAACCATTAATTAGCAAGCTAAATTTAGAAAGTAGAGAACTTATGAATCATTTTTTCATGAGAAATCATGTGACTATTATGACACGTCACTGGATAGATATTCTCTGATAAGGTATTCGAATATAAATAATTTTAATTTCCAATACGCTTGGGATAAAATAAAGTGGTCAACAAAAAAATTATCTCCAACACATATAGAATAAAATTATAGTTATCAACAATAAATAATAGTTTTAAAAAACACTGAAAGAACACGCTTTATTAGAAAACTAAAAAATGAAAAATAATTTTAATTTCCAATACTCTTGGGATAAAATAAAGTGGTCAACAAAAAAATCATCTCCAACACATATAGAATAAAATTAGAGTTATCAACAAAAATAAAATAATTTTACCATCAAAAGCGTGGGGTGCTCTATATCAATTAATATATTTTATACTAAACAGACATTGGTAAAAGTAAGCTCTCTAAGAAGAAATTGTAAAAATCATAAAAATCACCCCACGCTTTTGATGGTAAAATTATTTTATTTTTGTTGATAACTCTAATTTTATTCTATATGTGTTGGAGATGATTTTTTTGTTGACCACTTTATTTTATCCCAAGAGTATTGGAAATTAAAATTATTTTTCATTTTTTAGTTTTCTAATAAAGCGTGTTCTTTTAGTTTTTTAAAACTATTATTTATTTTTTATTTTTTAGTTTTAATATTTTACAGAAGATGATAAAAATGTAAATATCTTTAAATTCGATACTATTGTAGTATGAGCTAAAAGTAATACTCTTCCATAAAAAAAAAACTCCCAGCCGGATTTGAACCAGCGACGTATGGATTACTGAAATTATATACCACTAAGAGTTCACTGCTCTACCAACTGAGCTCTTACAACGACTGACTAAAAGCTCGACAAGTCCGCAATCTATTATACCAGTTTTCATTTTTTTGATTTTCGGATGATTCTGGCCAGGATTTTAGAAACAAAATATGCAATTATTGTATTGTCACGGGTTCTCTACACGTATACAAAGTTTCAAGTCGATCCAATGATTCTAAGTGTGGTGAAAATCGCGTTGAAAGATTCCGTTACATTGATACAAAAAAACTTTTTTTTTATTTTCTGATGATTATGGTCAGGATTTTAGAAAATAAATATGAAATTATTGTATTGTCACGGGTCCTTATACAAGTATACAAAGTTTTCAAGTCGATCCAATGTTTCTACGTTGGTGAAAAATCGCGTTGAAAGATTCCGTTACATAGATACAAAATCACTTTTTTTGATTTTCTGATGATTATGGCCAGTATTTTAGAAAGTAAATATAAAATTATTGCATTGTCACGGGTCCTTTACAAGTATACAAAGTTTCAAGTCGATCTCATGATTTTATGTGGGTGAAAATCGCGTTGAAATATTCTGTTACATAGATAGATAGATAGATAGATAGATAGATAGATAGATAGATAGATAGATAGATAGATAGATAGATAGATAGATAGATAGATAGATAGATAGATAGATAGATAGATAGATAGATAGATAGATAGATAGATAGATAGATAGATAGATAGATAGATAGATAGATAGGTAGGTAGATAGATAGATAGATAGATAGATAGATAGATAGATAGATAGATAGGTAGGTAGATAGATAGATAGATAGATAGATAGATAGGTAGATAGATAGATCGATAGATAGATAGATAGATAGATAGATAGATAGATAGGTAGGTAGATAGATAGATAGATAGATAGGCTAGATAGATAGATAGATAGGTAGGTTAGATAGGTAGTCGGTAGATAGATAGATAGATAGATAGATAGATAGGTAGATAGATAGATAGTAGATAGAAGATCGATAGATAGATAGATAGATAGATAGATAGATAGATAGATAGATAAGATAGATAGATAGATAGATAGATAGATAGATAGATAGATAGATAGATAGATAGATAGATAGATAGATAGATAGATAGTAGATTAGATAGATAGATAGATAGATAGATAGATAGATAGATAGATAGATAGATAGATAGATAGATAGATAGATAGATAGATAGATAGATAGATAGATAGATAGATAGCTAGATAGATAGATAGATAGATAGATAGATGATAGATAGATAGATAGATAGATAGATAGATAGATAGATAGATAGATAGATAGATAGATAGATAGATAGATAGATAGATAGATAGATAGATAGATAGATAGATAGATAGATAGATAGATAGATAGATAGATAGATGATAGATAGATAGATAGATAGATAGATAGATAGATAGATAGATAGAAGATAGATAGATAGATAGATAGATAGATAGATAGATAGATAGATAGATAGATAGATAGATAGATAGTAGATAGATAGATAGATAGATAGATAGATAGATAGATAGATAGATAGATAGATAGATAGATAGATAGATAGATAGATAGATATATGATAGATAGATAGATAGCAGATAGATAGATAGATAGATATATGAGGTTAGATAGATAGATAGATAGATAGATAGATAGATAGATAGATAGATACATGTCAAGCTAATATAAAGCGTGCAATAACATCACTTGATGTAAATAAAAATTATAACAGAATAAAACTTTATCATTCTGTATAAAACTTTCATCAAGGATAGAAGCAATTAGAGCTCTCCAGACAAAATGTAATATTTAATTCAAGAAAAGGATCGATTAAAGTAAAATTTAAAATTATGTAATAAGAATAATTAATTTTAAAAAAGAGAAGAATTTATTTTTTAATTAACGGTGAAGAATAATACCACCTGCATCTACTTGATCTGCGGGACACTTAAAAATTTAATAAATTTATAATTATTTCTACAAGAAACAACTTTGTGATTTTGAAGCGATTTCCTAATTTCCAGTGTACCAACTTCCGACCCCGAGAAGGGAATCCGGCTCTACCGAAAATTTAACCCAACCTAAACGAGTCATTCTTTTTGGGACACAAAACCATCTTCAAGAGTCAGTCACTGCAAAATAATGTTCTGAATATTAAAAAGGAGGAGCTTTCTTTATTACAAAAGCAGGAGCTGCTAAAGAGAAATCAATAAAGAGCGAGGTGAAACACGACCTACATTGATTGTAAAATAAAATTCATTGAAACGTGATTGGTCATTGACTTCCATTTAGGGCATGAGTTAAATATTCCTTCTATCTGACCCATGTTTTCTTTAAATTTAATGATTTCCGGAATCTGGCCATACATTTTCTACATTTAACCTCTGTTTCTTTACTATATAATTTTCTGAATTGGCTAATTCACCAACTCCCTTTTAGCTACTTCTGATTCCAAATTAATTATTTTTTCCATTATTGTTTCAACTGGTTCAAATTCATCATTATTAATTATTACTTCATTTAATATTTCAGAAAATTCTGTCTAACTAATCTTTCTGTTTTCAGATTTTTCTACGAGTACATTCTCACCATTATCTACATTTATTTCCATTTTCCCAATCCCATCTGATTCAAGGGTTGATTGTTCAGGTTTAATTGATTTTAATGATTTCTCCTCTTCAATTTTTTCTGCATTTATTCTTTCTAATTCCTTTCCACTTTCTGAGTTCAAAATTGACATTATTGATTCACCACTCCTTTCAAATCCGTAATTATTTTCTTTCACGAAAATGTTATACACCTCTTTAAATTCTTCAAGTGTTATTCCTGCCATTTTATCTAATTAAAATTTGTATTAATTAATCAACTGTTTTAGTCATAAAAATTACACATTTACTGTTTTCTTTCTGCCTTTTGGAGTCTACATGTTTTTACCCGAAGAAGGCATGGTTTTAGGAAGGAAACCAAGGCAGATAAACATGGGAATTAAAGATGAGGCCATTGAGCAAGTTGAGAGCTTTAAATACTTGGGTTTTACTATCAGTAGTAAAATGAACTGCGGTCAAGAAGTATAGCAGAGGATAGCAATGGCAAAAGAAGCTTTTAACAAGAAGAGAACCATTTTCTGTGGACCTTTGGCAAAAGAATTACGGAAGAGGCTAATGAAGTGCTTTGTGTGGAGTATAGCATTTTATGTGCAGAGACTTGGACATTGCGACGGAATGAAGAAAAGCGACTAGACTAGAAGCTTTTGAGATGTGGATATGGAGAAGGATGGAACGTACAAAATGGACAAAAAAATAAAAAATAAAGGTGTGCTATACAGAGTTGGTGAAATAAGAACAATGCTGGAACTCATAAAGAAGAGGAAAATGAATTGAATTGGCCACTGACTAAGAAGAAAATGCCTGCTGACGGATGCCCTAGAAGGAATGGTCAACGGAAAGAAAGTTAGAGGCAGAAAAATAAATCAAATGATAGAAAATATTAACATTAATGGTTTGTATGCGGATACAAAAAGGAAAGCTGTGATAAAGAAAGAGTGGAGAATGAGTTTGCAGTGAATGACCTGCTCTTGGGCAGAACACTATGTAGGTATGTTTACCAGTTTGATATCTACTTCCGGACATTTTCTCGGAATTTTATTGCTGGTCTCCTCCATGTTCCTGTACTTGTTTCCCTCCAGGATGCTGATTTAAGCTGATTGATGATGGCCTGCCTCTTCTTCTATCTCGTGGGGTGTTTCGTCGATTTACACTGAACATTTAACCTGCATATGCTACTCTAATTTTGCGTTTTTATAGACTGTACTCACTGCTACGTTGGTGCCCCATTATGATAACCCCATAATTAGGGGTTACTGTTGTTCAATTAGTCCCATGATGGGTGGCCATTATGAGAAAGGACGGATATGGGATCCTTGTTGCTGATTTAGAAGTATTGTTAATGTTCCGTACTAGTGTTTTCAGGTACTGCTGGATTCGGTTTGCATGGATTTTTATCGAAGGTACAACAGAGAATGGTTTTAGAAATGGCGATAATGACGTCACAGATGTTTATTAATATTCTCTAATTATTTTAATAAAGTTCACTTTATACACTTCACTAGTATTGCGTGTTCAATAGTTCTGTAATTATTTGAATTGAGGATTTTTGGTAGTTATGACTTTTAATTAATTTTAATAATCGACGGTAACTTTTAAAGACTTTTCAAAATACTTAATTCAGTAATTTACTGCCCATTGTTAAGTTTGCTCCGACTCGACAGTAAAATTCATATGTGTTCAAAAATGTTATTTAACGTTTTATGTTCTTAGTCACTATTAAGTATACAACTCGATTAGTCCAAACATTTTATAAGTATTTATTGCATCTTAGAGTGCGGCTTGTAACACTACCGAACAGAATAAATGTTTATTTGAATTTTGAAAAACAGAACGATGATTAAATAATTATATGAGTTATAAGGTCAACTCGATTTTCCCCTTCCTCGCAATTCTTGGATATTTTAAACACTTACAATATTTTGTTATAATACTTCTAATTGGTTACATTTGGATTTAACTGATCATAATGTGCGTATCCTCCATTGAATCATTCTCGAACGTTCTTTAGACACACTCAAATAGTGTTGCCAGTTATATTATTTTCTAGTATATGGGCATCGGCAAGATCATATTTTATTTAATTGTGATACCATAAACTTAAATAAGTTCTTAAAGTTATTTTCCCACAAGTTAAGAAGATGTATCTGGCTCTCCATTTGGAAGTCGCTGTCGTAAATATTTCAGCTTTGACATAAACTTGTAAATTTTATTTTCAGATTTAATATTTCCAAGCTCGGGAAACAAACAAATTTGTATTAGTTCGGACTATACAGCCACAAAACTCAGCAGGTCAACCGTTGAGGATAATAATAATAATATTAATAATAATAATAATAATAATAATAATAATAATAATAATAATAATAATAATAATAATAATAATAATAATAATAATAATAATAATAATTTAATTTAGCTGGCAGAGTTAAGGCCATAAGGTCTTCTCTTCCACTAAACCAGCGAATAGTAAAATTATACAAAAATTACGTACATATTACAATTTTAAGATATTATTAAAATGCAGACTAAACAAAATACAATACAATTATTATGTATTATGTCTGTCAATAGATAACAACGGGCTACATCTCGGAGAATGCTTTACTCCAAAAATCAACCTCTTTGTTCAACTTGTCACTCTTAGTTAAAATATCAAGGACACCTGTCACTAATTCTTAGTCATGTTGTTACTCTAATAAATAGCAATATATCAATGAATGTTTATACTCCGATCATGATATTTGGTTAATACAATAACGTTTTAATTGAATACTATTTGCATTCCTGAGTAATTTGTTACCTGTAACCATATATGAGAAGGGTTCAATAAGTAATCCAACTCATTTTGTTTCTTAAGGCAGGATTGTTTTATTCAGGTTCAAAATACACAATATTACTCCCAAATCATTTGTCTACAAAACCTTATTATTCTACACAATATCCATTCAGTGCTACTTCCTTATGCCACCTTAAAAGGAGGACCTGTATCCCTTCATGGTTCCAATCTACCGGTCTATGTCGGAGTCAACGTCTTGCTGCATCAATAACATCCATATCATCCTAGTAGTGCTTCCCTCGGAGTGCATCCATCCTTCATTGGGCCAAACAGACGGAAGTCGAAAGGTGCGAGATCCGGGCTGTAGGGTGTATGAGGAAGTAAAGTTTTGTGAACTCTTTTCGGGTGTGGACAATTATGTGAGGAACCCAGCGGGAACAAACCTTTTCAGTACTCCAACTGGTGGACAAGTGTGTTAACACTACCAACAGAAACTTCAATTTGAGCAGCGACGTGTTCGATTGTGATCCGTCGATCACCTCAAATAAGAGTGTCTGCACGTTGCGACATTACAGGTGTCACAGCTGTGTGCGGCCGGCTGGCGCGCGAAATATCAGATAAGTTTGCTCGACCTTGTTGTGATTATGATAAACGTCTCCCCCAACGACTCACCGTGTTTTTCTCCACTGTCAGGTATTCGTAGACATTTCGCAAGCGCCTATGAATGTCTGTGATGCTCTGGTTTTTCGCCAAAAAACTCAATAACTGCTCTATGTTTGGAATACACTTCCGTTACAGACACAATTTTGAAGGCTAGTTACATCGCTGCCACCTATCGGAAATCAATGAAATTGTGAGATGAAGCAGGAGTATTTAAAGATGTCCCAAACAAACTACAATATTTTTCAACTATAATTGGCCGAGCAACAAAATATATTTCATTACTTATTGAACATCCCTCGTTCCTAGAGTTTATTATTATTATTATTATTATTATTATTATTATTATTATTATTATTATTATTATTATTATAAATCTGATGTAGGTCCTTTTCAATATATTGTAACAGTAAATTATTAAAGGTTGGGGTCCTAAATTTTGCGGCAATTGCCAACCTTTGTTTTCTTAAAATTATCGTATTTGCATTGATTTTACAGGAGCCCACTGTCTGGTGAGAGTTCGCAGCCACATTCTTTTTCTGCTGCTGAAGCACCATCAAGTCGCACGAACATGGCGAAAACCAAGAGAGAGATTTTGATGTCATTCATGAAAGGAAATCTTCTAACAATATTAACAGTAATTGGAGTGTTTGGAGGCGTGGTTGTTGGAGTTATTATGAGAAACTCTCGTGAGGAAGGATGGACAAAACGGGAAATTATGTATGTATCTTACGTTGGAGACATTTTCCTCCAGATGCTGAAGTCTTTGATTTTACCTTTGATCGTGGCATCAATCATCACAGCCATTGGAGGACTCGATCTGTCTCTCTCTGGAAAAATAGGTGCACGAGCAATTGCGTACTACTTTATAACTACAGTATCAGCTGTAATTCTGGGTATGATTTTGGTGTCCATAATTCATCCCGGCGAAGGAGATGTCTCATCAATTCACAAATCAGGCACGTCAAGGAATGTTACCACTGTCGACACTCTGCTAGACCTAATAAGGTAAGGTGCAATATAAACAGTTTATTATCTTCATCATCCTTAACTAGTTATCTTGTTTTCACACTTCCTTATTTGAGCTAAAGTGTGAAAGTAAGAAGTAAGAAACTGATAATTGAAATTGTGAATTATGAAACTTACTTGATACCAAGATATAATTTCTGGAATGTATGTTATAGGAAGCTTTTTAAAATTAACATCACTATAATTTCCTTCTTTTTACATGTTTCTAGTGAGACTACATTTCTGCAGATCTTTAATTTATAATATGTACCTCAATATAAGTGAATATTCCATTTAAGACATTCACTACCAGCTTTTGGCAGCTTCATGGTTCGTCCTCCATCATGTGTCAGTCACTCCATGTGGGGTTTGTGGTGGACAAATTGGAGCCAGATCAGGTTTTTCTCGAGTTTCTCCATTTTCCGCTGACAAAATTAATTTTCATTCGCCACTTCTCCTTACTAATATCACATTTTCCGTTCCATTTCATTTAATCTATCTCTGTGATGAAGAGGCAAGCCTATCAGTCGGCATCCTTGGATATCACAGACCTCTTAGTTGATCCTAGTGGACTAGTGGTTACCATACTCACATCAGGTTTCCTGGTTCGCGGGTTCAAACGCGGTTGTGGTAGATGAATTTTTTCAAAATGAAAATATCCTGAGAATCAATTCCATCTAGAGGGAACTAAACCCGTAGGTCCCATATCGTTAATTTACGACACGTAAAAGAACCTCGAACCTGGAAAAGAAGCTCTGGGCAAAATGTGTCGGCCAATTTGCCCCGAGATTTGATCTGAGACGTTAATTCCCTTATTTCAATGGATCATTAATTAAAACACTAATTATTAACTAACATGCCTATCAACACCCTTCCCCTCTCTGAGTAGAGTTAAGAATGGCTGATTTCTGTCGCCATTACTGTCCATTGTGGCATTAAACGACATTCTGAAAGAACCGTGTAATACACGAAACAGAGGTGCACAATGGTGACTAAACGAAATAATGTAGTACGTAGAAAACACAGCTGATGTGTGCACGATAGCCCATAGATTCTCTGATATAAGTAGTAAATTACAATATTTATACAGATTTTCATGTACTGTAGCATAAATCAAAAATGTTATGAGAGTTTGTAATAAAACAGATATTAAACTTGCAGAAAATTAGGAGACAGAGACAATTAGTAAATTTTGATATTTTGGAAATATTAAATCAATTAACAATGATCAAATGAACATGTTAAAGATACAATTAGAAAAGCAAAGTGTGCCTAAATACAATTATCCCATGGGTATCGAAACAAATTTCTCTAAACTTAAAATTCGTACTCAGTACGAAGAGGAAGTGTGTTTTTCATCATTGTTGTCGAACATGGAAAGCAACGGATTTATGCCTAATTGTGATGAAACTACAAGTATTTACCAACAGATGTCTGAGAATCACAATGGAAACAAATGGTGGCCAAGAACTGTATCAAATAAGTAACTATGGAAAACAACTAACAAACAGAAATTTGGAGAAAAATGGAAACGACGTGACGGGGAAATAAGATGGAAACACAGTTGAAGCGGATTTGACTAGAATCTCGACCGATCAGCCAGAAGAATAGACACTTGGTATAGTACAGTCAGAAGTGAGGTGCAAGATCAGGAGAGAGTAGAAGGAATCAAGACAATGACCAAAAAACAGAATACGCTGTAGTAAATTTATTAAGGCACTACTCTTCCCAAAGTAGTCAGAACATACGACTACTAGTAATTAATAGGCCTTCAGTAATAATATTAATAATAATAATAATAATAATAATAATAATAATAATCATAGTAATAAGAAGAAGAATTATATTAATAGTGGTCCACCGCTGTGGTCTCGAGGTAGCGTGCTGCCTTGTCACGCAGCGGGCCAGGATTCGATCCCCGGTCGGGACAGGCTCCTGGGTGAGGTTTTTTCGGGTTTTTTCCTAACCTGTAAGACAAATGTCAGGAAGCTTAAGGCCCAACAGCCCCGAAAATCATCCGGCCATCATCATCATCATCCTTCACCGGTGTGGAGAGCAACGGGAAGCTACCACACTTATAATTCCTTAGTAGCGCTGCAAAGCATATCTTGAAAATGCTACGATTGCAGTGAAGGACCTGCCCTCGGGCAGAATTACTATGGATGGATATTATTAATAATTATTTATGTTATATTATTATTACTGTTATTATATTATTATTAGGTCTCGAGGTAGCGTGCTGCCTTGTCAAGCAGCGGACCAGGGTTCGACTACCGGTCAGGACAGGCTCCTGGGTAAGTTTTTTTTCGGAGTTTTTCCTCACCTGTAACACAAATGTAAGGAAGCTTATGGCCCAGTGATCCCGAAAACCATCAGGCCGTCAATTTCATTCTTATCATTATCATCATAATCTTCCTTCACCGGCGTGGATAGCAACGGGAAGCTACCACACGTATAATTCCCTGCAAAAGCATAGCTTGTAAATGCTGTGATTGCAGTGAAAGACCTGCCCTCGGACAGAATTACTATGGATGGATATTATTATTATAGTTATTATATTATTATTATTATTATTATTATAGTTACTATCACTGTTATTATTATTATTATTATTATTATTATTACTACTATTATTCTTATTATCGTTTTTGCTATTGTTATTGTGATTGTTATTCTTATTTTTATTGTTACTGTTATTATTGTTATTGTTATTGTTAATGTTATTGTTATTGTCGTTGTTGTCGTTAATATTATTATTATTATTATTATTATTATTATTATTATTATTATTATTACTATTACTATTACTATTATTACTATGACTATTACCATTACTATTACTGAGTTAATGGCGGAAAGTGACTAGACGTGTTGTATATCGTTCGTGACCGACATATTATTTTGAAGGTGTGAACACATTCTAACTCGCTTAAAACATCATAACTGATAGTTTGTGTGATATAAAACAACTTGGTTAAGTATAAATTTATAAGAAGAACCCAAGAAGAATAACTCCATGGAAATACAAGAGGTGGTGAAGCGAGTTTTACAAGGGTAGCTACAAGATACTACCATGCTGTCGAGTGTTGCCAACATAACAAATGAGACTGTTGCTGCGGCGGTTACAGAATTAAAAGTGGCATTAGTGCAAATCCACGCCTTAATTAGTGAACTCCAGAAGTCTATTCAGGACCGCGATAAAAAGATAATGACTTTGCAATGTAAGATTGATAGCTTAGAACAATACCAAAGGCGTCGGTTTGTGCGTATTTTTGGCATTGCGGAGGAAGAAAACGAAGACATAGATGCCATCGCCTTTCAGGTTGCAGAGAGAGTTGGTGTTTGTCTCCACGTTAGTGATATTGATCGTAGTCATCGTGTAGGAAGAAACATATTGTGGACGACCTAGGGCTGTTGTTGTTAAATTTGTGTCTTACCGTAAGCGAAGTGAAGTTTTTTGTAATAAAAAGAATTTGAAAGACAGTGGAATCACAATTCGTGAGACCTTACTAGTGCAAGGTATCAGTTACTTCGCGAAGCTATTAATATCCGTGGCGTAGCCATTATCTGGACCCAAGATGGCTCTGTCATTGTTAAGGTAGGAGACACAAAAAAGCGATTAAATCATCTATCAGATCTCAAGGCAGAGTGATAATTATCAACTCAGCAACTTGTGTAACTCGTTATATTTGTAATTTATTGTCTATTAGCATGTATTCATTTACTGTGTTCATTATTTTTTTCGTCTATAATCTTTTTTTAATTATTTTACTCTAAGCTAACTAATTTTAATTTAATTTTGTACTTCATACACTAGACACTAATTGATATTTAATATTTACAGCTTTCTTCTTTTAGTTAGTTCTATTTAGGTAAGTAACATTTCAACCATAGATTTAAGTAATACACCTGCAGCCCCTTTTCGGTCTTTGTCAGTACCATTGTCCCCAAGTATGTCAAACCCATCTCAACACACCCCTTCCACCTCAGATCTTTTAAAATAACGTTTGTCTTTCAACAGCAATACGCTCAAAATAACACATTGTAATGCACAGTCACTCCTATCCCACTTCTCAGAATTCCAATCTATATTTTCAACACTAAATTTGCATGTCATCCTTCTTCTTCTTCTTCTTCCGAATGCAGTATTGGGTGATGATGCCCGTTCTCCGACTACAAAAACTGATCTTTCCATCGGTTGAAGGGTCTTCCGAGGTCTCTTTTGCCTTTAGGGTTGAGGTGGTAAATCATCTTTGGTAAACGGGAATTTGACATTCTCTGGACGTGTTTTAACCATTTAATCTGATAATTTTGTATATGTTCAACCATTTCCCTACTATTCCACTGCATCCTTATCTCATCACTTTTCATTCTATCCCTTAATGTTACTCCAGTTAGTGATCGGAGGAATCTCATTTGTGAACTATTAATGCGGAATTTATCTTTTGCTCGAAGTGTCCAGCATTCACTTCCGTATAGTAGAGCAGGTTTGGCTATGGCATTATGAAATCTCAATTGGATTTCTTTCCTCATTTGTTTTCCAAAATTTCTCCTAATTATACCATTTAATCTATTATATGTTTCTAAATTTGTTTCCACGTCTTTTTGATTATGAAACTGTGATATATTATTACCTAAATAATTAAAGTGTGTCATCCTAGTTTCCGAAACATGGCTGAAAAATATCCTTTCTTCTTCTCTTGTAAACATGCAAAATTACACCTTGATAAGGAATGACAGAGCAGGCAAAAATGCAGGTGGTATGGCGATGTATATATGTTCCGATCTTCAGCCGAAAATTGTATCCCATTCGCCTAGTGAATACTCGTCTCGATTCGAATACCTATATATAGAAATTAGAACAAAAATGCAAAAATGTTATTAGGAGTAGTTTATAAGCCCCCAAATGTCGATCACCTGCATGACATTGAAACAGTTCTCCATAATCTGATACCATCTTATGAACATATAATTGTACTTGGAGACTTCAACACTAACCTACTAGCCACTAATTCTTATAACACTATACAAGTACAATGTTCCAGTCCTGCAATATGACAGTACTGCCTTCAGAACCAACCAACTCTGACACACTACTAGACTTAATTATAACAAATAATCCTCAAAAAGTTATAATTAGTGGACAGATAGAAGCTCCAGGCATCTCTGCACATGACGTAATATACACTGAATATTCACTCCTTTGGCCTAAACGTAGACCTAGACTTGTAACATACAGAGACTTGAAACATATAAATAACGCTCAATTAATTGATGACGCTGCAAAACTACCTTGGAACAACATGTGGGCACTTAGGACTGTAGACGAGAAAGTTGAAAATTTTAATGACATGATTTTACAATTGTACGACAAACACGCACCTATCAAGACTGGACATATAAACAGACCACCTGCACCCTGGATGTCCGATAATATCCGCTTGCTTATGGCTGAGAGAGACGCAGTATACAGGAAATACAGGAGGAATAAAGAACTGACAGTCTTACAGACATACAAACATCTGAGGAATATAGTCAATCAGACTGTTAGAAATGCAAAACTAAAATATGTCCATAGTAGTACGCGTATTACACAATAAATGTCCAACTCATCTGACATGTGGAAAAATTTAAAATCAATAGGCCTCTGTCAAAATATACTACATGTAGAAACAGCTGACCTACCACTAGATGAGTTGAATGACCATTTCACCCGCCTCACTCACAACATAAACAACAGACAATAGAAGAACTTGTGTCATATTCCCAACCCACCCGGGACAAATTATTTTTTTCCTATATCTCACCTGATGACGCCAAAAGAGCAGTATTACGTATTAAATCTAAAGCACAAGGAATAGACAATATAACAATAACTCTCCTACAAAAATAATTGACATTATTCTCCCTACAATAACCCACATCTTTAATGCCTCTATAATGACCTGGACCTATCCCAGACTCTGGATAATGGCTCTAGTTCGTCCTACACCGAAATCAAACACTCCCACAACACTCGATGATTACAGATCAATTAGTATTCTTCCCTGTTTATTTAAAGCATTGGAACACATAATACACACAGTTAACAGACTACCTCACCACACACGACTTACTTGATGAGCATCTGTCTGGTTTTAGAACAGTACATCATACAAGTACTGCACTACTTGACATTGTAGAGGACATAAGAGACTCAATGGACAAAAGCGAACTCACCGCAATAGTCCTACTCAACTACAGCAAAGCCTTTGACACAGTAGATATAGACTTAAAGCTAGCGAGACAAATACACTACAT
>JASPKZ010007761.1:0-37500 GCA_030220185.1 Diploptera punctata | reverse complement strand
TAAGAAGGCTTCTGCGAAGCATGCCTCATAGGTGTAATGCGGTCATTCAGGCTCACGGAGGACACACTAATTACTGAGTGTTGAAATAACCATGGAAACATTGATTCCAAAAATTGTAAATCTCAAGTTTGCACTTTGTTTTCTGTTACAAATGATAACTGGTTCGTATTGCTAATACTGTACAAAAAAATACTGTTTGAATATCTATTCTAATTTTACATAAATCCTCAATTTATAATTACAAAAGATGTTCTTGCCTAAACCAGGAAGTGAAGAAGAAGATAAAACATTAAATTGTTTCAATATTCATCCCTACAACACTTAGTATGTTGTGCGGGACAAAATTCTTGATTTGAGCGTTGTGGGGCATCAAAGTTTCATCGGATAATTTTTGTGTGCTAAAATGTAGTTACGCTGACCAATGGGCGTTCTGACATTACCGACATCGGTACGATATCAGCACAGCACCGATACCAACACGATAATGGCTGGATATTTTCACATGTACAACCGACACGGCTCCAGTTGCCGTTGAGGGAGGGTAATAGCGGGAGTTAAATATTACAAGTTTATTAATTGCTTTCGCATGAGCAAAAATACGTTTAATTAGACATTGGATGGTATAATTAATAAGTTTACTTATAAATAATGCCAACTGTTATGGTAATGTCATGTGTGTACTGAAATTTTGAAGACGTGATTCACTGGGAATTTGTTCCAAACGGGCATGCAGTCGATGTGGACCTTTATTCTCAACAACTGGAACGAGTTAAGAAATTTATTGAGAATGTTGATATTATTGTTGGTGCTCTATCTGATTCGAATAAAAACATTGGACCGAACTTTGATAGGAGTCCTAGTGGCTCATCGCAGGCGAAGGCAACGAAACATTAGCATACTGCTGTTGAGAATGCGGTGGATTAATATGCCGCTGTTGTAAACGCCCTTCTTTAGAAACACGATGTTTATTTTTTTTATATAGTCGATACAACTTCCATTTTAAAATCCAATTGTGTTTCACTCATATCTCGTACATATGGCAGAGAAGACAATAGTAATAGACTATTTTCTGATCCGATCGAGAATGAGGCGACAGGACAACATTTCATGGTTCAATTGACTGTTTCTTTAATAAATGGGTTTGAATTTCGCGGATAATTGCGGGAATAGTTGTAGAAATCGATTTGGGACTCTCCGACTCGCGAGTCGAAAGATCCGAGCAGATCATCGAAATGTCTAGGCTGTCATTCCAGAGATCTCTTACGAGTCTCTACTTTCCTTTTCGGGAAAGACCGATGTTAAAAAATTTTCATTTGCAAGCGTCTCAACCGTGGGCCTAGAAATTTCCCTCCCTGTCTATATATCTGTGACGAAGGTAAGAAGCGAGTCAGTTGTGTTGGTAGCGGAATAGAGAGCAGAGAGAGAGAGAGAGAGAGAGAGAGAGAGCTGCAGTGAGTGGACTCATTAGAGACTGTAAAATACTTGTGTGTGAGATAAACATTAAAACAAGAATAGTTGTTACTGTAAATTGTGAGTGAACTTTAAATGATAGTTTAGAGATTTTATAAAGTTATCGTGAAATATTACACGATAATCTGTGCGATTATTTACGACGAAACGACGTGAAGATGGCACTACGGCCCACTTTATGACATCTGGTGACAGACGATGGATTCACAAAGCCAAACCACCGCTCTGAAGGCCACACGCCGTTGCATCAAATTGCCAACTATTCACACAGAGTAACTTCTTCACCAGTAAGTAAAAAATAAATAAACAGATTTAATGCAACAATGGAACATACCCAATAAATTCTTGCCGAATTATTAATCATAAAAAAAAGAAATGTTACAACAAAACGCAAACACGAATGGAGAAATTAAACAAATACAAAAACAAAACGATAACACAATATACGAATTATTATCGCAGATCAATACACAGAACGAAGAATTGCAATGGCAAATTCAAAATATCAAACCAAACACACGTTGAATAAAATTGAAGTCATTACCGAACATTTTGAAGACAGTAACATTTGAATTGAAAACCGATATCTCAACATTAGAACATAGACTAGATAGTCAAATAAATAACCCAGAAAATATATTATTTTTAGTAAGCACTTGTGTCTCTCGACAAGACGTAAGTGTTCTCTCCCTACACTTATTTTCTGATAGATGTAAATGAGTGACCCGAGGTCAGCATTCCGCCTCATAGTGACATATAGGAAACAAACGTAGTACTAGGATCGAAAATTTTCTGTAAATTTTTCTTAGAGGCTTAGAGGCTTAAGAATATTTTACAAACCTGAAAATCTTCAGAATCTGAACCCTCGGCTTGAAGTCCCTCTCGGAGGACTTTATCCTAAAAAAACATGGACCCTGGCCGAGTTTGAATCCGCGATCCTCGGGAACAGAGGCAAGGAGCATAACCACTAGTCCACCGCGGCCAACGCTAGAAAATATTAAAAATGAAATTCAAGAAAACTTTTACCAATAAGAAAATAATTATCATCTTCTAACATTTGATGTTCCACGTGTAATGGAAGGTCTACATAGTGATTTTTCGACGAAGTCTGAAGTTCCAGATCCGACTGGCGCCCAAAGCAGAAATGGAATCAGGAGTCCTAGGTTCGATGGTTCTACATTGTGGAATATATTTAAACTTCAATTCAATACCTTCTCAATTCATAATGGTTGGATTGCTGAAGAAAGAACGACGCAGTTTTTCACCTCCTTGCAAGGACCAGCAGCAGAGATTTTACGCAGTATTCCAACGGAGGTTCACGCCGAGGACATTCTAGAGACCCAACAAATTGTTACGGTGTCATCACCTCAGTGCCGCTTATCGGGCCCAACTAAAGGCAGGTGTCCAGCATGTAGGGGAGTCACTTGAGGAATACGCATTGACCATAGAACAGCTAACCCACAGGGCACTCATCGAACTCTCACCTACGTTCATCGACCGGGAGGTGGCGTCTGCTTTTACCTGCAGCTTAAGGGACCGTGAGATTAAACAGCATTTGCTCCTGTCGGTATGGTGTCTGGAGGCTACCTCGAACTAGCGGTGTCGTCACGAGTGAGGCAGTTGACTGCAGACGACACCGAGGGACGACGCACACCACTATTCGAGCGTTGCAGGCATTGAAGACTGACCTGCTGGAATTGCGGGAGTATTGGACATCTGCTGAGGCGAAACTGCGACCGTAGGCCCGCAAAGGACCAAGACCGATGTGACCGACAATTCGTCATCATTATCATCAATCCCTCGCTTCATACTGAATGCTGTGAACAACATGGACGACGAGGCACTTTGAGCCGGTGTATGGAACCACGGGCGGCATTTCCGAGTGCTCGTCGATACGGGAGCCACGCTGAACATCGTGCGACACAATGTAGCGGTACGGTTTCCTGAGAGGACGCCACTATGCATCGGGGGACAGCATGCCTGTGGAAAAGGAGGTTCTCCTGGAGTTGATCATGGGAAGATCCAAGCTACGACTCTAGGCGTTCGTAGCCGGAGTTACCAAGAACATCAACTTAGACCTAGACGCCCTAAGCATGTACGAAACTACAGTGGACATCAGACTTGGAGTACTACGTTTCGGCCATGATGATATCCTACTCAAAGACGTGGTCCAGAGACGAGACCAGCAGTCTGCAGACTCATCCTGAAAGAGAAGAAGGCGATTGTGAGATGTTGGTGACGGCGCAGGTGGAAGGACGTCCCAAACGAGACATATTGCTATACGCCGGAAGAAATCCCCAAGATCGACTGTTTGTGGCTAGGTTCTTATTACAAGCCCGAGAAGTCGTTCTAGTAAGAATCGTGAACGTGACAACCCAATACAAGATCGTACCTACTGGGACGGTCCTGGGTACCTGTGAGACTGTTACCGCCATAATGACTATGGACGACAAGACGCTAAGCGAGATAAACCGGAATGAAGGTCCAAATTTACGGGAGTTGCCCTGAAGAGTTGCCAGCAATCGGAACATAGTACAGGTGACCAAGATTCGCAGTCTGGTGGTCAAGTTCCGAGATATCTTCTGAAGATGACCATGGCAGAAAAGACAGAGAAATGTATCGAATCGACATCGGAGACGCCCGCCCATTACGACAACCACTAGCAAAGAACGCGGTGATAAACAAACAACTAGAGGATATGAAGGCTCTTACTATCATTAAATAATTTTATAGCCCTTGTTCTTAGCATGTGGTGCTAGTGAAGAGGAAGAACGGAGAGATGCGTTTCTGTGTCGACTACAGACAACAACAAGAAGGAGTGCTTCCCTCTGCCAAGTATCAAGGACACCTTGGGCACCTTGGCAGGATCACAATTTTTCCTCGCCCTCGATTTTAAATCGGGATAATCGCAGGGGTGACTCTTCATGCAGAAGTCAAAGAGAAAACAGCATTCTCCACCGGCCAGGGGCTATGGCTGTTCACAATTATGCCCTTTGAATTGTGTAATGCCCCAGCAACTTTCCAGCATCTCACGTAGACAGTCATGAGAGGCCTCACGTATGACGCCTTTATGCTGTGTCTGCAGGGCATAATCGTAATAGGAAGAAGCTTCAAACAACAACTAGCTAATGTACGAAGTGTATTTGAAATATTACGGGAACCTCGACTAAAATTAAACCCCAAGAAATACCAACTATTTTGACTGGAAGTTTTCTATCTGGAACGCAATCTGCGGACCGATGGAGTAACTATGGATCCTGAGAAACTGAAAGCTGTACAAGAAAATCCAGACCAAGAGACAAGAGCTTCGTTGTTACCTGGGCCTCTGTACCTACTATAGAAGATTCATTAAGGGGTATGCCAATACTGTCAATTCCCTAACTCAACTGACCGAAGAAAAACGTTCCAGTGGATAGACGAAACCGACAAGGCGTTCCAGAATCTGAAAGAAGACCTGTGCACTCTTCCTGTTCTTGGATATCCGACGCAGGATGGAAAGTTAATCATTAACACCGACGCAAGCAATGTGGACATTGGAGCTGTGCTGTTCCAAGACCAATGCGGACAGGAGAAGGTCATCTCTTACTTTAATCGAGCCCTGTCCAAGGCTGAGAGGAACTACTCTGTCACCCGCCGAGAACTATTCGCCACCGTGAGCTCCCTCAAACATTTTCATAAGTTCCTATATGATCAGGCATTCACCTCAGAACTGACATTCTGCGCTCACATGGTTTCTTTGTTTCCGCAACCTGGAAGGACATACTGCTACGTGGATCCAAGAAGTACAAAAATGCAACTTTACATTGAAGCATCGCCAGGGCAGACACTTTATCTCGTCGACTCTTCCCTGATAATTGCAACCATTGTACCATATTTGAGCAACATGAAGGCACTGAAATAGTCAAAGATGTGATCACCCAGTCAGCACCTGGTTGGGATGGAGATGCTTTGAGGAAGGAAGAGCTAGAAGACATTGACATCGGGTAGGTTCTGCTTAATAATAAATCTAAACGACGACCTGTCTGGACAGATATAGCAGACCGCAGTACCATCAACAATAGCTAGTGGGCACATTGGAAGTCCTTAACTGTGAAGAACGGGGTCCTAAGAAGTATATGGGAGCCTGCCGATGGGAAGACAACCGAACAGCTGGTTCTGCCCAGAAACAAATATCGGGAGGTGCTAGAGGAAACCCACGAGGGAGTATCCGGAGGACATCTATGGGTTAACAAACCATAGATAAGGTATCGGCGACTCTTCTACCGGCTACATCAATGGAGTGATAGATAGAGATGGTGCCAAAAATTTAAATCTCTGCAGCTAGCCGAGGTACTCGAACACGCAATAGGGTTATCGTGCACGTTACAACGTGGGAGCACCATTTCAGAGAATCGTCGACGACGCCCCATTCCAGAGACGGGCGCTGGGAAGTGGTGCCTATTTTTGGTCATGGATTACTTCACTAAATGGCCAGAAGTCTACGTCATCACCAATCAAGAAGCCTCTGTCGTAACGGACGCACTAGTCAATAACTTCGTGTGTATATTCAGGTTGGCAATGAAGCTACATAGCGACCAGGGTCGCAAATTTAAGTCCCAGCTAATGAAGGAGCTGTTGAAACGCCTGGGTGTACATAAGACCAGAACCACCCCTTCATCCACAATCTGATTGGATGGTAGGAAGCTACGTAAAGACTGTCGATGAACATGTACGCAAGGTGGTGTCAATTCATCAGAGATATTGAGACTCTGGGGTTCCACAGATTCTCCTAGCCTACCGTGGATCTACCCACGGCAGCACTGGAATGACACATGCCAAAGTGGTCTTTGGGAGGGAGTTGCAGCTACCTTGCGGCCTCCAGTTTGATACACCACCAGAAGCTGACCAGTCGGCAACCGAATACGTATGGAAGTTGACCGAAATACTTACAGAAGCTCATTAGTACGCTAGAGAGCACCTTAAACTAGCCAGTGGCAGGATGGAGGTGCGTTATGACCGTCTGGTCAACTGTACTGGGTTTAACAAAGGCGACGAAGTGTGACTGTACCGCCCTACCCGAACAAGGGGAAAATCACGGAAGGTACAGTGTCCCTGGGATGGACAATACAAGGTAGTGAAGAAAATTAACTATGTGGTCTACCGAATCCAGCGACAGCCCAGAGGAAAAAGTGACAGTAGTACATCTAGATCGACTAGCGGCATACAAGGGAACTAACGTCCGCAAAGCTCTAAGGACGGAACATTATGACGCATCGTAACAACGACATTTAAATTTCGCGGGAAAAGTCAAGAATAGTGTTAGAATTAGATTTGCGAGTCGCGGACTCGCGATACGAAAGACCCACGCAGATTACATAAATGTCTACGAACTAATTCCAGATATCTTTCTGAGTATCCACTTTCCCTTTTGGGAAAGATCGACGGCCAGAAAATACCATTTTTATGTGTCTCGACCATGGGCCCAGAATTTCCCTCCCTACCTATATATCTGTGGGGAAGGGAGGAAGCGAATCAGTTGTAAATTGGCAGCGATATAGTGTGCAGAGAGAGATAGAGAGAGAGAGAGAGAGAGAGAGAGAGAGAGAGCAGCAACGAATGGATTCATTAGAAGCTGTTAAATATTCGTGTGTGAGATAAACATTAAAACAAGAATAATTGTTACCGTAAATTGTGAGTGAACTTTAACTGATGATTTGTAGAATTCAATAATGTTATTGTGAAATATTACATGAAAATCTATGTGATTATTTACGATAAAACGACGTCAAGACGACCCTACGACCACTTTGTGACAATATCATCCATTTGCCTTAATTTACTTCGGCGATGTTCACTTGAAGTTGATCGAGAAATTAATGGAAAAGACTGCATATGCGTCGTTGATTTAGGTGGATATCGTAAATATGCTGTTGGCAACTGTGACTCTGTAAACTCAATTTAAATACTGTCATCTTCTGTTACAGTCATACTAAAATTGTTCCGTGCCTTATCTTTTTGTATTATCTTTAATGAATATTGTAAGTGTTCCCTGTATATATAACTTTCTCTTTTTACTCTTTTTTTCCACTTTTTACTTGAATATCTCATAAATGCATATAGTAAATAAGACCACTTAGCCATAATAATCCCTTCTACAGACACAATAAAATGCATTTAACTAAATAAAATGTGTGTTCTAGATAATTAGCTACCATGTGCACTCTACCAGAATTGCATTACAATTATAAAATTCAGATATCTACATTAATAAAAAATATTAATTTTGTGTGTAGCCAAATGTGAAATAATTTACGATCCATTTATCTCGAAAAAATGACACAAGAGAACTACACAGAAGTTGCCAATACATTTCAACAAAAAATCAATTTTCCTATGTGCCTTATAGCTATTGATGGAAAACACATTCGGATCAAAAACATTGCTCTTGCAGAATCGATGAATTTTATTTACAAAAATATATTACTCCATAGGCCTAGTCCTTTCGGCAATTACCAAAGCAAATTACACTTTTTTATTCGTGGATACTGGAGCATACTGAATTGTTTGTATTTCCTCCATTCTTCAAAAACTGAGTTTTGGAGAAGACTAATGAAGGATGAATTAGTCTTAACACAAGCAAGGCATTTAACACCAAAAACGAACCTGCGAGATCCTTATGTTTTTGTTGAAGATAATGTGTTTCCAATGAATGGGCAAATTCTGATAGATTTCCCAAATAATAATATGGATATCAAACAACGTGTTTTTAACTATAGACTGCATAGAGCTGGTAGATATGTGGAATGCTCATTCATAATTTTAATTTAGAGTATTTCACAAAGCAATTAATACTTCCATTTTTTTTCAAAAGTATTATAAAATGCAGGCTTTCACGGCCGGGAATCATAATGTTAAAAGATGCCGGGTTATGTGGCCGTAGTCTATAAGTGGTATTTCTTCCAGACATTTCTCCCTCGACTGCGGAGGGCATCATCAGTGGCGAGGGCTTCTTGGTGATGTTGTCGTAGACTCACAGTTGAGTCTACCTAGAAACACTCGCCACTGAAGATGCCCTCCGCAGTCGAGGGAGAAACGTCTGGAAGAAATACCACTTATAGACCACGGCCACATAGCCCAGAGTTTTTTAACATTTTAGCTTGTATTGTATTACATAACATATACGAAAGATAGATGGACGTGAAACGGATGATTTTATCATTGATTCTCGTTCCAAATTACAAAACCTATCATCTATTAAAACACGGACAACTTATAAAATTGAACAAGGTGTACGCACGTATTTTACAAATTATTTTCTTAGTAAACATACACAATTACTCTGGAAATTATCAAAAACTTTAGTTTTGTTAAATAAAAGAATAATAATAGTACTCACCAGAATTTTTCTTTTCCGTTTGGGGTTTGTATCTGTTATTTTCATTAGTTTTTTTCCCCCAATTACAAGATTCCACTAATTCGTTTAACGTAACTATTCCTTATTTAAGACAGGTTATTTTGTTATTTATTTTCTACCAAAAATTTCCATTTCACCTACAAAAGTAAAATCATCTATCAAATAAAAATATTGCAAATCGGCGACGAAAACGAATGGAGTGAATGCTGTTCGCCGACATGTTGTTGCCTGTTACGACACGATGCCGATATATGCAAATTATTTACATGAGTTTACGTACCCATCAGCATAACTGTTATGTAAATTTTGTGTCGGCTAGTGTAAAAACCCCCATTAACTTTCAGGGCAAGGTGGATTGAAGAATTGGTCCTTATCTTTCCTACGCATGCGCTATATACCTCCATGTTTCGCATCATAAATTGGTAGTACGTGTTGTATAGCAGTGCAGATACTTTGATGATAGCATTGCAGTACTAGTACACAAGTGTCCAAATGATCGGTATACTGACTGCATACACAAAGTTACTGGCAACGGCAGAGCTACTGCACGATTGTAAGTGGAGATTTTCCCAACATAAATACTCCGCATCATTCGACGTTCGCAGCACGTGCGACAAGTCTAAGAGAAACCGGAGAGTTACCAGTAGGTATGCTATCGTATTATCCACTTTGAGTTTTTCCACAATATTGTAGCGTGTACGTACAGTAAAGTGAGTTCTTGTGCTTGTTACATTTTACTGTACGTTCAGTAAGTAGTACTTTGTGTTAATGGGAATTGTTTGTAGACATGGTGAGCCTTCTAAATACTTTATAAATAATTCTGCATTTATGTCCGGTATTAGTTGTCAAAAACGGATACGGGCCTTCACGCTAGATTCGAACAGTGTCCTGTGGAGACGTCGTTTTGAGACGGTTCGAAGAGAACCCGTGTACCAGCAGTCAAGTACAAACGTTGGTGACATCTCACAATAAAGAGTGTTGACGTGAACAGTAACTATATCCATAGCATCACCAGAATGTCCAAGCATTAGTAGTGGAGGACTACCCATGATGGATACAGTTCGTGCATTGATAATTACAGCGCTACATGTTCCAGCCACAATTCTCGATGTTGTGTTATTTATGATGAAACGTTCGCTCGAGATAGCATACGAACTTCGCAACACCCATGATTAGGCAGTCAAAAAAAAAAAAAAATCCGCGTGAGATAGTGATTAAAAGTAATCAACAAAAGTTCAATGTGATCTCATGGGCTGGGAACTGGTACTCAGATTAATGGGCTACATTTACTGCACTAAACTACTACTACACTAAGAGTATCTACCTGCCTCATTTTTATCAGAGATGTTTATCATTGTTTTTAAAATTAATTTCGAAACATCACTGAAGGCACTATGTAAATGTTAAAAAATACAATTTGTATGTGAGATCTCACTCGTTCTCAACGGCTTAAAATATTTTTAAAATACTTCGAAGCCCTTTCTGAAGATGTTCCATCTTCAGCTTGTTAAATGATGTGATGTGGTTTCACTATAGACAACAACAGATAATGTGGCTGTAAAATGATGTATCTTCAGCTCTGTTTGTTGCAAATGTTTGGGATCACCTGGATCCACATATCCAGAAGATGGATTGGTAAAGGGGACCTGTTTCTTGGCCACCACAGCCACCAGATCACACCTGATGTCTATTTCCCGTGGGGTAATATGAAGACTGATTTATGCACTTCAGTCACATCAGAGTAGGACCTCATGTGACGAATCAATGCTGCGACTGAAATACTGTGCAAATAAGTGCACTTATTAGACCATGTCCACCGCTGTGGTCTCGAGGTAGCGTGCTGCCTTGTCACGCAGCGGGCCCGGGTTCGATCCCCGGTCGGGGCAGTTTTTCTGGGTGAGGTTTTTATCGGGGTTTTTCCTCACCTGTAAGACAAATGTCAGGAAAACTTTAAGACCCAAACGGTCCCCGAAATCATATTGCCATCATCATCATCACCCTTATCATTATCATCATCCTTCACCGGTGTGGAAAGCAACGGGAAGCTACCACACCTATAATTCCCTAGTAAAGCTGCAAGCATAGCATGAAAATTATATGATTGTAGTGAAGGACCTGACCTCTGGCAGAATTACTATGGATGTATTAGACCATATGTATAAGGACATTTGGGATTGATGAAAGTTTGTGGAATGCTTTCAAAGAAAATTCTTGGTTATAGGAAAGACCCAGCATATAATGAAATTGTAAGAAACATATTGGAAAGTTTGTAACATGGGTGTGAACCTACTTCCTTGTGAATTTGGGAGGACCTCAATGTGAAAGATTTAATCGAACATTGATATCAGGAGCGATGTAATGTGCATATCATGACAGATTATTGTTAGTCAATTGCGAAAGATGACCCTTTCAGGTAATACTTAATGACTTCATATAAACATGGAAAGAGAAGAAGAGATATTGAGGACTTATAACAAAACTTTTCATTGCTAACTTTAAACTCATATCAACATTTAATAAGATATTTCTTTCTGTTCTTTACATTACTATGCATTTAATATATATTTCTTAATGTACAAAAATATATGAACATATTAAATTTACTGGTATTGAACTAAATAATTTTATTGAATATCCTGTTCTTGGTAAGTACAGAATACCTCACATTCATGTTTTGTTAAATTTCAAAAAAAAAATGTAGTACGTCAAAAAAATTATTTTTGAATTAGCATACTGATATTAATAAAGTAAAATATCAACATATGTACCAGAGAAAAAAGTTTTCATGTGTTCATATGTGTAACATATTTAATATTAGCAATAATAATAATACCAAATGTTAAATGTTACACCTCAGCCTATAGTTGTTGTACCGGTACTTACAGAGTAACACTCTTTGTTGAACAAGGTGTTCTTTTTTTAAATTTTTAACACAATATAAGGAAATTTCAAACACAGGCATGACTCACAACAATAACAAAATTATAATACAATCTGAAAGTCTACATATGATTATTACATATTTGAATTATTATATATTTGAACTGATTTCTATCTGTGGTTTTAACCCTCAATGGATAATATTACTTACAGAATGCATACTACTGACAGTGTAATGTAATAATTTTACTCTCATCAGTTGAGTAAGTCTTCTGTTAATGATTTACATAAGTTACTTGTGGAATGTCTTGATTGCTGAATGATGTAAGAACATGATAACTTATTTCAATCCTCTAAGTAATGGATTTAATTTTGACCTCTCATAATTGACTTTAATTTGGTGATGTGTAATTGACATACTTGTATCATAATTGTATAGTTTACATGTAAGTTTGAATTATTTTCGAAAATTCTTCAACGTATATAACTGGACTGAATAACCAGTATTTTAAAAATCTGATATGCGTGCTTCTGTGCACTATAGTTCTAGTTTGACTTAAAGTAAATTAAGTCTTGATTATCTTTGTTATCTTGTTCAATTATGATCCATGGTATTAAAAAAAGTGCTTGGCACATTTATTGCATGTGTATGCATGGAAAAAATTATTAATTTAATGCAAGTACTCGTAGAAGTGATTGTCTCTGTGATATATTGATTAATATATCTGATTAGCATCCCAGGGGTAATGATTTGATACCTGTTGTACAATATAATTTTTTTCTTTATATATAGGGTTTTGAACGGTACACCTCAACATCGTAGAGACACAGGGAGAATCCAACTGAATTAAAAATTATTAGAATCTGGTTAACAAAACTGAAATTAAGACTGAGATACTTTTTGAAATGTTAATTTATTTACTTAAGACAGGGAAGACAAAAATTATCATAAGTAATGTCAGAAGTGTTTTCAAATAATCTATAAATCCACGAGTCACGAAGTAGCGAGTGAATTTTGAATTTTTCTAGAGGATTTGGAAACCAAGAGTGGCATTTGTTAGGACAAGTTAACAAATAAAATTAAACTGTTCACTCACAAATCAATGTTTAAATATAGTTATTTTAAAGTATTTATATATTTAATGTAAACGGCGATGCTTGAAAACAAATGAAATACGTTTGGTTATGATTCATTTGTTCTTCACTGCAACTTGATCGTATTATTTATTATTTATAGGACCGCAATATTGTAAGAATGCACCCTAGTGGAGAAAAAATTAAACATATCAAACTGTATATTATAACCAACATTGTAGGTTATTATTATTTTCATAAACAACTCGGTAAAATCAATATTTAAAAACACAATTATTGAACACACTATTATCAAATGTGTAGGTCAAAGTAATCTGTTCAATATTTGCTATATTCATAGTATTTGTTAGAGAGTCAGTCACTGCAAAATAATGCTCTGACCTGTTCAAGATATTAAAAAAGGAGGAGGTTTCTTTATTTTGGTAATCAAAATTTGATAATTATCGAGGTGAAACACGACTGTGATTGGTTGTAAAACAAAATTCATTGAAACGTGATTGGTCATTGACTCCCATTTGGGGCGTGAGTTAAATAGTCTGTGTAACTTACCACATAAATTTATTTTATATAGGCTACTCTTTTTTGTATTTGTAAAAATATAACTAGCATTAATGAAATATTATGACTTAATAATATTATTTCGAATGATTGTATTGTTGTGCTTCTATAAACTACCAATTACGTTTCTCATCTAGCATCATCCAATAACTCTACTTCATCAAAGGAATGCCTCAATAATCGATAGATCAAAACTTCATTCCATCTATGGTTATCAATTAACTTGTACATTTTTTCAACGAGTTGTGACATATGCCAGATACAACTAGCCGGTAATCAACAAGACATCGGTTGATTTAGACACAATATTCTTGTGCGTTTTATCACTGGCCATAGCGGGCATATATTGAAATGCATTATATGCCCATGCGTGAACTCATCTGTATCGTAATAACTGGTGTTAGTATGAATTACAAAGAGTAAACATTCTGTGGCTTCCTCTATATGAATGGTTATCACTGAAGTAATATTCAGGAGGTTCCATCAAGTCAAATGCGATAGATATCTGCTGGCGGGACGGGAAATTTTAATTTTAATGTTCACACATAATTGAATAGAATGAAAATTGGCAATTGTATTATTTTAATTTAATCCAAAATTATGAATACACTAATTACAGCAGCAGTGCTTGGGTAGATGGGGTTGAATGCATGCCAATTATATGTATTGAATCACTTCTTTCATTAACATATGAACAAGTTATCAAAGAGACAGAGAGTAGTTACAGTATTTTCCCTATGGGAACCTTGATCTGGGAATGTTTGTATGCATATTCTTATTTTTGTGGATGGAGAGTAGTGGGATGTGTGCTAATGAATCATTTAAATGAACACTAAGTAATAACATTGTATTTCTATATTTTATAACAGGAATATGTTCCCTCCAAATTTGGTTCAAGCTTGCACTGCTCAAGTAAGTATATTTTAAATTTTATATTTGTAAATAGTAATAAAAAACATAACTACCATCCTGGAAGAGAGGAAACATTTATCTTTAACTAGTGGGCTTAGTTGCAACAAGTATCAACTTTAAATTAAGACAAACATGAAAATATGTAATTCAAAATATTTTATACTTGTAAAAGTCCCTGTAATCTGATAGTTACTGTACTTGCTTCTGGTTTCAATATTTGTGAGTTCAGTTCTCACTAGGATCAATGTATTTTCTCAGGACATGCAAATTCTGTGTATGGCTTTCTTTGGAAGGGAAATAAAAATCATGGGTTCCATGTTGTAGATTTATGGCATTAAAAGAACCTCAGGCCTGAAATAAAAGTCCTTTGAGCTAAATTTTTCAACTCTTTCACGCTCAGCTTTGAATTGTAATTTTAATGACCTGAGTTGTTAAGAGTGCCATTAAATTAAATGCTTTTATTGATCAAAATATTTCAGGAACAAAAAAAAAGTATTTTAGTATAATTAAAGAAATGGAAAAAAAAAATCGTAGGATTCTTCATTTACGAAATCTGCTTAACACAGTTGATAATTAACTCAGAGCACACATGTATTTTTATATTTATATATCATGAAAATTGTGGAAGCCATATAGGAGGTATATTAAAACATCTGTTAAAAGGCAAGTGACAGTTCCAAGAAAAAGTAGTCTTTAAGGGTTTAGAAGCACATTCAAACGCTGTAGATTAGGTAGTTTTTTTCTCTTTCAAAAACTTGAAGCTGTACCAAATCATGAATTAGTATGATTAATTAACACAACTTCTTCTTTACGACACAATATTCTGATATTACAAATTAGTTGCCACTACTGTTAATTTCACATCCAAAATGGGACCTGAGAAAAATGCAGTTCACTAGTATTTTTGATACAATTTTCACAATTCTGAATATGTTTTAATTATTTCATTTCTGTTCTGTTCATAAATCATGTATCTTCAAAATTTACAAGATTTTCTTAAGTAACTATACAATATATATTTTTGTAGACAAAGTATTCATATTAGAGAAGAGATTCAGAAACATTTTGTTTCTGTCTATGTAATAAACTAGTATACAAAATGTTATTACATTACCTCTAATAGTTTCAAAATTATGAGGGAAAATGGATTTAAAAATAAAAGTTATGGAAAACATGCAACAAACTTACTGAAAGGATGGAAGGCATTTAAAAGCAAACTCAAATAATAAGCTGTCACATTCTAGGTTATAACTCAATAAATAATGGAGATAATTAAATTTAGTTTTCACAAAAATAAGGAGGAAAGCCATTTTAGATAAAAAAAAATATATTGAGAAATTACTTTTTTTTTTACCCTCAAAGCTACTTAAGAATAGTGGTTGCTTTTTAGGGGAATAACAATACTCCACAATATAAACTGTACAAATTATTCAAACTCCAAATTATCTTTTCAATACTGTATTAACATTATTAAAATATAACCTAAACTGTGAATTACATAATTATTTTCATGTGTATGACAATGAGCATTCTCAAATATTTAATCGGCTCTATTGTTGTGTCATTATATATTTGTTTTCTATTTATCCGTAATACACTGTCTGACAGTGTTTCCAATAATAGTAGAATTGATCAAATTTAACAATGAGGTCTGCTGATCTTCTGTCCTTCTGTCCTTCATCTAATGCATGAATAAATTGTACTATGATTTTGCTATTTTGATTACTGAATAGAAGTTGTATATAGTAAAATAAGTCATTTATATCTGGTTTATGGTTAGGCAGAGAGGTAGTTTTTTTAAAAGGAGTATCAATTACTTTGATTTTATTTGGTTTAATGTTTGTTTCTAAAAAAATATGTTGTTAAAGGAGATGGTTGCTAAATAGGAATGGTCTGTAAGAGATGCTTCACTATACTATGTTCATATCTTGATCTCAGAATTTTTAATACTGTTACAAATATGTTGATGGAAATTTTTAGTCTGTGCAAAATTGAAAACATTTTATACTTGAGAGAAGGGAAGTAAAAAATCATGTCCCATTTCAATGACATAAATAGCCTAATATCAAGCATTGTTGGAAATTATAAGTATGTGCTTTTAAAACTATCCAAGTGAAAGAATTAATCCCTGTCATTAGAACTAGACTTGTAAATGAAATAGGCAATGTCAAGCTACTAAAATATCAAAATTATTTTGGAATTTTACTTTACTAACTGTTGAGCAAGGGAAAAGTATAACTTAGAATCAAATTCCTATGATTTATTACAATACTGATAACATAAATGGGAACTGAATGAAAATATTGTCAAGCCTTATTTTGTTGTAGGCATTTACACATAGCTCTTGATTATAAAGTATGAAATTATCTATATGCTGGAATATGGGACCAGGTTGCTATGTTGTAGCTAGTATTGTCTAGGTGCTTGCGATGATACGATTCATGATTATACAGATCATCTGAAACACATGAATCATGTTTCATCTAATGGAGGAATCAATTCTCACGATTCTTTTTATTTTATTTTATTCAAATGAAATATTTATTTGAGTTTCATCTCTAATTTATATTAAGTATCTGTTTATAATTTAATCATAATAATTCTACAGAATTATCATACCTACCTGTAGATGATTATGGCTTATGTCTCCGTATTGTTTGTACATGTTGCACATGAAAATATTTATTCTTATTTCTGAGAATTCTACTCCGTATTTCCCAAGTCTGGCTACAAAATTCATTAGAATATTTATTATATAGTACATTGAAAAATGTATTTTAATTTATTGTTTAAAAAACTCCACGAGAGAGAAGGCAAGAAACCCTTTGGCCTACCAGATGGTTGCTGGCCTCCATTCACATGTGTCACAGAGATGGATGATCATCCTGCTAGAATAAGTGTAACATATGGTCAGAATGTGGATTTGGCCAGCCTTTATAGCTGTTTTTCTGAACCTGGATTTATTGCTTTTCATAGCTACCAAAAATTCCTTGAGATGTACTGATTGATATTTCATGAAAAAATGTCTTCCCTCTTGGGGACTGAAACCACCGTGTCCCCTAGTCCTGCAACATGACATTAATGTAAGGCCGTGGTGCAGGACATTTATTATTCATTCTAATTAATTAAATAATTAATTTAATTGCCTTTGCTTTTCAGTACCAGACTCAACTCATACCACCATCAGATACAGAAATAATTGGTATGTATATCCATATAAGTGACTTAGTTTCGCACAGGGCTGTTAATATGTGTTCACTAGGTGTGAGAAGGCGGTCCTCCCTTCTACCTGCATATAGATGCACTCCCAATGAAACAACCCAACTGACAAGTGAGTTGCCTATAAGACGAAGGGTTGGATAGGAGGGTCACTGTTGAATAAGGAAGGTATTTTCACACCTAGTGAGCACTTATTAACAGGCCTGGTTTATCATATAGAGCAGAGCCGTCCAAACTACGGCCCGCGGGCCACATCCGGCCCGCCAGGGCTTTTCGTATGGCCCGCGTAAGCACTGAAATGAACTTTTTTTAAATTTAGTTTTTAAAATGTAACATCTAGTTTGGACGTCCCTGTGTGAAATTCATCTCTCTAGAATGTGGGGTTGAGGTGTCACCGCTTCTCTTGACAAATTAGTAGAGATGATTCATCCCTTATTTACTGTTTTCTCCCCCACTCCATACTTTAAACATTGTTTCGCTTGTTGTATTGTCAATCAAACAGTAGTCTGTGCACGGAATAGTTGTAAAAATAGTGTTAAAGTGAGAAAATGCTTTCAAAAAAACGCAAAATTGATTCCGAGTGTAGGGAGTTTTACGAATCCTGGACCAGCAAGTACTTTGTGAAGGAGCATGGAAACAAATGTTATGTGTTATTTGTAACGATGTTATTGCAGTTGTTGAAAAATATAACATTAAAAGACATTACCAAACAAAGCATAGTCAATTTGATAAATTTAACGGGTATGAGCGTACTGAGAAAGAGAACGAGATCTTTTCAAAATTTACGGCACAACAGCAGTTAATAATTCAGGGTGGTGGTGTAAGACAAAAAAAAATGTTACCGAAGCTAGTTATGATGTTTTGAAACTAATTGCTGAGAACGGAAAACCGTTTTCTGGTGGCGAATTTATAAAAAAAAAGTGTCTGATTCCTGTTTCCAAGAAGTTGTGTCCCGATAAAATTGATTTATTCAATTCTGTGTCGCTATCAAGAAACACTGTAAGCAGGCGTGTAGAAGAACAAGCATACCCATACAGTGTTCGTCATCAGCTTGTAGAAAAAGGAAAACAATTTGAACATTTCTCCATTACATGCGACGGAATCACGGACATAACTGATACTGTTCAGTTGTTGGTATTTGTTAGAGGCATAGATACCGACTTTCAAAATTAAGGAAGAACTTATAGGGGTAAGAAATATATATGATACGACTTAAGGTACTGACTTGTTCGAGAAAGTTGTGAAAGCTGTCGACAATATTGAACTAGACTGGGTGAAATTATGCAGTATAACAACGAATGGTGCGCCATGTATGTTGGGAGCCAACAACAGCATGGCGTAATTAATAAAGAAAAAAATGTAAGTTTTGGGGGACACAGTGCATAAATTGCACTGCATTGTACGCCAAGAAGTTCTTTGCACTAAAGCGGCAAATCTCGATGGAGTTGTGCAGACTGTTACTAAGATAATTAATTTCATTCGTAGCAGAGCCTTGAATCACCACAGTTTCAAAACATTCCTAGATTATATTAACAGTGAATACGGTGATATGATCTATCACGCTGAAATAAGGTGATTGAGCCGTGGTCAAATAATAGCAAGATTTTTTGCTCTGAAAAATTATATCCGCCAATTTCTTAAGGAGAAAAAGTATGAATGTGATATGTTAAGTGATCACGATTGGCTGTCCAGACTAACATTTCTTGTCGACATGACAAAACATTTGAATGACTCGAACATATTTTTTCAAGGCAAAGACAAATTAATCAACCAAGTTTACAGTGCATTAACTAACTAACTCACTGGTACTATCGAACCCGTAGGTTCATGGCCACGCGGACATAAGCTCTCCATACATCCCTATCCTGAGCCAATGTTTTCCAATCATCCTCTGTCGCTTTCAAATTGAAACTAAAGCTATTGAAAAGGCACGTGTCTGTGAAAAACTGGGTACATATTCCAAGTGTAAATGCTATGCAAAATGAATATCCTGAATTGTGTTTCAGAAGTGATTATTTTGTGGAAGTTATTGAAATAATTGAATAAGAGTTTTGTAATAGATTTGTTGATTTCAATACAATGAAACCAGACATTTTTTTTTTCGTCTCCATTTTCTTTGATGTTGAGAAAGCACCAGCAATCTTGCAATTTGAACTAACAGATTTGCAGTGTGATGACGCAATGCAAGGAGTTTTGATCATACAGATCTCATTAAGTTCTACAAGTTACTACCAGAAAATATTTAGGGTTAAAGGAACACGCCCGACGTTTAATCTGCATGTTTTCCTCGACATACTTGTGTGAACAATCATTTTATAAAATGACAATTCAAAAATCACGATTGAGGTCAAGCTTGAGTGACGAACATCTCCAAGACGTCTTATTTATCGGTACTACTTAGCAGACACCCGACATCGATCGTTTGTTAACTTTAAGAAGCCAGTTCCACTCTTCTCATTAGGTAAAAAAATTCACTCTTATACCAATTTTTTTTACAATTTTAATTGCAGCCTGGTGTTACCAATGTTTTACATTCTTCTGTATGATAATGCAATTTTATTTTAGTAGTAATAGTAATAATAATAATAATAATAATAATAATAATAATAATAATAATAATAATAATAATAATAATAATAGAAGCAGCAGTAGCAGAAGCAACAATAATAGTAACGATATTTATGTTCCGGCCCGCGATAAATTGCACAATCATTTATTGGCCCGGCCCATTAAAAAGTTTGGGCGGCCCTGATATAGAGGAAATTACAAAACACATACTTCATCTCTGAATAGATTTATGATTTTTTATTTCCCTAGGCTAATCTAAATTTGGTCTTTGTTAAGAAATCTGTTCTATAATAACATTAATTGTAATTGAAGAAGCTGAATAAAGTAAAGTAAAGTGATCCCATTACATGCCTTAGGAGGCCCTATAGGTAATAGGAATTTAAAGCTCCCACTTTTCTAAGCAATCAGCACGAGATGCGTGACGGTCGCCTTTACCCCTCGAAGAAGTCAGGTACTAATTTCAGTTAAAGGCTGTGTAGATCTCAGGCCCATGGTGCTTTCAGAAGGTTTAGGCTAGTTAAAAAAATCCTGACATCAGGACTCGAAACTGGATTGTAGCATATTGCTTACAACTACATTGTGGTATGCCCAGAAGAGGCTGAGAACCAATTATAAATAGAATTTATAAAGTTATTAATTTTTGTTCTCGTATATTCTGACTGTCCTCAAACCTTGTCTTTATATTTTTTATATCATATTTGAAGAGAAAAATTATACGCTCAGACCGGGACTTGAACCCGGGACCCTTGGTTCTCTAGACCAAGTGCTCTACCAACTGAGCTACCTGAGCAAGTACCGATCTAAACGCAAATCTTTCTCTATATACATTGTAATTCCCATCCACCAAATGCTGTGAAGCCATGCTTCTATCTTGCAAATGGCGGCTCCTTTATTAAGAAGACATATTTGGGAATTATATATTACAGCCAGTACGGCTTTTTCCAAGTTTTTATTATTGATTTCGTACATCTCAATGATGGATATGTCTTTATAATTTAATCAAAATATTATTCTTAGAAAGCACACGTTTAGAGGATAAAAAGAATATTATGTCAACATTGTTCTGGTAAAGGATGTACTGTATATTGAGATTTTAGACATGAAAGTAGTTTGGTTGGTAATAGTCATTACTACAATTGATGGTTACCTTAAAAGAGGTGTATGAAATACTTACCATCTGCTAGCTTCTGCTCATCATTACATTGAGATACGAACACACACAAAAAGTTTTGAAGTTATAGGCCTATATATTCAGTGAAAAGTTGCAAATTTCGTTAACTGTATAAAAAAAGTCCAATGGATTTAGTTCGGTCGAATATGGAGGCCAAGTAATTGTCTCACCTCTACCAACCCAGCAGGTTGCAAGGGCTGATGAAGGAAGACAAACAACAGCTAAAGTGAGATTTAGAAATAGAACAGTGACATACCCATTACTTAAATACCATAAAAAATAAGGTATCCTAAAAAAGAAAATATATACCCTATAATTAATTATGATCACTAATAGCCTATATACTTCAATGGAAAGAACGTGTCCAAAGGATGGATCCCGCTATATGGTCCTAGACAAATACTTGTTTATACACCTAAAGGACGAAGAAATTTGGAAAGACATAGAAAAGACTTCAATGGAAAGAACATGTCCAAAGGATGGACCGCACTAGATGGCCTAGACAAATTCTTGTTTATACACCTAAAGACGAAGAAACTTGGGAAGACGTAGAAAATTGTGGCATGAGACCGTAACAGATCCACCATGGACAAACGCATAAAGCATGTGATGATGTCTCTTATACATAAATAATCAATCTCGCCTTCATATGATGTGCCCTGTTTATAACTAACTCCATAGCACGACAGATCTGCAAGGTCATTAGCCTACCAGCCGGTTCCTGGCCTCACATACACATGTAGAGATCATACAGTCAGTGTAGGAGTAACATGTAGTCACAATGTCGGATCCTCCAAATGTTATAGCTGGTTTTCTCAAGACCATCGCTACTCATTGCAGCTACCCAAATTCCTCACAATGCTGGGTGGGTACTGGATGCATACAGGCCGAATTTCCATAAGAAAATGTCTTCCACCATAGGTATTTAAACCAGTGCAAGTCACGTGGCTCTGCACTAACCCATCATCCTTTAAACTATTCATCCGCGACCCTGTTTCATACTGCAAGGTAATTATGACCAAGTGACTGTGTGTAACCACCATCCGCGATATCTATTGTCAGAAGTGTGAAGATGACAACATGCTCAATATTGCAACTAGTGATTACTATAGTCCACAAAGGAAGAGAATGAAAGCACGGGACGAAGGGGGGCACGGGGAATTGCAAGTGGTACAATGGCATACTCCCTGAGAATATAGGAACAGTCATGATGTCACTCACATATGTAGCTTATTTCAGGCGTATTCAATATTATGTTTTATATTTTTGTGTTTTACGGCAATTAAATTTTCTCTTCTTATTCAGTTTATTTACTTTATATTTTAATGTTTTGTGAGGTAAGGGTGATGATTACAATTTTGAAAAGTGATTGATTTCAAATACCTAGGAACAATAATTACAAATAGGAATGAGATAACTAACTCACTGGCACTATCGAACCCGTAGATTCATGGCCGCGCGGATATAAGCTCTCCATGCATCCCTATCCTGAGCTAATGTTTTCTAATCGTCCCCTGTATAATCTATTTCCCTCAAATCATAATTAATGTTATTCTCCCACCTCATTCTTGGTCTACCAACTGGGCGTTTCACCTCTGGTTTTCCTACAAGAAGCTTCCATGCACATCTTTAATAGGAATGAGATTCACAAAGAAATTAAACACAGGCTCAAAATAGGGAAATTCATGCCATTATGGATTACTGGGACTCATTGTCCCAACTTTTCTAAAAAACATTAAACTGAAAAATATGTAAAATTATTATTCTCGAAGTTATATTATATGGATGCGGAAATGAACTTGAGAATTTGAGAAAAAGTTCTATGGGATTTTTTTACCAAAGAGAGGACATGCGAATGAAAAAAACTACATAACAGTGAGCTAAATGATATTCATGGGAAACCAGTTATAATAAGAAATTTTAAATCTCGTAGACTACGATGGGCAGGACATTTGTCAAGTGGCACAAATAAGGGATAAAAGAAGAGCATGGAAACCCCCTTGTAGGAAAACCAGAGGGAAAGCTTCCAGTTGCTAGGCCAAGAATGAGGCGAGAGAATAGTATTAAGCAGGATTTGAGGGAAGTATAATATACAGGAGAATATAAAAAAACATTAGCACAGGATAGCTTATGTCCGCGCAGCCATGAACCTATGGGTTCGATAGTGCCAGTGAGTTAGTTTGAAAATGTGTGATGAGGAATGGAGATCAGGAGAATTGAAGTATTTAGTTACTCAAAAATAAATAAATAAATGAACGTGTTGCTAATTATTGTGGTGTATCAGAACACAGTACATTCAAAATAAGAAAGGAAGGCGATGAGGCTGGTGAAATTATTTATGCAGAAAGAGACTTCGGGCTGAGAAACATAAATTTCACTTTGACGATTTTGATAGGAGGGTTATTCGGGATTAATTAGGGACTTTTATAAAAATATAGTTCCTACAGCTACAAAACTCCATGAGGAAATAAAAAAATACACTTCCCCTGGCACGTAGATACATTAAGGAAGTTTCTTGGAATGGAAGATGCGATGAACAGTTTTGTCATATTAGCTGAGAAGTGTGGATTGTCCGTCAGACTCGGACCTAACACGCCCGCTCAGCGTCTAAATGAAGGTATTACTCGACCGCATTAACTTCTTAGCCGGTGAGGAGAAGCAATGGCGCTAGTGTTCAAGATGAGAAAAGTGTCTCCTTCCACAGTTGATACAAGCAAATGATTGGGCAGGTGGTATAATCAGTTGCAAAATATTGTGGTAGACCTACTTGAAATAGGAGATGAAGATAATGAAAGATCATCCGAGGTTGCATGCCTGCAGATTTCTGGATAATGTGACGTACAGAGAAATTAAATCAACACTGACTACCAACAAAATTATCTGGCAGACTTAAATGTACATACTGTGAATATAGGGTCTAACTTTCGCACTTTACATTGTCACTAACAACAAACTATACACGACTGACGGATAATAAACACTGTCATTGCAGCCTGAGACAAGGGTCTACTACCTCCACCCCCTACTCACCCTTACCACATTCTTTTAGTTCCCAGTTTTTTCCGCATTGAACGTTAACGTAGTCGAGTATTTAGTTATAGTACAATCATATATGATATAATGTACTGATAATGAAATATTGATTTTATTAAACACAATGTGTACATTTAGAATTTTCACCAGTCTTTTGTAATTTTGGTGAGAGGCTCAGTTCTGCTTTGGCATTTCATTAGGTGGTACCTGGAGCATGGCTCGTCGCAAAGCTTACATCTGCAGCCCTCCTTCGGGTCGTGGTATGACGGATTCTGACATATTTTCCAGTGGAAACCATGCGCGGCGAAGCGTGTGTATAGGTGGCGAAGTTGGAAGTTCGGTCCTTTCCACACATCAGTTTTCATCGTTTCTGTGTCCATTATTTCCATCGGTATTTCATTGGCTTTGTTTTGTCTCTCTTTGATGGCGTCTTTATATACCTGGGTTTCTGGTAGATTGAAGCGAAGCTTGATGTCCTCAATGAAGTAGGATTCATGTGCTATTCTGTAGGCGTAGCTGTTTCTTGTGTACTTTGAGAGTGATAAGGCCCTCTTGAGATATCTGGCTTTGACATTCTCCAATTTCTTGAGGTTTTTCGCTGTTAGGTGAATCCAAATTATCTGAATACCGTATGTGGCCGCTGGTGCTACCTTGAGTTGGAACAGTGCCATCGCCGTTGGCAGGGACAGTCTCTCAAGCTTGGGGATGTCGAACATCGAATTTATTGCCGTTGTGATCCTGTCTTGTATATGCATAGTGAACGTGGTTCCAGTGGTCTGCAGCGGCACTCCCAGGTACTTAAAGTTGGGGACTATTTCTAGGGCTGAGTCGCCGCACATAAAGTGGTCATTTTTTGATAATCTCCCTCCTCTTCTAAACTTCATTGCTTTTGTTTTGGAGCTATTTATTTCCATTGAATTTTCTGACGCCCATTTTCTGATATTCTTCATGGCCTCCTGCAGATCTTCAGGACTCTTGGAAAGGATGGCCATGTCATCGGCATACATTAATAGCTTTGTATTTCTTGCGTGTATAGCTTGTCCAATATCGGCCGTCATAATGTTAAAGAGGACTGGGCTCAGTGGGTCTCCTTGTAGGACTCCTCGTGTTTGAGCAATTTCTTTTGACATTGATATGCCATCGTAGATTGCTACATAGTTGGTGCTGAGAATCGATTTTATTGTCTCCAGTTCGCGACTTGACCTGCCCAGTGCGTTCTCCAGCTTGTGGCGAAGTAACTTTCTGTTAATGCTGTCAAATGCTTTTGAATAATCGATGAATATTGCATACAGGGGGGTGTTTGGTTGTGCCATGCTATTTTCTATCTCAACTAGGATTTCTTGTACTGCATGTAAAGTCGATCTGCCTGGAGTGAATCCGAATTGATTCGTGGGGATGTTTGCTCGTAATCTTAGCTCGATGCGCTCTAGTATGATTTTGGAGAATAGTTTGAACATTGTGTTCTCCAAAGCGATTCCCCTGTAACTGTTTGGGTCGTCTTTCCTGCCTTTGCCTTTGTGGAGTACCACTATTATTGTCTTTCTCCATTGCTGTGGGATTGTGCTGTTCGTGAGGCATTCGTTGTATAGGAGGGCTAGCGGTACTGATAATGAAATACCTAGTGCTTTCATTCACTTTGTCTGTGGACTGTACTAGATGTCGCGGATGGCGATAGCGTACAATACAAATGGAATTTCCTTAATTTATCTTCACAAATTATTATACAAAATTCCAAATTTTCTCTATTTGTTTCAAAATACTGCACTGTATATGTACATGCAGACAGGTATGTAAGAACACTCATGCGTAAAAGGGGTACTCAGGTATAAATATTTGAGGTTCCTTGTTCCAAAGACTTTTCCTTACACACGAATCCATCCACCACACAATAATTGCCAATTACAGTGGAAATTTCTAAGTCGCCAGCCGAACTGACTTACAGCGTTCAAGCGTGAAATTATGACCAACTTGCCATAATATAACTGCTACAATGTATATATATACAGAGTGTAAATTAATTATACCGCATACATTTAACCACATAATTATATAGGGGTACTCTATAAGCATTATGAGATAATGAACTCATGGTCTACGAGCAAAAATGCCCAAGTTATGATTCGATTCGTAAAATGGTTAGCACCCAACTGATTATTTTTAATTATAATGGAAATAATATGATACGTAGACTGTAACTTGCAACAAGCATGCGCCTTTAGCTCAGTGGTTACAGCTGTCTAATTAACTAACTAAATCACCGGCACTATCAAACCCGCAGGTTCATGGCCGAGCGGACATAAGCTCTCCATAGACCCCTATCCTGAGCCAATGTTTTCCAATCATCCCCCGTATAATCTACTTCCCTCAAATCATAGTTTATGTTATTCTCCCACCTCATTCTTGGTCTACCAACTGGGCGTCTTCCCTCTGGTTTTCATACAAGAAGCTTCCATGCACGTCTTTCATTCCCCATTCGTGCCACATGTCCTGCCCATCGCAGTCTACGAGACTTAACTGTTCTTACTATAAAGACCGTGTAATTCACTGTTATGCAGTCTTCTCCGTTCACCTGTCTGTTCATCTCTCTTTGGTCCAAAAATTTTCCTAAGAACTTTATTCTCAAATACTCGTAATCTCCTTTCCTCCCTTAAAGTAAGATTCCATGTTTCACATTCATATAATGTAACTGGTAGAATAATAGTTCTATATATTTTCAGTTTAACATTTTTTGAAAGGAGTTGGGAAATCAAGAGTCTCTGTAACGCATAATAGCACGCATTTCCAGAATTGAGCCTATGTTTAATTTCCTTGTGCATCTCATTCCTGTTTGTGATTATTGTTCCTAGGTATTTGAATTCAGCCACTTCCTCAAAATTTCCCTCATTTGTCATTATCTGTCCATTTCCATTGTGTAATGTATTTCTCTGTGTGACCATATATTTAGCTCCATTAATATTTACTTCCAGTCCCAATTTCATAGTGTTACTCAGTAGTGTGTGCGTGTTGGCCTTTAGTATATCCTCGCTATCGCCCAATAGGACTACATCATCAGCATAAACTAACAGCTTATTAATACAATTGAGTTGTAGGCCTTCTTCATCCTCTAAAGATTTGATGGCATGCTCTAGTTCAAAATTAAACAGTAGAGGAGATAGTGCAACTCCTTGCTTCAACTCATTGTGGATTTCATAAGTATCCGAAAACTGAATGCCTACACGCACCATACTCTTTGTGCCATTTAGACACATTCGTATAAGTCTAACTAACTTTTTAGGAATTCCGAACCCTAGCAGGATACTATATAACTTCTCCCTCTTAATTGAATCGTATGCCTTTTTGAAGTCTACGTATAGTTGATGTACTGTACCATTATATTCCCATTTTTTTCTAAAACTGTCTTAAGCTAAAAATCTGATCTATTGCAGACCTGTTTATTCTAAATCCACATTGATCTTCTCCTAGAATCTCATCAATGTAATATAGCAGTCTAATGCCTACGCAAATGTAAGATTTATGCGTCATCTTCGAAACTCCCGACAGTACGTGTACAATTTTTTTTGTTCTTCCTTTATTAAGTACAGTGTGATTCAGAAATATGGCTATACGTTTGATCACATTTTGTGACGAAAATATTATTATTAAAGGAAATATGATGTTATCAATGGAAAGGGAATCCTTCAAGTTACAACAATAGAACAAAACAAAACAAATCACTTACAACACTAAGCAAGTCACTTTATTACTTCAAACTGTTCGCCGTTAACATCCAAGCATAATTGACAACGCTTTGGGAAGTCATTCATTGCGTTATGATACATGTTTAGAGTAACAGCTCTAATTTCTTCCTCAATCACTAATTTCAGCATGTCGACGTCTTGAGGTTTCCGGGCATAAACCTTCTCCTTAAATAACCCCACAACCAATAGTCACATGCTGTGACGTCAGGGGAACTGGCTGGCCATTCAATGGGGTCTCTTCTTCCCACCCACCTGTTTTGCAAATGACCATCCAAAATTTCCCTCACCGCAATTGCATAGTGAGGAGGCGCACCATCCTGCTGCAATAAACATTGTTCATGTTCAGCACTTTGCATTACCGACAGGAAAATTTGTCTAAGGATATCACTATACCGATCATCATTAACAGCCTCATCCAAAATTAGCTTTCCTAACAGTCCTTCCCATCCGATCATAGCCCAAACAGTGACTTTGCCGCATCTTAAATGTGTCTCTTCAATAACATTAAGATTCTCTTTACCATAATAGTGACAATTGTGTCGATTAACACGTCCGTTTACATGGAAAACAGCTTCATCAGAAAAGTGCAATTTTCTGTACTGATGTTGGTCGTTTGCTGATTCCCTTACAACAAATTCACAAAATTCCATCCGCCTGTCAGGGTCGTCTTCATTAAGTTCGTAGACACGTATCTGAGAAGATAAATTCCCTATAAAACGAATATCTTGACAATCCTTCATACAATGAATCGATTTGAAGGGGTGGTACTTCTCACGCTTCAAAACACGACACACACTCGATTGACTGATATGAAGCTCACGTGCAGCTTAGCGGGTTGATTTTTGTGGGCTAGCGTCGAACGCTTCCACAATTCTCTTAATTGTTTCTGCATCCGTGCTAATGCGAGGCCTTCCAGGAGGTTTGATTTTCTGCATCCTTCCCGTTTCCTGCAGTCGTTTTCTCCACTTCCCCAGAGTCAACCGCTTGATATGCTACATTAAACTCACGTCTTGCCCGTCTTGGGCCTCACGATCATTAGCATACGTTATTGCCCATGCAGTAATTGTAATTTGCTGTTGCATATTCAACGCCATTTTGACTAATGACGTAAGTTCTACACTGTTCTGTTTTATTCCATTGTTGTAATTTGAATATTTGCTTTTCCAACGGTAATTTCATATTTCCTGTAATGATAATACTTTCATCACAAAACGCGATCAAACGTATAGCTATATTTATGATTCACCCCGTGCATACTGTAAATTAGTTACGTGCGTAGATTTACTTCTGGTTTAATGGTTTATTCGTTATTTTACAGAATACATTAATGGAATGTTGGCGCAGTACACGAGTTACAAAACTATATATGTACAAATTGTACAGACAATTGTTTAAAAGGTTGTAATAATAATATGATTACTGTAGAGTGCAAAAGGTTTCGCAAATAAAATATGTAATTGTACTGTACAGTACTTATGTACTTAGATAAATGATAGTGTAGTGATTAATATCATGAAGAGATATAGTGTATATACACAGGGCATACATAATGTTATTGGGAAATAAATGCAATGCATTTGAGTAAACCAAAAAAAAAAAAAAAAAAGTAAAGCACCTGCAGACTCATTAAAGAAATTGTTCAAATTGGCGACTTCCATTCTCACAACACAGACGGCATCGGCGACGAAAGGATTCTCGTACACTTTTCAAGATACTAGGTGTCTCACGGATCACAACACATGCTGCGATTATGCGTGCAACTAAGAGTTCATCTGTATCAACAGTGGTCGCATATGCCAGTGTTTTGAGATGTCCCCACAAAAAGTAATCAAGTGGACTGAGATCTGGAGAGCGAGGTGACCGCACTACAGATGGACTAGCTCTTCCTATCCAACGGCCACGATGCACTCCATCCAAATGATTTCGCATATTTCTGCAGAAATGGGGAGAGCTTCATCGTGCTGAAACCACATGTTAATCCTGATGTGTAGAGGAACTTCAAGTAATGTAGGTAGGACGTGCTCTAAAAATGTATTATAAATGACACCATTTAATCTCTGAGGAAGAGGGTAGGGACCAATGATGTGGTCAGAAATGATGCCTCCCCATACGTTCACCGAAAATCTCTGCTGGTGACTCCTCTGGAAGATGGCATGAGGATTTTCATAATCCCACACATGACTGTTCTTCGAGTTCAGAACCAGCCCATACCTATTAAATAAACTTATTGTCTCATCAGTGAATATTACCGAGGAAAATGTTTTGCACATTTCCTTTATAATTTGGTGCTTTATAGTTACCTAGGAAATTTTCTACTACCAATACAAAACCCTTCCAAGCTTCACTTTTCGGAGCAGTCATAACTTTGATAAAATTTGCATCTTTCATCAATTGCCGAATTTGAGGACCATCAAATATTCCGCCTTTTAACTTTTCCATACAGAGCTTAGCAAATTTTCTACAAATGTATTTGAAACATTCTCCATCCTTGTCCAACACTTTGACGAATTGTTTTATCATACCTAACTTGATATGTAATAGTGGAAGTATGATTTTGTCTCTGCTTAGTAACGGCTTGTTTATTACTTTGGCTTTACCGATAGTTAAGGACTTTCTCAAAGGCCACACATCTTGTTCTCAATGAAGTTGCTTTGCTCTACTATCCCACAAAAAAACGAAGCAAAGGTATTTTGTGTATTTATACGTGGAGACTTATCCGGATGCACGTTGTGAGTACTTTAATTTTGTCAAATAACTAAGATCACGGTCGATGTGCGGAGTGGAGATCACGTGATGTTTGTATGCACGAAAAAATGCGCAGAAATCAAATCATGACTCGAATCATAAATTGTATTAGTAACAAGCCGTTTATTGTTTAAGATATAAGATACGCAAATATCATAAAAACTGAGCACATTCAGCACTTTCATGAATATATTCGTAAAATGTGCACTTGAAAACATAGAAATTTTCAGGGCAACAATTTTTTTTTGTAGAGCTATGTTATTTGTTAACCAAATTTCCTGTGTAGGCCTAACCTAAAAATATAAAAATTATGTTAACTATTTCCATAGTCGTACCATATTAAATTACTTATTTAGGTTTCTTTTTAGTTTAGGCATAAACCTCACAAGGAATAATAATAATAATAATAATAATAATAATAATAATAATAATAATAATAATAATAATAATAATAATAATAATAATAATGGTGGTAATGATAATAATTATAATGGTAATAATAATAATAATAATAATAATAATAATAATAATAATAATAATAATAATAAAAATAATAATAATAATAATAATAAGAATAGTAACAATCAAACATAAAAGTCATAATATCGTAATTTTTCGTCTATTAATTTTGAGACTACGGTAGGGATTTCTATTTGAGGATTTTCACGAATATATAAAATCAAATATTATAATTTAATTAATCGTTAGAAAAAATGTAAAAATCACTGTAAATGGTGGGAAATCATTTGAAAAATGAAACTCTAAGAATAACATTTTACAGGAGTTTATGAAGGAATTAAAAAAGTCGCGTCACAGGTTGTAAAGAGTAGCCTAATTTATTACAGAAACATCTGCAGGCCTACGTAATTGAGAGCGTCCATATTCAGTAAAAAATGTTCGTTATTTATTCTTATTTATTGTATCTTACTTTATAACCATGTGATTAGAGGTATTTTTGTTTTTAAAATTGTATTTTAGAAACAAATATGTCCATTAGTCAGCAGGCAGCTGTCTGCTATAATACGCCTCAGGCAAGTTATAAATTAATATAAAATTATGGAATATTCACCTGAAAGGTCCGTCTCCTCAACTTAATTAATCATTTAACTGTAGCGCTTTCGGGACTTGTCCCATCATCGGCAGGATTCAAAACTGGTGTTTCACTGAAGATCTGGTAGAGGGGGTTGCATGTATTGGGTTCGTTTTCGTTTATCAGGCTGTCGTTGTTGTGAGCTGCTTTCATGATTTCCATCTCTTCGAGTACGTTTATCTTCGCTGGATCATTTTCTCTGTGCATTACTGTTAGGGTGTTTTCAATATTTAACATGCGATGTCCTTCATGGATAACGTGTTTTGCATAGCTTGATTTCCCTTCTGCGTGGATGAAGTCTCGAAAATGTTCTTTGAATCTGATGTTAAAACTCCTGTTTGTCCTTCCTATATAAAATTTGTTGCAGTCCTTACATGTCAGTTTAAAAACTCCTTTGCTGTTGAAAATGTTATTTTCTTCAATGTTATTGTTTATTATGTTGTTTAATTTGTTATTGGTTCTCTATGCTATTTTTACGTTTTTATCGGCTTTCTTTAGTGCATTGACTTATTTTGTCGTTTCTTTTCCTGTGTATGTAAGTGTTATCCATGTTTTCTTGTTGTTGTCAGATTTTTTTTCTAGTTTAGTTATGTTGGTTATGTTGTTCTTCCTTTTTTGATTTTTTACGAGCTTATCTATGAATTCTTCATTATAGCCATTGGTTTTTGCCATATACTTAATGTAGTTGAGTTCAAAGTTATAAATGCTTTGGAAAAAAGTATTGAAAACAAGTTTTTTGTTGCCAACTTAGACGGAAAAAACAAATCAGTCAAGATTTACGCTTCGTTGGTGAGCACCTCACTAATTCGATAAATGCATGTTCTCACGGAAAACTCAGCTCAGCGGTGACTAGAATAAATTGAGAAGAGACAAATGTCTATGCATGCGGTCCGTAACTACATAATTTTAACACTAGAATTGAAGAGTTCCGAAGTCGGGCTATCAAAATTAATACGGATAAGCATAACGAAAACGTTAAAGCAAACAATTAGGTCTACATTGTTAGCTGCCTAATAGACGCTATGTGTTTCTTAGCCGAATAAGAGCTGCCATTTAGGGGTCATATAGAAAACTCCGAATCTATATAGAGGTATTGTTGTGCTGTATATGAGAAATTAAGAAATGATTTGGAAATTTCTACTGTGTTCGTTGGCACATCACACGATGGTCAAAACAACTTGATATGTTCTATATCCGTTACTTTATTCAATAAAACAAGAGATCTCAACCTCAGTATCTCTCTGAGGCTACCGACGATAGAGCTCACTTATAAGCTCTAGAAACAGGCTGGAATTTGATGTGCGACATCTTAAAATGTTCCAGTATACTGCGTATAATTTATAAAGACAAATGTATATTTCCTCCTGCTTTCCTTGTCCCACATCTGAATACTTCTCATTGGTCAACAGCAGATCTAAAATGCTGGACATTTTCAACAGTGATGTATATTTTGTTTCTGCACTTTTGATAATGCAATGCTAGTAGTAGAGCCGGTCAAGTTCACATCACTCCCGTTCGAATCTCGCTCCAAAAGCTTCCCGGTCACGTTACTTATTCGTATAATACTTGGTGTATTCAGGCGAGTGGAAGCGGAATGTCAAATCCATGCGTCGAGTAGAATCCAAGCAATAACTCCCGGGAGTCCCGTTAGATCAGATTTTCCGTAAGCGGTGAGCAGTTTTCATAAGAAAAATAATGTATACAATGACTACGAAAGGTAAAAAGAATACATTAAATAAACTATCTGATGGAACCTAGGCCTACATTCTACAATTCTTAAGCTTTGAATAGAAGCCGGTATATTACATATGAAAAAAAATAGTTTATTTATGTACTTGGTACTTTAAATAACATGATCTCCAACAGCACTAAACATGTGTTTAGAATTCACATCACTTTATTTCCATGCGAAATTGTTAAGGGAATTATAAGGTATGAGGTTTTCTTCCTTTGTCCCAATAAATAAAAATATTGGTCAATATTTGGTCATTTAACGCGTTTCAATATTGTAAATTTAACACGGTTCAAATAATGAATCATATTATAATGATATTGTGAAAAGAAAAATCAATGTCTGAACCACAAATCGAACCGAGGACCTCTCGTATTCCGTACGAGCGAGCAAGATCACTACACTATTCGAGACATGCTACAAATATTAACAATTCTTTTCACATATACAAATCTATAATTCTGGTTTCGTCCGCTGCCAGGTAGATATCACCACCAACGTCAACGGCCGGCTTCATTTAGAAGTATCTATGTTTTTGAGAATTTTACACCACCACTTTTATAAGCAGTAATCGATGTTATTTAACACAGTTCCAATAATGGATCATTATTATAATATTATAATGATATTGTGAAAAGAAAAAATAATATCTGAACCAGGAATGTCTCGAATAGTGTAGTGGTCTTGCACGATCGTGCGGAATATGAGAGGTCCACGGTTCTATTCCGATTTCAGTCATTAATTTTCTTTTCACAATATTATTATAATATTATAATATTTGGTCAGTATAGAATATTTATTTATACAAAATGGTTAAAATGGTCAATTTTACATTAAATTGAATACACGCCGTTTAGGAAAATGTAAATATCAGCATACACACTTTCAAGCGATAATACATAAAGTGATGTATAATGTGTCTATCTTTTCAAGTTCAAGGAGTAGTTACACTTTAAGGAATTTATTTCAAACAAAAAGATTATTTTTAAAAATATGATATATTAACAAATTTTTATTATAGTATATCAAACTCAGATCCGATATTCAGTTCAGATGTTCAGTGCACCATAACATTTCACTATAAAAATTATAAACTTTTGAAAATGCGAGTTCAGTTTTAACATACATATATTTTTTACCAATTTCATATGAAATGGTCTTTAATTGTTTTATAGATTTATATTTCTATCATACTAGTAATAATAATAATAATAATAATAATAATAATAATAATAATGATAATAATAATAATAATAATAATAATAACTGTTTATTCATGAAAAAGGAATTCCTTTGGCTATTGAGAAACGTACTGCTTCGTACATACAATGAACGTTTCTTCTGGGGCAAAAAAACTGCACCACTTTATCCTTCGTACTCACTGCGAGAATCCAGGGACTTCTTATTCTCAAGCTCTTATTACCGGTAAACGAGACTCTCGTGGTCGCACTCCCTTTCAGCCGTTGAATTCCGTAGACTTTTTATTGAATAAATCTTTCTTGACTAGAAAATACGAGGAAAAGGCTGGACTTAAGAATTTATGTAGACCCATCCAAGATTTAACCATTATTCTTATTCCAAGTACACTGGCATGAAGTCCAAGCACTTCGTCCTAATTATTAAAATGATTGTAAACTTCTGTACTGGTTACAATTTTTCTATAAAATTGTGCTACATTTATATTGTCTAAGACAAATAAACGTTAAACTGAAAATATATAAAACAATTATTCTACCTGGTATATTATATGGATGCGAAACATGGACTTTTACTATAAGGGAGGAAAGGAGATTACGAGTATTTGAGAATAAAGTTCTTAGAAAAAATTTTGGACCAAACAGAGATGAACAGACAGGTGAATGGAGAAGACTACTTAACAGTGAACTACGTGGTCTTTATAGGAAGCCAGATACAATGAGAACAATTAAGTCTCGTAGACTGCGATGGGCAGGTCATGTGGTACGAATGGTGAATGAAAGACGTGCATGGAAGCTTCTTGTAGGAAAACCAGAGGGAAAATGCCCAGATGGTAGACCATGAATGAGGTGAGAGAATAGCGTGTACTATGATTTGAGGATTAGGGATGTATGGAGAACTTATGTCCGCGCAGGCATGAACCTATGGGTTCGATAGTGCCATTGAGTTATTTAGTTAGACAAATTTATTTTATGCAACATTAAACTATCAAAACAATAAACACAGTTCCTTCAATTAACCCATCTTCAACTTATTTACGGCAGAAATCTTCAAAATAGAAATTTAGCAAAAAAAACCTTAACACGTATCCTACACAGAGCCATGTCGAGGGGAGATGCGTTGAAGCCTCTTATATTGGCACCACTGGCGCACTAGACCAGCTGATTATTGAGGACAGAAATCTCAGGTATTGTTTTGCATTTCTTAAAACTTTAACACAATGACATCGACGGAGTTTCTTAATGAATTTTAAAAATCTTCAGATCAGATGAGATGTAATGAAACAAAATTATCGACATGAGTGTGGATAAATGGTGGAATGAAATTCCTGGCAGGAGAAAAAGGGAGAAACCCTGTGAAAAACCTGCCCAAATTCCGCTTCGTCCACCACAAAACTCACATGGAGTGACCGAGACGTGAATATGAGACCCCAGCGGTGAGGGGCGAGCGTCTAACCGCTTACATCACGGAGCCACCAGTAAAACAACAATAATTCTAAAAATAATCATGACAATACAAGTGACAACTACCAAACTCGAGAGATGTTTTTCATTCATAACGAGATTTCAAATTTCTTTAGAAACTCCCAGAATCAAGGAAAGCCCAAGAAAAAATGTTTAATTCTCTAATTAATGGATAATTCAATAACAATCCTATTTGAAGGACCCTTGTTTCTCAATCTCACAAACCGCTATACCAGCAAATTCTGAAGAATAAAACTATTGAGATTGTAGCAATGAAAATATATCAAGAAAATTTCAATTTTCATCGATCCTGACTACCAGACGCCGAAAATGACCACAAAAATATATGTATTAAACTTACATATATGGATGTGTGTCTTTATTTCTTCTCTCTCTCCTCTCTCTCTCTCTCTCTCTCTCTCTCTCTCTCTCTCTCTCTCTCCCCCTCTCTCTCTCCCTCTCTCTCTCCCTCCCTCTCTATCTCTCTCCCTATCTCTCTCTATCTCTATCTCTCTCTGTCTCACTATCTCTCTCTATATCTATCTCTATCTCTCTATCTCTCTCTCTCTCTCTCTCTATATATATATATATATATATATATCTCCTTCTCTATCTCTCTCTCTATCTCCCTCTATATATCTCTATCTCTCACTTTCTCCCTCTTTTTCTCTCTCATTCTCTCTCTCCCTTTCTCTCCCTTCCTCTCTCTATCTCTTTTCTTTCTCTCTCTCTCTTCCTCTCACTCACTCTATTTCTCTTTTTATGTCTTTCTCTCTCTCTCTATTTCTCTATCTCTCTATTTCTCTCTCCATCTCTCTCTATCTCTCCTCCCTCCCTCTATCATTTACCTGTCCGCTAATCTCTGCCTCTGTCCTCACTCTCCTGTCCCTTACTCCCTCAATGTCTCTCCCTTCTCTGTCCCCTCTCTCTGATTCTCTCTCTGCCTCTCTCTCTCCCTCTCTCCTCTCCTCTCACTCTCGATCTGTCTCTCTACTCTCTGTCTCGCTGTCTCTCACTCTCTCTCCTCTCTGTCTCTGTCTCTCACTGTCCTCTCTCGTATACTCTCTGTCCTCCCTGTCTGTCACTCTCTCTCGCTCTCATGTCTCCTCTCTCTCCCTCTCTCGCTTCTTCTTTCTCCCTCTCGCTCTCTGGCTCTCTCTCGCATCTCTGTCTCTCTCCGCGCTCCTCTGTCTCCCTCTCTCTCCTTTCTGTCTCTCTTTCTTTCTCCCGCTCTCAT